>LR738710.1:883376594-883408901 GCA_902687465.1 Secale cereale
AAAATATATATATATATATATATATATATATATATATATATATATATATATATATATATATATATAGGTAAAGATAAAGATAAAGATACTACTAGAGGCTAGAGAAGGAAAATAACCGTACTAAAAAGATTGAACCGACGAATATATGGAAAACTGTAGATCGATTCAGTCTGGATCATTCCATGTCGGCGGACGCCGGATGGTGGGTCGCCGGTAGCTCGCGGACGCCGGATCGCTGGAGGTGCCCATGCCTCACGTCTCATGCCCTGACCAAAGATCACCCGCGGACAGAGGGAGGATGTTGCGGCTCACGGCGGCTATCCATATGGTCCCGTGAGACGCACGATCGAGAAGTCTTTTTGGATACACGAGCTAGAACTTGGGAAGGTAGAGAAGTTTAAGGAGAAAATTACTACCTGTACTCCGTGATCGGGGGCAGTACAACCAGCGTACCTCTCTTGTCAAAACTAAGGAGGCTATTAAGGACTTCCTTTTGGCTATAAGGCCCAGCCAATTGTTATCCAAAACAAATGCCTAGATAGGCGGGCCTCTCTTGTCAAAATTAGAAAATTGCTTGTCCATTGGCGTGGTATGTGGACCTGTGGTCATTGACTCCTGAAAATTCTGTGTAGTCGCTCGACTACACAGGTCTAACGTGGCTTCGCCACTGGCCTCATTTATCTTTCTATCTCCTATCTCTCCATGTAATCTTCCCTGCTGTTGAACAACTGAACCCTTGTAATCCTACGCGGCCCAAAGTCTAGATCTATCAATAGCCCGCGGGCACCCATATATGGATGTTGAGACGCTTCATCAAACTTCACGCACGTTCGTCATCGAGGTCCACAACTCTGATCCAGCATGCGGTGGACCGATTCACCTGTCTCACCGCCCGTCATGCGGCTTCGAGTATCTCCCTCTACGCCGACGACGAGGTCATCTTGTGCCACCCAGGTCAATACGACATCACGACCATCAAAGAGCTTATCCGGATCTTTGGGACTATTGTGGCCAAAGTACACCCTACCAAAATTTAGGTCATGACCCAAAGATTGATCTTTGTTTGAATTGTTGCCAATTTTTTGGCATGTCAATAAACTCTAGCCAACTTTAGTTCACTTTTGTTACCAATTTTGGCCAAATCATGGACTACCAAAACCTCAACCAAAATTTTGGCTAGGCACAAACTAAACACACCCTACGCCCGGTCTCCTGACAAACATCGTCAAATGCTCGGCTACCACGATCAGCTGCTCCGCTCCCTGACAAGCTTATAAAACCATTTTGCCATGCAAGGCAATATTTTTGACGACAAGTCCTAAATTCTCTCTTCCCCCCTTGATCTTTAGGGGACAAACAATACTCTATTTGGCAAAACGAATACTTTATGATTTTAGTCAAAAGAATTATTCATGTTCTATCGGGCAATAACAAGAATGTGGATTCTGGGGTATGTCATGAACATATGTTTCACCGTCAGGTTCTATGCTGCGCTCCTTTTTTTTCTTCCTGAAGCATATTCTGTAGTCCAGTTAGTTTTTCAGTTCAGTGATATGGGCTGAGGTTCCTAACTGTCATGACGCCCCTTGGACCTGCTATCCGACACACATGTGTCATCTGGGACAAAAAGAAGTTACACTGCCATAGTGCTGGTACTATCCATCTTAATGGATATGAATTGCCGTACGGTTGCTAGGTTGGATCGTCTTCACAAAAGTTTCCTCTGCAGTTAACTCGCACTACATTGGTGGTTTACTGAGCAAGTTACTACTTGTCATCAAAATACATCTAGAACTAAAATACATCTAGATACATCCCCTTTTATCCATTTTGATGACAAGTATTTCGGGACGGAGTGAATACTAGTTTAGGCTGCATAGTGCTCTTCCCCCAACCCTGGCAGAACACTGAACTGAAACACTTGCAAAGTTCCAAGGCCATGGAGTTGAAAATCCCCAACAGATGTAAAATCGCAATATATACGGCGCCAGTAAAATCGCGACCCGTTGCATTTTGAGCAGTTTTGCCCCTTCGTTCCTGGTTTCTACGGTGATGTGCACCTTTACGGTGCTGCTCTTTGTCAATGTGTACCGATCAGGAAAGGTAGAACGCTCGTCCTGATCGATCCAACCAAACGATCGAGCCAATTACGTCTGTGAGCAACCACTACAACAGATTCAGTCAGCTACTTCCAGCTTTATGATTCGACGATTTCGGACAAGTGAACTTCTACTTGTGCCCTGCATTTCTGGGGTACCATGAATGACGATTGAAACAGAGTGCAAAGAAATGTGGCCACAAGCCACACGGAAGGAAGAAGTGAAAGCTGCCATAGGAATCACAGACCGCAGAGGTCGCCATGCTTACACAGATCTGCCACCGCATTTATTCAGAGGATGTCTACGGCAACGTCGACCTGGCGGCGAGCGCGCGTACAAGGCCGCGGCCACAAACAATGGCCGGTACGTACACCATGCATGAACAATCGCTTGGTCGTTCCCGGCGTGGATCAGTTGGGGTTGAGGTCCTGGAACAGGCATTCCCACTGGACCGTCTCCTCGCCGCCGCCGCCGCTCTTGCCGTCCCTCATGGCGTGCACCGTCGCGGCGCCCCTGCACCCGCCGGCCGGGCGCGTGGCCCTCGCCGCGGACGAGCGCGCGCACGTCGTGCCTGGCGCCTTGGGCATGGACCTGGTCCGCTTCGGCGCCTTGCAGTGCCCGAAGCTCGAGCGGCCGACGTCGACGTGGCTGTCCGGCTGCTGCTGCTGGCTCGGGACCAGCACGAGCGCCGTGGACGACGACGACTCCCCGCGGAGGCGGACGAGCGCGCGCACGTACCTGGCGACGCGGCCGACGGCGGCCACGAGCCCGGAGAGCGACGCGGCGGAGGAGGACGTGCCACGGCGGCCCCGCTCTCCGGGGCCGGGGCCGGGGCGCGCGAGCTTGAGGATCTCGAGGCGGTGCTTGGCGACGTCGATGCCCATGCTGCGGAGGAAGTCGTGGTCGAAGTAGGCGGCGTCGCCGGCCTCCAGCTCGTTGCGCGCCAGCACCAGCGCGTACTCGTGCACCAGCGCGGGCTCCAGCCGCGCCGACGACAGCCACGCGTGCCACTCCATGGCGCCGCTCATCGCGCCCATCCAGCCGGTCTTGGCTTTGTTGGTGACTCGGCCGTGAGGTTTATAGTAGGAGGAAGTTGGCATCGGGCACGGCGATCTCGACCGTCCGTTCCCCTAGCCCGGTTGTGCTACGGCGTGTAGGCGTGGCACAGTTGGGAGCGCTCGTGACACTTGTCACGTACTACTCGCTTTTCAACGCACATGGCGATACAGTGGTGGTCACCAGTGGTGAGTGTGGAGTAATAAGGACTGATAAAGGGCCCCTTCTTTCGGTGACTTCTAAAATAAGCTGCAATAAGCTGCGTCATACCCAGCTTATTCTAAAAGCCCAAACAAATTTATTTTTGTAGAAGCTTACTAGTTAAGACTTGACTAGTAGGCTTCTAAAAAGAAAATTTGGGTTGGGCTTCTAAAATAAGCTGGGTAGGGGGCAGCTTATTGTGGAAGCCCAAAAAAGCTAGCAAAAGAACTGGCCCAAAGCAAGCACAACTTCAAATTATGGGTAAACAATCTTTTCAATAGTCGTAAAAGGAGTAAAATTATGTCGCAGTCCCCAGAACGATCTTTTTTATTCACGTCCATATACTCCCTCTCTCCGAAAATAGTGGTCGAGAAATGGATATAAATTGATGTATCGAGAACTAAAATATGTCTAGATACATCCATTTCCCCCAACAACTATTTTCGGACGAAGGGAGTATTTGATTATGATATATGCGGCCAGTTCAAACACAGAGGGAGGAACCATCACCGACAAACACACTCGGTGCGTTCTTTTTATACTTATTATGAGTGTCTAACATAAAAAATTCATATGTCCATTAATATTCAAATGAAGAGGAACTAATGTGGTTCAAAACACGCAATGCAGCCTTTCCTTAGCTCACCGGCACCCTTGAAGAGATTCTCGAGTGATTCAATCTGGCACCCTATCGCGGCGCCGTAATCAACATTCTCTCAGGAGTAGGGCCAGTTCTTTTGAGCTGTGGCGTATGCATAAGCTGCGGTAAAATTAAGTCATTGATAAGCTGCAATGAAAATAAGCCTCCTAGAATAAGCCATCCTGTTCCTTTTGTCTGAGATTATGTTATGAGCTTTGTGGTAAAAAAGTCTACAATACCCATTGTATGACATTTAACTGCAATGAAAATACAGATTGCATGTTTCTAAAGTAGACATGACTAACATTAATTGATTCGATTGGGATTAACAATTCTGAAGGGTTGGATTGTTTGCGGGGTGAAAGTCTGTTTCGAGAATGTTGGATTTGTTAATAGTGTCAAAAAAGTCATGCATTTTGAGACAATGGGAATAGGGTTTAGTGTGCTGGACGGGGCATGCATTTTCAACTAAGGGTCTGTTTGGTTCCCAGCCATTGATTGACACGCCAAAGCTGTGGCTTGCAACACTTTCCTAGGCTGGTGTTTGGTTCTGCATGTAAGTTTGGCTCGCCATAATGTAAAGGAGGTTCTGCAGCATAAATTCTCGCCAAAATGTGTGGCGTCCATTTAGCTCGCCACACTTTCTGTGGCACGCCACAGCTGCGACTGACACCTCAAGTTGGGTGTGGCAATTTTAGTATTGAACCAAACAGACCCTAAGGTGAGCACATCACCACCTAAAAAGTTACTCAAATAGATACACATTTTGTACAAGTAAAGGGTGAAACAGGAGTGCAAACAGTACCTCACCCTATTTAATACCCAATTAAATAGTGTTGTCCAATTTACCTACTCATCATTATCCCGGCAAGCAAGCATGTGCAGGCTAGTTTAGTTCCTACGTCCGAGCACGGGAGCTTAAATAGCAAAGCACGGGCGTCCGTTGTCCATTGTCCTAATCAAGAGTAGGCTATGGATGGATGACCCTGTGTGCTCACGGGCAATCAAATCGTCTGAGCTCAACAAAAAGAAACATATGTGCACAGTTTATTCACCCAAAAGAATATACTACACATGGGCGAGTTTTGTTTTTCCGATTTTTCAAAACGTCTAGGGCATCGGGTGCAACGGGTCACCATAGGGGCGGGTGCACCGGATACATTCCCTTGCCGGTTTGGCGTTGGTTGAGAAAAAGTTTCTCATTACTTTTTTCTCTCTTACGCTTTGTATTTCACACACATTTTTCCTTCATATTTTCACCATTTCTTAAACTGTTATAAAAATGTTTCACTAAAAATATCCAATATGTATTTACGAAATTGTTCACAATGTTTTCATGGACTAATTTTTTTACACATATATAATAATATCCATAACATTTACAAAAAAAATCATTTCATTCAACAAAATGTTCACACGTTTGAAACACCGGTAAAAATATGGTTTTAAAATGTCCATGCAATGTAAAGATTTGTTTGCGCAATTTTTTTAGATGTTCATGACATCTAAAAAATATTTAATTTAAAACAATATTCAAAAAACTTTAAAAATGTCACATGTTTACAAAATCTTCATGACACTGAAAAACTGTTCACATGTTTAAAAATATGTTCATGAATTGTTTTAAAAAATGTCATGAAATGTAATTATTTGTTTACAATTTTTTATAAAATACAATACCTTAATAAAAAAGTAGTTATGCCACTGAATAAAATGTTCATCACAATCGGAAATGTTCACAAAATTATAAAAAATGTTCATACAAACGTTATTTTTTGTGCAGTTTAAATATTCATAAAGTCTAATCAAGAGCAGGATCTGGATGGGCGATATGTATGTGCTCATTGGAATCAAATCGTCCAAGCCTAACAAGAAAAGAAAAGTTGTGCAGTTTGTTCATGTCAAAGAACACTCTAATGCTAATATATTAAAAAAAAAGTAGGTGCATGATACTCTAAAGCATTTTTCCTGTCTTTTTAGGTGCACGATAACAAATGTTTACCGGCAACAGCAATCTTGTAAGGCTCTGTCGCATTGCACACAGGCTAGCCCAATTACGTCGTGTGATCTTCGTGGTAGGAGTGTTGAACGAACGGTTTTGGTGGGCGGTAATGGGAGCTCCTAACCGCATTATGCGTCAGAATGGTGGGCCTTCGCACAGGAGCAGACAATGATATAAAAATCACAAACAATGTGGGGCACCGGCCAAGAATCGAACTTGCGACCTCTTTCTAGTGGAGGAACGCAGCTAGCCACATGTGTGTAGCGCGAATAATTTAGAAATACCAGTATTCGGCCCCTATTTCTTTTTATTATTTGTTTCTTTTACGTTTTTTCCATTTTTTTGTTTGTTTACATTTATAAAGTTACCTTTGTGTCTCAAAAATGTGCACGCTTTTAAAAATTTGTTCAAAACTTAAAACAATTAATATTTTTTCCAAATAAGAATCATATTTTCAAAAATTGTATGGGGAATTTCAAATTTGTTCAGATTCGCAAAACACGAACATTTTCACGAAAGCACAGAAATTATAAAAAACAATTTTTTTTGGAAGACATGGACATATTTCAGAATATCAAACATTTTTTGAAAAGGCGAACAAAAATATGAAACCATATTTTTTTAATTCCCCCGAATATTTTTTTATTTGTGAACAAAAAATCTAAAACGGAACATTTCTGAAATTCTGAACAATTTTTGAAAAAAAATACATTTTCTGAAATCATGAACAGAATTTTGAAACCACGTTTTTTTTGAAACATGAACGTTTTATGTATTTGTTAATAAATTTTGAAAATGCAAACAATTTTTAAATTTTTTAACAAATTTTGGAAATAATAAATTATCTGAAATTCAGAATAATACTTGAAAATTTTGAACAAGTTCAAAAAATAAACTTGAAAGAAAAAAATGAAAAAGTAAAGAAAAGAAAAAATAAATCGAATAATATTTAAATAGGGGAAAAGGAAAAACTAAAAACGAGAAGAAAAAACAGTTCAGGAACCATGTAGAAGGTTCCCAAAATCAGCCAAGAACCTTCTAGAAGGTTCCCAAAAGCAATTTTTTTTAGGAAAATCAGCCAGGTATTACATGAGCATCGTGGGGAATACCGAGCCAAATATGTCTACATTGAGGAAGATAGACCAAGCCTAGCCAACTTATGTGCTTCAAAATTAGAAGCTCAACTCTCATGTATGAAAGAACATCACAAAAGATTTCTCCGTCCGCCTGATTTCCTTAATAATACCGTCATAAGAACCTCCCACACCATCATGAATGTGGTTCACAACCTCCTTGCAGTCTGACACAATATGAAGATATTGCATGCCTAAGTCTTTAGCTAGGGAAAGTGCTTCTTTGCATTGTGATAGCCTCCAAAGAAGAAGGATCAATAAGACCCCGGATAACCAGAGTTGAGGAGTATGTTCCATCATGATCCGCGATAGACATCTGAGACTGTTCCCACATTATGGTCTACAAACACTCTGACATCAACATTCACTTTGGCAGGAGGTATCGGCTACTCCCGTAGGAGTTGTTGGATTTGCTTGAAGAGGAAGCGTGATGTAGCACAACAACAGAAAGTATTTCCCTTAGTTAAGAACCAAGATTTATCGAAGCAGTAGGAGGCACCACGCTAACAACGTTAGTAGTACCCGCACACATACACAACAATTGCTTGCACCCAACAAAGGCAAGGGGATCATCACTCCCCTCGTTCTTGCTAGTTACAAGATTAAAGGAGGTAATGATAGGCAAAGTAACAAAAATAGTAAAGACAAAATATAGTGAAATTGTAAGAGCTTGCGTACTAATGGAGAATAGACCCAGGTGTCGGTGTCAAAATCGGCGGATCTCGGGTAGGAGATCCTGAACTATGCGCCCGAGGATCGATGGTAACAGGAGGCTGGGGACATGATGTTTACCCAGGTTCAGGCCCTCTCGATCAAGGTAATACCCTACTTCCTGCTATATTAATATGGTTGAATATGAATACAAGAGTTGATATACCTCGAAATTGTAATGGCTAAACCCTAAGTCTAGCCTATGGAGATTGTGATTCTGTTCCAGCCTCTATGGACTAAACCCTCCGGTTTATATACACACCGGAGGGGGCCTAGGGATTATACATGTTATCTTGCAAAGGAAGGAAAACCAACACCCGAACCTAAAACTTGCCATTACAGGAATACATGAGTCCTATCCGGATACGAGAGATGATCTTCTGTAATAATCTTCACAGCCCACCAGTCCATCCCACCAGGAGTTTGTCCGGCCACATGAGGACCCCCTCGATCCAGGACTCCCTCAGTAGCCCCTGAACCTGTCTTCGATGACGATGAGTTCGGCTTCCGTATTGTCTTTGACATTGCAAAGTGGGTTCCTTCTTCCGAATATATCTTCTGCAAAAAGGTGGATTGTGTTCGGCTCTGCAAGATTAGTACAACCCTTAGCCTCGAAGGCAAGGCTCTTAAAAGAAAATGCATAGTGTGTCTCTACTGAAAACTTTTGGGTGAAGCGTCGCGTCCAACCCACTAACATATCGAACCGTTATATTTGGTCCTAGTTTCGCGTTTCAAGGTATATCCTCATTGACACGTCCTATCAGAATAGAGATTGTGGGGTTCTTATCGACATGACGTGAGCACCCACGCCGGGCATTACGCACGACCGCTTTGGGAACTGATGAGGTTTATGGCTAAAGTGGGGGACGTTCTGTATTCGTAGCGTTATAAAAGGACATCAATCCCTTTCATCAGCCCCACGCCTTCCTCAAGCTCGAGCTCGCCAATCGCCGTTGCCTCCGTATTCTCATCTCCCGCGCCCATCGCTCTTCGTTCCTCAACCACTACTTCCCTTCCCAGCAATGGCTGGATCCGGTGCCAGAGGCAAGTGGGAGGCTTCCACGGTCACCGAAAAGACCGTGGAGGATCTACAGAGCGCGGGGTATCTCGCCGGCGACATCGCACACCGAGTCCCCCCTAAGGGCCAGGTGATTCCCGTTCCTAAGGCGGATGAGAGGGTGGTTTTCACCTCTCATTTTGTTAGGGGGCTAGGGTTTCCACTCTACCCGTTCGTTCGGGGTCTTTTGTTCTTCTACAGGCTAGATTTCCACGATCTAGCCCCGAACTCAATCCTTCACATATCCGCTTTCATAGTGGTGTGTGAAGCCTTTCTCCACACCCCCCACACTTCAGCCTATGGCTCAAGACCTTCAACGTGAAGCCGAAGGTGGTGGACGGGGATCATGCGGAGTGCGGGGGCGCTATGATTAGCAAGCTCCCGAATGCAACTTGGCCCAAAGGCTCGTTCGTGGAGACGAACAAGGTCTGGCAGCAAGAGTGGTTCTACATCACCGAACCCCGCGATGCCAACTGGGCGGTGAAGCCTGGTTTCAGATCCGGACCCCCAGAGAGGCTGACCTCCTGGACCAAAAAAGGTCTGAACTGGGGCTCTACAACTGAAGTGACGACTCTGGTGACCCGTGTGTCCGGCTTGATCTCCAAGGGTCACCTGCTCTCCTCCGTGGTCCAGGTGATGCTGACCCAGCTTGTTCTCCCTTGCCAAAGCCGGGACTCCTCCCTATTGGAGTTCGATCCGGCAGGAGACAAGCCGCTGAAGCATCTCTTCGGCTTTACGCATAAGGAGATCTGGAAGCATCTCTTCAAGAGCCAAAAGGATTGGCCTGAAGAGACTGAGGATGCGGGCTACAACACCGTGGCCTCTGCTCCAGAGGTAATAGAAATCCTTGCCGAACACATACCCTTTCCCTTATTTGATGATAATAGGAATTGGAATTCTTACGTGATATACAGGGCTGGACGAAGAAGGTGACCCGGATTAAGAGTCCGACACCTTTGCCCGAAGACCCAGAATTGCCTCTGGTGACGGTGATACTGGTCCCAGCGCCGTACAAGGCGCCGACCAAGAAGCCCAAGAAGACAAAGGGCAAGGGGGTCGGAGACAGCCCCCGTCCTGCGGGCAAGAAGCCCGAGGACCTCCACATCCTCTCCTCTGACGAGGCGGAGGAAGATGATGAGGAGGAAGAGGAAGAAGAAGAGCTCTCTGCGCAAGGCAGGGGGACAAAGAGGGGGGTCGTTGCTGACGCAGGCACGGCTGTGCCCCGGAGGAAACTGAAACTCGGAGCCAGTTCGGATTCGTCCGAACATAGCTTTATGGTGAAGCCCAGGGAGAAACTCCTGCCCGAATCGTAAGTTAACCTGGATTCAAGTGCTGAACCTTTGTTTATTCAGTATTTTTGATACTTTACTTAATATTTTTCTCTTGCTGACCTACAGCCCTTCCGGTGTACACCCCGATGTTACCTCATCGGAGGGGAACTCTCAGGCGTCTCGAGAGACGGAGAGTGACCCGTTAGTCCGGACTCCATCGCCCGTAATCGGCGGGGACACCAAAGTGTCGTCCCAGCGGGTGCTCTCCGCCCAAGGAGATGAGGGCGGGGCAGGAGACAAGGCGTCCGGGGGGAATACCTCGGCGGGTGGTGACCATGGGGAGACGGCCCCCATGGAGACCGAATACGTGGGGCCCAAACAGTCCAAGGCCCCACCGAACACCATCCCGGAGCCTAGCGCGGCTCCGGGGTCCGAAGACCCGACTCCTCAAGCGGAGGAGGACACGACGGCGCCCGGATTCAATCCAGAGGCGCCGGATTCTATGGAGGGAGCACTACAAAGTGCTCTCGTCATTGAAGAACACCGCACTGTGATGGGTGCGGTGATGAAGAAGATTCAGTCCATCAAGGGAGGATTGAATGAAGCCTTCAACAGCCTTTTAACAGGCTTTGAGGTAAGCAATGTAATGCTTTTAAGAAATTTATTTGTTTTAAATACACATGTATAACCAGTAGCCCCTGATGCTTTGTGTGATTCTGAAAAGAATCGGACGAAGTATCCATAGTATAGCATTCTTATAGAGCTGAACTGTTTGTGCATGCTTCACTAGTTGCGGCAACTGCGCGAGACGCAGAGGTTGCCGAACTAAATCGGAAGCTCCTTTTGGCCAACGCGGACCTCGACCGCGTCAATAAGCGTTTAGATGAAACGCAAGCCGGAGAAGTACTTCGAGGACGTCATCGACGGTGCCCGCCTTGTAGAAGGCCAGTGTTCGAAGGATGTTGTCTTCAAATGATTGTATCCAGATGTAAAGACTATGCTTATGAATCCAATGTATATAACTTTTGCGCAATTTATAATATCAACGTCTTTTACCTCCTGTATGACTGTTTATCTAAATCTGAAAGTTTCTAGTTGTCGGCTTCAGCCCCCAAGTACATAGTACTGGGGTGTTCGGTCATATGCATATACACTCTTTATCCAACGTCTTGGTCCGTATAGGAGGTGTATGCGGAGTTATTGCTTTCACTTAGTCGTAGGAGTTTGACAAGTGGGGCTAGGTACTAGCCCCTGGTGCGGAATCATATTTCTGAATTAAGGTATCCTCTTGCACCTGGCTAGGCGAAAAACCAGCCCTTCGTATAACACGGGGTAGATCTCTATCGATCGTAGTATAAGATTAAGTCACCGGATTGTAGACTAGGTTCTCGCTTATCACGACGGTCAGTTTTCGGCTTTCTCTACTGAGGTACTTGACCGGACTAGCCAGAAATACAATCGTAGTAGTTCTCCCTTTACACTCTAGCCGAACAATCGGGAACGTAGGGGTAAGCACAGGAGCCGGGTAACCCAACTATTGACCCAAGACATGATTCGGAACTGATGCATATAAGACAAACATCTAGGACGCCGAACACTCCCTATAGGTGTTTGGTCTTTGCAACGTATACCAAGGCTGAATACAACCCCTGGTAATAAATCCTTTTTGACAAGTCACATGTGGCAATCTGATACGGGAAGAGAACATTTATGGTGAATGAATAAAACTTGAACATAATGCGAATAAAGGTGCTCTATTAATATCCCTCTATTGTGCGGCGAGCCGCAAACTTATAGACAATGCCGAGGACCTTTTTTGGATATTTTACATGCCAATAAGGTATATAACAGAAAAGAGAAAAAGGTTTATACAGGGTCTTAATCTAGAAAAGAAACCTTAGTGCGGGTCCCTGTTGCACGTCTGCACCGTTTCCTCCTCTGTAATGTGTCCTTGAAGGTGTGAGTATGCTGACCATCTGTAAAAAAAAAGGAAATAAACCTGGAAAGGAAGGAATCAATCCGGTGTGGCCATAACTACTATTAAAGGGAATAGATATTCTTGGTTTGGTTTCGCTTTGTTTCGTCCCGTTTTGAGTATTTTTACATGCACTATTTTTCTTCTTCAGTTTTGTCCATTTGACAAGCATACGTGCAAACAAAGGAAACCTGGAAAATACGAACGAAACGAGGACGTACATGTAAAGGAAACTTAATTGAAACAAAAGCGAAGCAGCCGGCCACATGTCGTAACCTGACTTAAATAATAAATATACATGGAGTACGAACTAGCTATGTGCTGCCGGGTGCCGGCTAGCTTGATTATTTCCCGACTAAACACATGAGTACATGTTAAGCAGGCTTGTGACATGAGTACATGTTAAGAAGGCTTCTCGATCAGGTGGCGACTACATGCCTTGAATAATTGCTGCCTGAGAACTTGCACATGATTCAACTAACAGGTGCACAACCCCTAGCTTCAATGAGTCAAGTTAGTCTTTTATTAATATTTTCTTGATTTTTTTCTTTTCTACTCTTCCTAGCCGAGCGTCCATGCATTAGGTTTCCGTAGTTGAAGTAACTACATAATAAGTTATTGTTCCACAAGGACGAGGAAATGAGGTACTTTCATTTCCTACAATTCTGTTTTTTCCTCCGGCTCATGTATTTCTATCTGACATGATATGGATTTTGCATAACTCAAAGCATGCTAGAGAAATACTTTGAAGGATTGGGATCCTCTCAGTGTAATGTAGATCAGCATGCATATTACCTTCCTTTGTTCATCTTCAAGGAGAATTACTTTTTTTGTTCATCTTCAAGGCCAAAATCATATTCATATTTTCACCATGCTTTCATGAAAACTGATACTTACTTACGCTAATTTTCTTATCTTGGTATATGCAAAGGAGTAACTGAACAACTACCCGTGCATGCTCACATTGATCAATCAAGGTTAGCTTTTCTATAGTATTGATTGATGAATAGTCATGCAGAGTAGCCTTTTGCAAAGATGGTAAAAGCACATAATTTTATTCATCTAGGAATAATTGATGTGTATCATAAAGTAAATCATTGCTTATGTTTTAGGCCGTGTTTAGGCTTAAATCATCACTTGCTTATTGGGATAGGAGAGTGAGGTGATTTTTTCTACCGTTGCAACGCACAAACATATTTAGGTGGCACTTTCGAATGTTATTATGCCATGGTGACGGTCGTTTTGATGGACAATGGGCACAATAATTTCTCTCCCGTTGCAACGCACAGGCATATGTGCTAGTGAACCTAAAGAAGATAAGTTTAAAGTCCGAATAGGGTCTAGCCCAACTATGGTCTATATGCAGGTGCCCCCGGTCGACGCCCAAGGAATTTTAAGGCATAATTATGTACTCGAGGCACATATGCTATCACCTTATGGGGCAGTCGACGGGGGTATAGATGTCAATCTTGCTCAAGTTCATCTGAGCTGCTGCACTGAGGCGTGTGCCAGACCCATTTAGTTGTGGCCGCTATTGATAGATTTTCCGGCTTAAATAGGCCGCATTGGACTTCGGCTGCCAAAGCCGCAGTGTCCTTCTCCGTACGGAGAGAGCGCTCCATATTTCCATTGACCATGATAACGCCACGTGGTCCAGGCATTTTAAGCTTTAAATAGGCATAATGCGGGACTGCATTAAAACGGACGAAGTCCGTTCTTCCGAGTAGAGCGTGATAGCCACTTCAGAAAGGAGCTATGTCGAAGATTAGTTCTTCGCTTCGAAAGTTGTCGGGAGAACCGAATACAACTTACAGTGTTAAAGAGCCTATGCAGCGGGCTTCAACGCCCGGTATCACTCCTTTAAAGGTCGTGTTGCTTGGTTTGATTCTTGAAGGGTCGATCCCCATCTTGCGGACAGTGTCCTGATATATCAGATTGAGACTACTGCCGCCGTCCATAAGGACTCGGGTTAGATGGTATCCATCTATTATTGGGTCGAGTACTAAGGCAGCCGAACCCCATGCCGAATACTAGTCGGATGATCCCTGCGATCGAAAGTGATCGAACAGGCTGACCATGGGTTGAATTTTGGGGCGACAGGCTCAACGGCATAGACGTCTCGGAGTTTGCGCTTGCGCTCCCTCTTTGGGATATGAGTGGCATATATCATGTTCACTATTTTGACCTCTGGTGGAAATTTCTTCTGTCCCCCTATATTCGACCGGCGAGATTCATCCTCGTCTTCGCTCAGAGGCTCCTTCCCCTTGTGTTCGGCATTTAGCTTGTCGGCCTGCTTGAAAACCCAACAGTTACGATTGGTGTGGTTGGCAGGTTTTTCTGGGGTGCCATGGATTTGGCAGGGCCTGTCTAATATTCTGTCCAAAGTTGATGGACCGTCTTTGTTGCCTTTAAATGGCTTCTTCCGTTGACCGGGTCTAGAGCCACCGAATCCGGCGTTTACCGCTGTATCGTCTGGGCTTCCAGAATTGTTTCAACGTTTGTTTTTGTTACGTCGTGGCTTTCCATTGCCATCCCCGACTTCGGATGTTCAGGGTCAATGGTGCTGCTACGAGCTAACTAGCTATCCTCACCTGTGCAAAAGCGAGTCATGAGTGTAGTTAAGGCTGCCATTGTCCTCGGCTTTTCCTGTCCAAGGTATCTGGCCAGCCATTCATCCCGGATATTGTGCTTAAATGCCGCTAAGGCTTCAGCGTCCGGACAGTCCACGATTTGGTTCTTCTTAGTAAGAAACCGATTCCAAAGCTTGCGGGCTGACTCCCCGGGTTGTTGGATAATGTGACTTAGATCGTCAGCGTCCGGGGGCCGGACATAAGTCCCTTGAAAATTGGCCCGAAAAGCGTCCTCAAGTTCTTCCCAACTCCCAATGGAGTTCTCTGGGAGGCTGTTTAGCCAGTGCCGAGCTGGTCCTTTTAGCTTGAGGGGTAAATATTTGATGGCGTGGAGATCATCTCCTCGAGCCATGTGGATGTGAAGAATAAAGTCTTCTATCCAGATGGCGTGATTCGTCGTTCCATCGTACGCTTCGATGTTCACGGGTTTAAACCCTTCTGGGAAATCATGACACAACACCTCATCGGTGAAGCATAGAGGGTGTGAAGCTCCTCTATATCTTGCTATATCGTGGTATATGTCCGATGGTTGTGGTGTTCGGTATTGACCCCGAACTAGTATGTCACCGGCGCGATTGGCTTGATAGCCGCCGTCCCGTGTGGGAGCTCGGTCCCTAGGTCCGAATATAGACCTGGTCTTGCTAGCTTTTTTGTTTAGGTCCTCACTGATACGTCCAAAACGTATCTATAATTTCTGCTTGCTCCATGCCACTTTTGGGTGATATTGCTATGATATTCATACACTTCCCTACACTTTTGATCATATTTGGACTAACTTACTAATCCAGTGCACCCCAGTGCCAGTTTCTGTTTTCGGCTGTTTTTGTATTTCAGGTTTTCACGTTTCGAGAACTGCCTAGAAAAATCCAGAAAAATTATATAAAAAATCAGCGATCCGGAAACAACACTGCGTCCGAAGGGCAGCCTGGGGGGGGGGCACAGGGGCTCCAGGTGCCCTGTGGGCGCGCCCCCCTGGGCCGCGCCGGGGGGGCGCCTGGGCCCCCCGAGGCTCTCCCGGTGCCCTACTTTGGCATATATTTAAAGGGTCCTCCGTAACCCTCAGAACAGGAACTCTTTTCGCGATCCCATCTCTGTTCCGCCGCCGCCGCCGCTTCCAAGATCGGGAGCACCAGTAGAACTCTTCCCGGCACCCTGCCGGAGGGGAGGATCATCACCGGGAGCTTCTCCACCACCATGGACGCCTCCCGGATGACTCGTGAGTAGTCTCCCTTGGACCATGAGTCCATGACCAGTAGCTATGTGATGTTCTCCTCCCGTTCTTGTGCTTCACTAATTAGTCCTTGTGAGCTGCCGTACATGATCGAGGCACCTATGTAATCCTTATGCTATTGCTATGTTGAGTTTGCTGGGATCCGATGGATTATGAGATTATGTTCAGATTGATCTTGAGTAATATATTTGATTCACCTCTTTTATATTTTAGTTCATAAGTAATTCTTGCATGTTCTCCGTTGTTATTTATTGCTTTGGCCTAGTAATAGGTAGTGACTCCAAGAGGGAACGTTATGCTCGATTGTGGGTTCATGCCCCTCGATGACTAGCTTGAGTGACAGAAACATGAGTCTAGGGGATGTGCTGTTGCCACGAGGGGGAAAACAACGGTGCTTGTGCCCGCGGGTGCAAGGATTGTTTACTTTACACAAAGTTCTTTTAATGCAGTTGTCTGTTGCATTGAGTTTACACTATGGGTGGGACTCGCAACTTAATACCAGCGAGATGTTCTGGATAGATATCTCAAGGTGGATGATTAGTAGTAGATATTGATGGATTTCGGTCTACTTACTTTGGCGTACCGCCCATGCTTTGAACCTCAACCTTTCTTGCAATGTAGTCAGCATTGGTTTGCGTTCGTGGTCCTGTCAATTGCCCAGCTGTAATTTGTTTACCTCACATAGCTGTTTTATCGTCTTTTGGGAGAGAGACATCACTAGTGAACATCATGAGACTCCGGTCCATATTACCATCATTGATCACATCCACTATTTACTTTCCGTTATTATTTACTATTGCAAAAAACTATCTATCACTACTATCATTGCTTTTAACCCTTTGTGAACTACAAGGCCGGAGGGATTGACAACCTCTCTGTACTCGTTGGGAGCAAAGTTATTTGTATCTGTGTGCAGGTCCACGTTGATTGCTAATTGCGCCGTTAGCAATTGACACCTACTTGTTGAACCTAGGAGTCTCTGGGGATTCGATCCTTGGCATCTTTGCTAAGGGAAAACACTTCTACTTACTGCATCTTACACCTTCCACTTGGGGTAACCAACGAGGGGTTCGAGGCCCATCAAGGAGTATTTTCTGGCGCCGTTGCCGGGGACTCCACTCTTCAGGATAGGGGAGTTGCATGCTATCTTTTACCTTTGCTTTTTAGTCTTGTTAGTTTACCTTTCATTTTTGCTTTAGTTCCTTTTATCGAAAATCACAAAAATAGTTATCTTGCTTGCTTGCTACTATGGGTTCCACCGAGAACACCAAGTTGTGTGACTTCACTAGTCACAACAACGATGACTTTATCAGCACACCTATCACTACACCTGCCACTTCAGCACCTTCATATGAAATTAAACCTGCTTTACTGAACTTAGTCATGAGAGAACAATTCTCCGGTGCTGGAGATGATGCTGCTTTACACTTAAACAATTTTGTTGAACTTTGTGATATGCAAAAGTACCAAGAACTAGATGGTAATATTGTTAAGCTTAAGCTTTTTCCTTTCTCTTTGAGAGGAGGAGCTAAAATTTGGTTTCAGTCTTTGCTTAGAAATAGCATAGATTCATGGGACAAGTGCAAAGATGCTTTTATCGGAAAATACTATCCACCTGCTAAAATTATCCAACTTAGAAGTAACATAATGAATTTTAAACAATTGGATAATGAACACGTTGCCCAAGCTTGGGAACGTATGAAGTCTCTTATCAAGAACTGCCCTACTCACGGTTTGACTACTTGGATGGTTATCCAAACTTTTTATGCAGGCTTGAACTTTACCTCGCGGAACTTGTTAGATTCGGCCGCGGGAGGAACTTTTATGTCAACTACACTTGGTGCTGCCACGAAGCTTCTCGATGAGATGATGACCAACTATTCCCAATGGCACACCGAACGCGCTCCAACAGGTAGGAAGGTAAACTCTGTCGAGGAGATTTCCTCCCTCAATGAAAAAGTTGACTTGATCATGTCTCTACTTTCGAAGCAATCTACTGTTGATCCTCGTGATGTTCCTTTAAATTCTTTGATTGCTCAAGAACAAGTAGATGTGAACTTTATCTCTAGAAACAATTTTAACAACAATGCTTATAGGAGTAACTTTGGTAACAATTCTAGACCGTTCCCCTCTAACTCTTATGGGAACAACAATGCTTATCCTAGTACCAAGAACTCCAATACTGAACTAGAGACCATGCTTAGAGATTTCATCACTACCCAAAAAGCCTTTAATAAGAATGTAGAAGAGAAACTACATAAACTAGATGATCTTTCTTTCAAGGTAGACCACTTAGCCAATGAGGTAAAATTGCTAAAAATTGAAACTTCTCCTCTTAAGGAGAGGGAAGTCATCCCTATTAATGCTACTCAAGTAAAAATTAATGAAAACATTAGGATGATGGCTAAGCTAAAATAAAGATGGGCTAGAGAAAGGGAGGAAGAGGAAAGGATTAAGAGCCTTCCTACCCACCACACTGTTGCTACTATCCAAGTTATTGAAGATGTTCACACTCTTAGCACCCAATGTACTCCTAGTCCCAATGGACCTATTAATGGTGATGCTATGACTATAGAAGCTACCAAATAAGTGAACCTTAAGGACACCACTACCACTTTACTTGATGCTCGTGACCTTGATTTTGATAATTGCACTCTTACCGAAGTTATTGATTTCCTTCACAAGATGTCTAGAGATCCTCGCACTAGCACGCTTAACCTTGCCTTCACAGAGCATATCACTAATGCTCTCATCAAAGCTAGGGAGGAGAAACTTAGAGTAGAAGCCTCCATACCTAGAAAGCTAGAAGATGGTTAGGATTCTATGATTAAAATTAAGATAAATAACTTCTCATGCTTTGCTTTATGTGATATTGTAGCTAGTACTTCTATTATGCCCAAAAGACTATATGATATGCTTAAATTTAAACCTTTTGATTCTTGTTCTTTTGGTAATGTTCTCGTTGATTCTTCCATAAAGAAACATTTGGGGAGGATCGATGATGTTCTTATTGTTGTCAATGATAATTATGTGCCCGTTGATTTCACTATTATGGATATTGAATGTGATCCTTCTTGTCCAATTATTTTGGGACGTCCCTTTTTGCGCACCGTTGGTGCTGTCATTGACATGAAAGAGGGTAATATAAAATTTCAGTTTCCTCTCAAGAAAGGGATGGAACACTTCCCTCGAAAGAAGGTCAAGTTACCTTTTGAGTCTGTTGTACGGGCTAGCTATTCTTTTACTCTTGATAAAACTTGATCTATGCATTATGCCTAGCTTAAAGGCATAAAAGAAAGCGCTTTTGGGAGGCAGCCCACATGAATAAAGTTTTTGTTTTTGTTGAGTCTTGATGTTGTTTACTTCTGTAGCATCATCATTGTATCTTTGCTTTTCATATTTGTGCCAAGTATAGCCTCTGATGGCTAGAAAGTTCAAAAGTTGTGAGGTGCTGTCCAGGAAATAGATTCTGTCCTTGGATAGAAAAATTTGTATAAAATAACCAGATCATCTTTTTGGTCTGAATTTTTTCGACAGCGTTCTCTATATAATTGTCTTTCGTGCGTCAGTTCTGAGTTTTTTGATTTGAGTTGCAGAAGTATCCCGAACAGATCAATTACTGCCTGCTGTTCTGTTTTTCACAGATTCTGTCATGTTTTGCCTTACCTTCACTTTGCAAATTAAGAACTTGCTTTTTCTTTGCAAAAACCTTTTGGCAATCTTGAGAAACAGTATAACTTCAAGAATATCCTTATTTCCAGCAAGGTATAATTATTTTATTAAGGGTACTAACCTCGCTAATCAGATTATGATGAGTTATGTATGAAGGGAGTTTTCAAGTGTGCGAGGGAAGATGATAAAAAGATTCAGGAGTGTCAAGCGCTCAAGCTTGGGGATGCCCCCGTGCACCCCCAAGAAATATTCAAGGAGACTCAAGCGTCTAAGCTTGGGGATGCCCCCCCCGTGCATCCCCTTCTCCATCAACACTATCAGTTCGTCTTTCGTTTCGCTATATTTTTATCACTTCATGTGTTATGTGCTATGCTTGGAGCGTCTTGCTTTTAGTTTTATTTTTATTTTTTCATAACGAGTCGGAACCCAGCATTCCTTTATGTGGGAGAGAAACACACTCCACTTCTACCTAGAACATTACATAGAATTTTCATGTCTATCTATGCTGTGTGTGTTCTTTGTCTTTTAATAGCTACTATCGTGCTCTGCTCTTAGTATTCATGCTTATCTTTTCAAGAGCTTTTATTTAGTTGGTTGCTTGAACTCTCTTTAATTACCATGCTCACCTTATTAAGAGAGTTTGCTTCCGTTGCATTGGTTAATGTGTCTATGATAAAGATGCTACTTTCATGATGGTGCTTAGTAGTTCAGGTTTTCTTATGGTTAATCTCAAATAGCTGGGGGGTTCCCAATGTGTTATTGGAGTACCAACTTGTTTTGTTTGCCTATGATATGGTATGGTTTAGTAATATCTTCCTTCGAGAATTTAATTTGATTGACTTGGCGTATGCTCACGCATATTTAAGACTGTAAAGAAAGTCTGTCAAGCCTTGATGATCTTTTATTTCTAAGTAGCGATATAACTACCATGCCTGATTCAATATTGTTTGTCGCTCTGCATGATTATGACCGTCATTGCTCTCTTAGTTGGTCGCTCCCAGTCTTTTGCTAACCTCCACCTGCACTAAGCAAATTAACCATGCAATACATAGCTCATGGGAAAGTAGCCTAAAAACTATTGTGGTAAAGAATATGTTGCATATGTATCTTATTTCTTATAAGTTGCTTGCTGAGCGGTAACCATGTTTCTGGGGACGCCATCAACTGTCACACTTTTGTTGAATATCATGTGAGTTGCTATGCATGTTCGTCTTGTCTGAAGTAAGGGTGATTTACCGTGGGTTGAATTAATATGCATATTGTTAGAGAAGAACATTGGGCCGCCAACCAAAGCCATGCATCATGGTGGAAGTTTTAGCTTGGACCTTAATCCTCAATATCTCATGAGAATATGCTTATGCATTGAAGAGGAGTCCATCATCTATTTTCTATGTTGTCCCGGTATGGATGTCCTCAAGTTGAGATCTATCAAAAACGAGAAATCAAATGCGATCTATCTCCTTGGACCTTTGTACAGGTGGCATAGAGGTACCCCTTTGTGACACTTGGTTAAAACATATGTAATGCAATGATAACCCATGGGGATCCGAGCTAATTAGGACAAGGAGCGAGCACTATTAGTATTCGATGCATGAGGCTTGCAACTTATAGGATGTTTTATGCATGACACATATGAAGTACTACTACCGTTGACACAATTGCTTCCATGTTTTCAAAATAAAAGCTTTAGCACTTAACCTTTCTTGTACCTTTATGTTGAAGCACCAACTACTGAGAGCGTGATTGTCATTCTGAGTGTAATGTGCATTGTCCCAAAGTAGAATTGTCTTTTGCATGATTGTGATATCGTTTATTCTGAAATGATTGTATCTAGTCATCACTTAAACCTTGAAGGTGCCCCTGCATTTATGTTTTGCATCACTAAAGGGGGCAAGCTAGATATCACTTTATCATATTTGCACATCATGTTCATTGCAAATCTTTTTGATGTTTCAGTTTCATGTTGTAAAACTTTCAGTCATTTGTGATTTTCTCTTGAGGCAACTTAATTACTTTAGAATCATTGTCTCAGTAAGCTTTTGTCATATGACTATGAGAAAGTCCTATATGGTTAATAGCATGTCACCACAGAAATTATTCTTGTTATCATTTACCTACTCGAGGACGAGCAGGAATTAAGCTTGGGGATGTTGATACGTCCAAAACGTATCTATAATTTCTGCTTGCTCCATGCCACTTTTGGGTGATATTGCTATGATATTCATACACTTCCATACACTTTTGATCATATTTGGACTAACTTACTAATCCAGTGCACCCCAGTGCCAGTTTCTGTTTTCGGCTGTTTTTGTATTTCAGGTTTTCACGTTTCGAGAACTGCCCAGAAAAATCCAGAAAAATTATATAAAAAATCAGCGATCCGGAAACAACACTGCATCCGAAGGGCAGCCTGGGGGTGGCACATGGGCTCCAGGCGCCCTGTGGGCGCGCCCCCCCCCCTGGGCCGCGCCGGGGGGGCGCCTGGGCCCCCCGAGGCTCCCCCGGTGCCCTAATTTGGCATATATTTAAAGGGTCCTCCGTAACCCTCATAACAGGAACTCTTTTCGCGATCCCATCTCTGTTCCGCCGCCGCCGCCGCTTCCAAGATCGGGAGCACCAGGAGAACTCTTCCCGGCACCCTGCCGGAGGGGAGGATCATCACCGGGAGCTTCTCCACCACCAAGGACGCCTCCCGGATGACTCGTGAGTAGTCTCCCTTGGACCATGAGTCCATGACCAGTAGCTATGTGATGTTCTCCTCCCGTTCTTGTGGTTCACTAATTAGTCCTCGTGAGCTGCCCTACATGATCGAGGCACCTATGTAATCCTTATGCTATTGCTATGTTGAGTTTGCTGGGATCCGATGGATTATGAGATTATGTTCAGATTGATCTTGAGTAATATATTTGATTCACCTCTTTTATATTTTAGTTCATAAGTAATTCTTGCATGTTCTCCGTTGTTATTTATTGCTTTGGCCGAGTAATAGGTAGTGACTCCAAGAGGGAACGTTATGCTCGATTGTGGGTTCATGCCCCTCGATGACTAGCTTGAGTGACAGAAACATGAGTCTAGGGGATGTGTTGTTGCCACAAGGGGGAAAACAACGGTGCTTGTGCCCGCGGGTGCAAGGATTGTTTACTTTACGCAAAGTTCTTTTAATGCAGTTGTCTGTTGCATTGAGTTTACACTATGGGTGGGACTCGCAACTTAATACCAGCGAGATGTTCTGGATAGATATCTCAAGGTGGATGATTAGTAGTAGATATTGATGGATTTCGGTCTACTTACTTTGGCGTACCGCCCATGCTTTGAACCTCAACCTTTCTTGCAATGTAGTCAGCATTGGTTTGCGTTCGTGGTCCTGTCAATTGCCCAGCTGTAATTTGTTTACCTCACATAGCTGTTTTATCGTCTTTTGGGAGAGAGACATCACTAGTGAACATCATTGAAAGTGCAACTAATCCCCGGGTGGTTTTGGTAATTAATAACAACATATATATCATTGAACTAATAGCTACTTGAGAATCATTTCAGAGAAGTTCGATGATATGGGTATGGAAAGGTCTGAAGAAGTGGACCCCTCAAAATGCTAAGACAAGCATTGGCAAAAGCTCAAGACTCCATTTTTGGTTTAGTGATCAAAGATCACATTGAGTCCATAGGAAAAGCCAATACTATTAAAAGGGGATGAGGTTGTGTTGATGATCTGGTTGCTCATGTGCTTAGTGATTTAGCTCCTTCAACTATCAGCAACTTTCACTACTTAACACTCTCATAAGTAATCTCGGACAAACCGATTCTTCCAACTCAGTCCCACCGAGATGAACCACCTCAGTTATTTTCCAAAACCCTAGAGATTTCGGTCCATCCGATTTTGAGTTCGGTCTCACCGAAACTGGACTGCCAACCTTCTGTAACCGTTTGTCATCATTTCGGAATATCCGAGTTGTTGATTTCGGTCCCACCGATTATGGCAAGCTCCAACCTTTGATTCATATCGGACACACCGAGATGGTATTTTCGGTCCCACCGAAAACCCCAACGTTCACTATATTTGAACTTTCGGTCTGACCGAGTTTTCACTTCGGTCGCACCGAGATTGCTCAATTATGTGTGTAACGGTTGGATTTTGTGTGGAGGCTATATATACCCCTCCACCCCCTCTTCATTCGTGGAGAGAGCCATCAGAAAGTACTACCACTCCTACCTTACACTTTCTGAGAAGAGAACCACCTACCCTTGTGTTGAGATCAAGTCATTCCATTCCTACCATATGAAACTTGATTTCTAGCCTTCCCAAGTTGCTTTCCACTCAATCCTTTCTTCCACCACAGCCATATCAGTGAGGAGAGTTGAGTGTTGGGGAGATTATCATTTGAAGCACAAGAGCAAGGAGTTCATCATCATCAACAACATCTATTACCTTTTGGAGGGTGGTGCCTCCTAGATTGGTTAGGTGTCGCTTGGGAGCCTCCGTCTTCGAGATGTGGAGTTGAACCAAGAAGTTTGTAAGGGCAAGGAGATCGCCTACTTCGTGAAGATCTACCCCGAGTAAGGCTAGTCCTCCGTGGGCGTAGGCCATGATGGATTAGACAAGGTTGCTTCTTCGTGGACCCTTCGTGGGTGGAGCCCTCCGTGGACTCGCGCAGCCGTTACCCTCCGTGGGTTGAAGTCTCCATCAACGTGGATGTACGATAGCACCACCTATCGGAACCACGACAAAAATCTCCGTGTCTCCAAATTGCGTTTGATCTTCTCCACCTCTCTTTACTACATGTGCAATTTACTTTCCGCTGCTTATACTCTAGAATTGCATGTGTAGGGTGATACTTGAATTGATTATAATTGTGAAACTGCCAAAAACTGTTCATGATCAAAAGGCAGAATTTTTATATTGTCAAGTAGTCTAATCACCCCCCCTCTAGACATACTTTCGATCCTACAAGTGGTATCAGAGCTTTGGTCTCCATTGTTTTGGTTTCCATTGCATTGGACTCCATAAGCTTGGTTTCACAACCTAGGAGAGTATGGCGTCTAGTGAGGGTAATTATCGTAGAGGTTCTTACTTTGATGGTACAAATTTTGCTAGTTGGAAGCATAAAATGAAAATGCATATTCTTGGTCATAACCCAGCCGCATGGGGCATTATTTGTGTTGGTATGCAAGGTGAATTCTTCGAGGAAGGAAAAGTTCCTGATCGCGAAGCTACACCGGAAGAGTTGCGGATGTTGCAAAACAATGCTCAAGCTTGTGACATTCTCTTCAATGCTTTGTGTCCCGAGGAGTTCAACAAAATCAGCCGTCTTGAGAATGCTAAAGAGATTTGGGATACTTTGGTTGAAATGCACGAAGGTACTGAATCTGTGAAGGAATCAAAGCTAGATATTCTTCAAGGTCAACTTGACAAGTTCAAGATGAAGGATGGTGAAGGAGTCGCTGAAATGTACTCTAGGCTTGCTCTCATCACAAATGAGATTGCCGGCTTAGGAAGCGAAGAAATGACCGACCGATTCATCATTAAGAAGATTCTCAGAGCTTTGGATGGAAAATATGACACCGTGTGCACTTTGATCCAAATGATGCCAAACTACAAGACCCTCAAGCCAACTGAAGTCATTGGAAGAATTGTTGCTCATGAGATGACACTTAAGGATAAGGAAGAGCTTCACAACAAGTCAAGTGGTGCTTACAAAGCTACAAGTGATGCTCCCACAACCTCAAGTGACATGTTAATTTCCAATGAAGAGATAAGCCTAATGGTTAAGAACTTCAACAAGTTCTACAAGAATAGAGGCAAAGAAAGAAGCTCAAAGTCTAGATCATATGATGAAAAGAGATCTTCTAGTCGTGATCGAAACTGCTACAATTGTGGAAGACCCGGACACTTCTCAAATGAGTGTACGGCTCCCCACAAGAGAAGAGAAGAATCTCCAAGAAGAAGAGCAAGAGATGAGTCACCTCGGAGAGAGAGAAGGAGTAGAGATGATCGTTATGAACGAAGACCCTCTCGGAGAAGCAAGGATTCGGAGAGGAAAGACAAGTCATCAAGGAGCTACACAAGAAGAAGACATCAAGCTCATGTAGGTGAATGGGTCTCCGGCTCCGACTCCGACAATCAATCTGATGGAAGCTATCACTCCGACTCCGACTACAGTCAAGATGAAGGTGTTGCCGGACTTGCACTCGTATCCTCCAACTCCAACTCCTACGACTTATTTGATTCACCAAATGAGGGAATTGGAAGATGCTTCATGGCTAAAGGCCCCAAGGTAACACACCCTGAATTCATTGACTTTGATAGTGATGAGGATGACTTACTTGGTGAAGATGAGCTCTTGCATGATAAATCCAGTGAGCTTAGTAATGATGAAAATGCTAGTAGTCTTTATAGTCGAGAAGAGTCGAATGACAATGCTATGAAGGAGATTGAGCGTCTAACTAAAGAACTAAACACTCTTAAGTTAGCTCATGAAACAACTCAAGAAGATCATAGAGAGCTCCTAAGATCTCATGAGAAGCTACGCTTCGAGAAGCTCACTCTAGAGCAAGAACATGAGTTTCTAAAAGCGATCAATGACGATCTTCGAAAGAAGAGTTCTTCATATCTTGCCAAACGACTTCTCTTGTCTAATTTCTTGCCACCTATTAAGACTAAGCATGACAAGCATAAGAAAAATTCTTCCTCTAGTAGTAACAATAACAATGTCAAATCTAATGTTGTTACTTCTAGTAGTTCTCTTGATTCCACTAACAATGTTTCAAGCCAAGTTACACTTGAGCAAGAAAATAGCTTATTGAAGGAAATCATAGAGAAAGGTGTCTACAAGAGTCTTGCCGGAAGCAAGAACTTTGAGGAAATTGTTCGCAAACAAGGAAGGCACTGGAAGAATCAAGGGATTGGTTTTGAGCGAAAGTTCAACGCCGAAGGTGTTGAGTGGGAAGAAGGTCAATACCCTACTCCACAGTTTGTTTCTCAAAAGGAGAAGTATGATCCTACTTCTTCCAATGTGGAACAAGCTCAAGATGACCTTCCACCACAAGACCACAAGCTAAAGGCCAAGGACAAGCTTCAAGAGGAGATTGATGCATTCATTGAAGCACCTCAAGCCATGGTCAAGTGGGTTCCCAAGGACACATCAAGTTCTACTTCGTCAAGCTCAACTACAACCCCAAGGATTCCCATCAAGATGATGTGGATTCCAAAGAAGAAGAACTAGAAGGTTCTTGAGGGTGACTCCGCCAACATACTTCACTCATATTCATTTTGGCAAGAACTTGTGCAATCAACTTCCACATCATGCACTAGTTCATGGAGTCACAAACCCTCTTGTTGGTAAGTCAAGGGACAAGGTAATCATTGCTTTCATGGACATCATCTTTTGTGTACTTCAATCTATGTCTATGGATATCCTTGTTTGTTCCTTGTGGGACTAACCCATGTAGGTATTGAAAGTGCCCTAATCCAAAGGATAGCTCCCAACTCTTGATGATCTACATCAACTTTGAGCATCCACATCTTCAACATCTACATGAAGTCTTCTACGACAACCCAAGGTTAGTTTGACCCTTTAAAAGGGGTTCTCACATCTAGGGGGAGCTTTGCTCAAAAAAAAAAGAGCTAAAGCATCTCCAAATGATGTGAACACATCAATGCTTTATGTAAAAGTGGTAACCCCACTTGTGCTTAAACGATGAGTATGACCTATGATCAAATGTTCTCATTTGACTCCTAAGTCAAAATACTCATATATAGATGACCTAGTCATCGACAAATTGTGTGCTAGTAGCTAGAGTGTTGGTTGTGCATGTTTGACACATATTTCATTTGCTATCTTATTGTGTGAGCATGTTGAATGCATGATTTATCCATTCAAGGACATCCATTTGTTGTTTTGATTGTTTTGATTTTTCTGGCCAAATGGATGGACAAGAATGCCTAAGCACCTTCCCTAGCTATCTATGCTTTCTTGTCTCAAATTCTATTCATGCTCATATCACAACTTTGAACAAGTCATTTTCGGACCCTCCGAGTGAGGAGCACTCGGAGCCACCGATCCGTCTAAGGCTGAATTCCAAAACCTTCTAAGTCCATTTCGGTCTGACCAACTTCTCCATCTTGGTCCAACCGAAACGCTTAGACTGATCTAGGTTTCATCTCGGTGAAACCGAGTTGTAAATCTCGGCGTGACCGATATGTGTAACTGCACAGCAGTTATCCATTTCGGTGTCACCGAGTTTTTCAACTCGGTCCCACCGACAGCATGGGGATATATATACTGAGGGCAGCGCGCGATTTAATTCTTCAAACTGTTTCGCCCCCAAGTCCCCTGCTGCCGTCGCCCTGGTCTTCGGATCGTCGCCGTCGTCGCCTGTGCGCCCTCGCCGCAGGTCTCCGCCGCCGTCAACGGTCTTCTTCTCCGCGCCGTTGCCGCCGTAGAGGGACTCCACCAAGTTAGGGTGAGTCTCGATCCCTCTCGTGCTCCCCATCTGATTCTTGCACGATTGGTTTGCCCTGCATCTAGCCACGTTTGAAATCTCCCTTAACATCAGATCAGATCGTTTTAGTTTCGAGCGAAATTCTTAGGTTTAGGTTTCCACGGAACACATCTCGGTGAAACCGATTTTGAAAACTCGGAATGACCGATTTGGCCTCTGGCCATTGCACTGCACTTTCGGTCTAACCGAGTTGTGCAAATCGGTATGACCGAAACTTAGTTTCAGTGAAACCCTAGTTTATCGGCAGGACCGAGACCCATTTCGGTCTGACCGAAAGTGGTGTGTAAGCTTCTGTTATACACTTCGGATTCACCGAAACTGAAAATCGGTTTGACCGAAATGCATTCTGTGAAAACTCAAAACTAAGATTTGAACTCATTTTTTTGCAAAAACCTCTGCAGTTGTGATAACTCTTCTACTCTGCCTATACCTTATCTATTCACAGGTTGTCAGCCATGTCAGATGCCAGTGACAGCCAGAACAGGTCTGAATCACCGTTTGCAGAGATTCCAGAGGCAGATACTAGTCCTGAGGCTAGTAGTCCTAGTGATGATGGTGAGAGGAGTACCCCTAGTGGTTTGCCTCCTGCAGCCACCAGGACCAGAAAGCAGAGAAATTCTGATGATGAGGACTCTGACTTCGTTGCTGAGGAAGTTACCTCCAAGCCCAAGAGAAAAGTTGTTGCCAAAGAGCACGAAGGGCAGCAGTCAAAGAAAGGCACCAGCAAGGTCAAGCAGTCAGCTGTTGCAAAGAAGCTAAACTTGGAAGAGCCAGCTCCAAGTAAGGTGAAGAAAACTTCCAAGAGGAAGAGGGTAGTATATGCTGAACCTCATGTTGATGCAGCTGCTGAAGAAGAAGAAGAAGATGCACCCCAGCCTCCTCCTCAGAAGGCTAAGTTCATGGGTGATGCTATTAGGGCTCAAGCCACTTCTAAGCCCAAGAAGCCTGCTCAAGCCAAGGCAGCTCCAGCAAAGCCCAAGAGGACAACCAGGAACATCCCAGCTTCTGAGAAGAACAAAGGTGAGATGCCACCGTCTGAGTCAGATGAAGAACATGTGTTGCTGAAGCTCCGTCCTAAGTTGCCGCTCCACAACGATGCTCATCCTCAAGCCGAGGATATGAAGGCAAGGAAGGATAGAGGTCTCAGGCTATGGAGACAGTCTGATCCATATGTCGTGAGGAGAAGGACTGCTGTGGACCCAAGATTCCACACCAGAGAGCAGCAGGACTTCTATGAGACCGTGTTGATGGATAAGAAGCCTATTGTTGCAGACACCAGGTATGTTGACTGGAAGTACATTGACAGTGAAGAGCACCGAGACTTCTTTGCCCATGTGCATGAGAGCTTCACTGCATGTGGAGTTGATGAGTTCGTGGGTCAGAAGCTGACAGATTGGAATGACGAGATGATCATGCAGTTCTACGCCACAGCCCACTTCTATCCTGATGGCAAGATCACCTGGATGACTGAAGGTCAAAGGTTTTCTTCGTCTATTGAAGAATGGGCAGAACTTCTTAATGCTCCAGTGCAGAGAGAGGACGACATTGATGTCTATGGGATTCCTAAGAAGAACCATGATTCCATGAAGAACATGTACAAGGAGATCCCCGCAGCTGATTTGGAAGGGTGGAAGCTTGGCTCAGTGTACTATCTCCAGGCAGGTCTCACTACCACAAACACTATTTTGAGGCATACCTTGATGCCCAAGTCTGGAGACCACCGCATGATTCGAGGCTATTCTATCAACATGCTGCACATTCTTGATGAGAAGGCACCTTTTAAGGTGATGGACTTAATGGTAGAGACCATTAAGAGGACTGCAGCTGACCAGAAGAGGTCGTGTGGATTTGCCCCACAAATTCAGATGCTCATCAATGCCAAGTTTGGCACGGGCAAATTCATGTTGGATAGGAAGCACTTGCCACTGCAGCCAGAGCATGAAGACAACATTGTTGTGATGGATGAGGAGGATCCAACCTCAGTTGAAGGTCAAGCCAAAATTGAGGCTGCTAAGAAAGCTAAAGCTGACAAAGAGGCAGCAGCAGCAGCAGCTAAACCAAAGAGCTTCGGAGAGCAGATTCTTGAAGCTACCCAGAGGATTGAACAACGCCTGGCCAGCATTGAACAATCTCAGGAAAGCCTAGAGAGGATTGTTGAGGACAAGATCCACGCTCTGGACGTGAAGCTGACTGAGATTCAGGTGACCGTCAACAAGCTTGAGGCAGACATGGAGGAAGCAAGGCAGGAGAGAGCAGAGCTCATGCAGGATGATCTAGTCCAGGACTCTCATCGCCAGACTGCTCAGGTTCCCAGAGGATCCCGATCTGCAGCTATCCCAGTGACTGACTCCAGGGCTACCACTTCAGCACCTCCTACAGCTCCAGCATCCACTCCTCCAGCGCAGACATCAGCAGAAGTCTTCGCCGATGCCGTCATTTCTACTCCGACATCTACCCAGACGGGAGCCGCCAGCAGAGCCCGCAGTGACGCTTAGCTCTATGCTTTTTCGAACTTTTTGGTAACTTGTTGCCAAAGGGGGAGAAATTGTATAGATCATAGGGCTTCGAGAGAGAGAGTGCTCTTTCGTTCTTTTGCCGGTTTTCTTTGAGACACACTTGGTTCTTTTGGTTCTTGATACTTTCAGTGTGCTTGCTACTACGTTTGATGCTACCTTAATGAGTGCTTGGTCATACTATGCTTTAATGTGTGCTTAATGCTTATCATATGCTATTTCTTCTTGTATGATCATTTACTCATGTCTTGGTGATTGAGTGCATGTTATTCATTCTTATCATTTTGTGCGCTCCACCAAGATGTATGTGACATGGAAGAGTGACCCATAATCCTAATCGATTGTGCATTTGCATTCAAACGCAAATTTTAAATAATGCACAAATTTAGGGGGAGCTCTTGTTTATCACATACTTCTCAAAGCGACGATATTATTCATTGATTATATCTTTTGTCGAAGCTTTGATCTATATGTTGTCATCAATTACCAAAAAGGGGGAGATTGAAAGTGCAACTAATCCCCGGGTGGTTTTGGTAATTAATAACAACATATATATCATTGAACTAATAGCTACTTGAGAATCATTTCAGAGAAGTTCGATGATATGGGTATGGAAAGGTCTGAAGAAGTGGACCCCTCAAAATGCTAAGACAAGCATTGGCAAAAGCTCAAGACTCCATTTTTGGTTTAGTGATCAAAGATCACATTGAGTCCATAGGAAAAGCCAATACTATTAAAAGGGGATGAGGTTGTGTTGATGATCTGGTTGCTCAAGTGCTTAGTGATTTAGCTCCTTCAACTATCAGCAACTTTCACTACTTAACACACTCATAAGTAATCTCGGACAAACCGATTCTTCCAACTCAGTCCCACCGAGATGAACCACCTCAGTTATTTTCCAAAACCCTAGAGATTTCGGTCCATCCGATTTTGAGTTTGGTCTCACCGAAACTGGACTGCCAACCTTCTGTAACCGTTTGTCATCATTTCGGAATATCCGAGTTGTTGATTTCGGTCCCACCGATTATGGCAAGCTCCAACCTTTGATTCATATCGGACACACCGAGATGGTATTTTCGGTCCCACCGAAAACCCCAACGTTCACTATATTTGAACTTTCGGTCTGACCGAGTTTTCACTTCGGTCGCACCGAGATTGCTCAATTATGTGTGTAACGGTTGGATTTTGTGTGGAGGCTATATATACCCCTCCACCCCCTCTTCATTCGTGGAGAGAGCCATCAGAAAGTACTACCACTCCTACCTTACACTTTCTGAGAAGAGAACCACCTACCCTTGTGTTGAGATCAAGTCATTCCATTCCTACCATATGAAACTTGATTTCTAGCCTTCCCAAGTTGCTTTCCACTCAATCCTTTCTTCCACCACAGCCATATCAGTGAGGAGAGTTGAGTGTTGGGGAGATTATCATTTGAAGCACAAGAGCAAGGAGTTCATCATCATCAACAACATCTATTACCTTTTGGAGGGTGGTGCCTCCTAGATTGGTTAGGTGTCGCTTGGGAGCCTCCGTCTTCGAGATGTGGAGTTGAACCAAGAAGTTTGTAAGGGCAAGGAGATCGCCTACTTCGTGAAGATCTACCCCGAGTAAGGCTAG
>LR738710.1:883408911-883442524 GCA_902687465.1 Secale cereale
CAAGTCTGGAGACCACCGCATGATTCGAGGCTATTCTATCAACATGCTGCACATTCTTGATGAGAAGGCACCTTTTAAGGTGATGGACTTAATGGTAGAGACCATTAAGAGGACTGCAGCTGACCAGAAGAGGTCGTGTGGATTTGCCCCACAAATTCAGATGCTCATCAATGCCAAGTTTGGCACGGGCAAATTCATGTTGGATAGGAAGCACTTGCCACTGCAGCCAGAGCATGAAGACAACATTGTTGTGATGGATGAGGAGGATCCAACCTCAGTTGAAGGTCAAGCCAAAATTGAGGCTGCTAAGAAAGCTAAAGCTGACAAAGAGGCAGCAGCAGCAGCAGCTAAACCAAAGAGCTTCGGAGAGCAGATTCTTGAAGCTACCCAGAGGATTGAACAACGCCTGGCCAGCATTGAACAATCTCAGGAAAGCCTAGAGAGGATTGTTGAGGACAAGATCCACACTCTGGACGTGAAGCTGACTGAGATTCAGGTGTCCGTCAACAAGCTTGAGGCAGACATGGAGGAAGCAAGGCAGGAGAGAGCAGAGCTCATGCAGGATGATCTAGTCCAGGACTCTCATCGCCAGACTGCTCAGGTTCCCAGAGGATCCCGATCAGCAGCTATCCCAGTGACTGACTCCAGGGCTACCACTTCAGCACCTCCTACAGCTCCAGCATCCACTCCTCCAGCGCAGACATCAGCAGAAGTCTTCGCCGATGCCGTCATTTCTACTCCGACATCTACCCAGACGGGAGCCGCCAGCAGAGCCCACAGTGACGCTTAGCTCTATGCTTTTTCGAACTTTTTGGTAACTTGTTGCCAAAGGGGGAGAAATTGTATAGATCATAGGGCTTTCTCGAGAGAGAGTGCTCTTTCGTTCTTTTGCCGGTTTTCTTTGAGACACACTTGGTTCTTTTTGTTCTTGATACTTTCAGTGTGCTTGCTACTACGTTTGATGCTACCTTAATGAGTGCTTGGTCATACTATGCTTTAATGTGTGCTTAATGCTTATCATATGCTATTTCTTCTTGTATGATCATTTACTCATGTCTTGGTGATTGAGTGCATGTTATTCATTCTTATCATTTTGTGCGCTCCACCAAGATGTATGTGACATGGAAGAGTGACCCATAATCCTAATCGATTGTGCATTTGCATTCAAACGCAAATTTTAAATAATGCACAAATTTAGGGGGAGCTCTTGTTTATCACATACTTCTCAAAGCGACGATATTATTCATTGATTATATCTTTTGTCGAAGCTTTGATCTATATGTTGTCATCAATTACCAAAAAGGGGGAGATTGAAAGTGCAACTAATCCCCGGGTGGTTTTGGTAATTAATAACAACATATATATCATTGAACTAATAGCTACTTGAGAATCATTTCAGAGAAGTTCGATGATATGGGTATGGAAATGTCTGAAGAAGTGGACCCCTCAAAATGCTAAGACAAGCATTGGCAAAAGCTCAAGACTCCATTGGTTTAGTGATCAAAGATCACATTGAGTCCATAGGAAAAGCCAATACTATTAAAAGGGGATGAGGTTGTGTTGATGATCTGGTTGCTCAAGTGCTTAGTGATTTAGCTCCTTCAACTATCAGCAACTTTCACTACTTAACACACTCATAAGTAATCTCGGACAAACCGATTCTTCCAACTCAGTCCCACCGAGATGAACCACCTCAGTTATTTTCCAAAACCCTAGAGATTTCGGTCCATCCGATTTTGAGTTCGGTCTCACCGAAACTGGACTGCCAACCTTCTGTAACCGTTTGTCATCATTTCGGAATATCCGAGTTGTTGATTTCGGTCCCACCGATTATGGCAAGCTCCAACCTTTGATTCATATCGGACACACCGAGATGGTATTTTCGGTCCCACCGAAAACCCCAACGTTCACTATATTTGAACTTTCGGTCTGACCGAGTTTTCACTTCGGTCGCACCGAGATTGCTCAATTATGTGTGTAACGGTTGGATTTTGTGTGGAGGCTATATATACCCCTCCACCCCCTCTTCATTCGTGGAGAGAGCCATCAGAAAGTACTACCACTCCTACCTTACACTTTCTGAGAAGAGAACCACCTACCCTTGTGTTGAGATCAAGTCATTCCATTCCTACCATATGAAACTTGATTTCTAGCCTTCCCAAGTTGCTTTCCACTCAATCCTTTCTTCCACCACAGCCATATCAGTGAGGAGAGTTGAGTGTTGGGGAGATTATCATTTGAAGCACAAGAGCAAGGAGTTCATCATCATCAACAACATCTATTACCTTTTGGAGGGTGGTGCCTCCTAGATTGGTTAGGTGTCGCTTGGGAGCCTCCGTCTTCGAGATGTGGAGTTGAACCAAGAAGTTTGTAAGGGCAAGGAGATCGCCTACTTCGTGAAGATCTACCCCGAGTAAGGCTAGTCCTCCGTGGGCGTAGGCCATGATGGATTAGACAAGGTTGCTTCTTCGTGGACCCTTCGTGGGTGGAGCCCTCCGTGGACTCGCGCAGCCGTTACCCTCCGTGGGTTGAAGTCTCCATCAACGTGGATGTACGATAGCACCACCTATCGGAACCACGACAAAAATCTCCGTGTCTCCAAATTGCGTTTGATCTTCTCCACCTCTCTTTACTACATGTGCAATTTACTTTCCGCTGCTTATACTCTAGAATTGCATGTGTAGGGTGATACTTGAATTGATTATAATTGTGAAACTGCCAAAAACTGTTCATGATCAAAAGGCAGAATTTTTATATTGTCAAGTAGTCTAATCACCCCCCCTCTAGACATACTTTCGATCCTACAAGTGGTATCAGAGCTTTGGTCTCCATTGTTTTGGTTTCCATTGCATTGGACTCCATAAGCTTGGTTTCACAACCTAGGAGAGTATGGCGTCTAGTGAGGGTAATTATCGTAGAGGTTCTTACTTTGATGGTACAAATTTTGCTAGTTAGAAGCATAAAATGAAAATGCATATTCTTGGTCATAACCCAGCCGCATGGGGCATTATTTGTGTTGGTATGCAAGGTGAATTCTTCGAGGAAGGAAAAGTTCCTGATCGCGAAGCTACACCGGAAGAGTTGCGGATGTTGCAAAACAATGCTCAAGCTTGTGACATTCTCTTCAATGCTTTGTGTCCCGAGGAGTTCAACAAAATCAGCCGTCTTGAGAATGCTAAAGAGATTTGGGATACTTTGGTTGAAATGCACGAAGGTACTGAATCTGTGAAGGAATCAAAGCTAGATATTCTTCAAGGTCAACTTGACAAGTTCAAGATGAAGGATGGTGAAGGAGTCGCTGAAATGTACTCTAGGCTTGCTCTCATCACAAATGAGATTGCCGGCTTAGGAAGCGAAGAAATGACCGACCGATTCATCATTAAGAAGATTCTCAGAGCTTTGGATGGAAAATATGACACCGTGTGCACTTTGATCCAAATGATGCCAAACTACAAGACCCTCAAGCCAACTGAAGTCATTGGAAGAATTGTTGCTCATGAGATGACACTTAAGGATAAGGAAGAGCTTCACAACAAGTCAAGTGGTGCTTACAAAGCTACAAGTGATGCTCCTACTACCTCAAGTGACAAGCTAATTTCCAATGAAGAGATAAGCCTAATGGTCAGGAACTTCAACAAGTTCTACAAGAATAGAAGCTCAAAGTCTAGATCATATGATGAAAAGAGATCTTCTAGTCGTGATCGAAACTGCTACAATTGTGGAAGACCCGGACACTTCTCAAATGAGTGTACGGCTCCCCACAAGAGAAGAGAAGAATCTCCAAGAAGAAGAGCAAGAGATGAGTCACCTCGGAGAGAGAGAAGGAGCAGAGATGATCGTTATGAACGAAGACCCTCTCGGAGAAGCAAGGATTCAGAGAGGAAAGACAAGTCATCAAGGAGCTACACAAGAAGAAGACATCAAGCTCATGTAGGTGAATGGGTCTCCGGCTCCGACTCTGACAATCAATCCGATGGAAGCTATCACTCCGACTCTGACTATAGTCAAGATGAAGGTGTTGCCGGACTTGCACTCGTATCCTCCAACTCCAACTCCTACGACTTATTTGATTCACCAAATGAGGGAATTGGAAGATGCTTCATGGCTAAAGGCCCCAAGGTAACACACCCTGAATTCATTGACTTTGATAGTGATGAGGATGACTTGCTTGGTGAAGATGAGCTCTTGCATGATAAATCTAGTGAGCTTAGTAATGATGAAAATGCTAGTAGTCTTTATAGTCGAGAAGAGTCGAATGACAATGCTATGAAGGAGATTGAGCGTCTAACTAAAGAACTAAACACTCTTAAGTTAGCTCATGAAACAACTCAAGAAGATCATAGAGAGCTCCTAAGATCTCATGAGAAGCTACGCTTCGAGAAGCTCACTCTAGAGCAAGAACATGAGTTTCTAAAAGCGATCAATGACGATCTTCGAAAGAAGAGTTCTTCATATCTTGCTAAACGACTTCTCTTATCTAATTTCTTGCCACCTATTAAGACTAAGCATGACAAGCATAAGAAAAATTCTTCCTCTAGTAGTAACAATAACCATGTTAAATCCAATATTGTTGCTTCTAGTAGTTCTCTTGATTCCACTAACAATGTTTCAAGCCAAGTTACACTTGAGCAAGAAAATAGCTTATTGAAGGAAATCATAGAGAAAGGTGTCTACAAGAGTCTTGCCGGAAGCAAGAACTTTGAGGAAATTGTTCGCAAACAAGGAAGGCACCGGAAGAATCAAGGGATTGGTTTTGAGCAAAAGTTCAACGTCGAAGGTGTTGAGTGGGAAGAAGGTCAATACCCTACTCCACAGTTTGTTTCTCAAAAGGAGAAGTATGATCCTACTTCTTCCAATGTGGAACAAGCTCAAGATGACCTTCCACCACAAGACCACAAGCTAAAGGCCAAGGACAAGCTTCAAGAGGAGATTGATGCATTCATTGAAGCACCTCAAGCCATGGTCAAGTGGGTTCCCAAGGACACATCAAGTTCTACTTCGTCAAGCTCAACTACAACCCCAAGGATTCCCATCAAGATGATGTGGATTCCAAAGAAGAAGAACTAGAAGGTTCTTGAGGGTGACTCCGCCAACATACTTCACTCATATTCATTTTGGCAAGAACTTGTGCAATCAACTTCCACATCATGCACTAGTTCATGGAGTCACAAACCCTCTTGTTGGTAAGTCAAGGGACAAGGTAATCATTGCTTTCATGGACATCATCTTTTGTGTACTTCAATCTATGTCTATGGATATCCTTGTTTGTTCCTTGTGGGACTAACCCATGTAGGTATTGAAAGTGCCCTAATCCAAAGGATAGCTCCCAACTCTTGATGATCTACATCAACTTTGAGCATCCACATCTTCAACATCTACATGAAGTCTTCTACGACAACCCAAGGTTAGTTTGACCCTTTAAAAGGGGTTCTCACATCTAGGGGGAGCTTTGCTAAAAAAAATGAGCTAAAGCATCTCCAAATGATGTGAACACATCAATGCTTTATGTAAAAGTGGTAACCCCACTTGTGCTTAAACGATGAGTATGACCTATGATCAAATGTTCTCATTTGACTCCTAAGTCAAAATACTCATATATAGATGACCTAGTCATCGACAAATTGTGTGCTAGTAGCTAGAGTGTTGGTTGTGCATGTTTGACACATATTTCATTTGCTATCTTTATTGTGTGAGCATGTTGAATGCATGATTTATCCATTCAAGGACATCCATTTGTTGTTTTGATTGTTTTGATTTTTCTGGCCAAATGGATGGACAAGAATGCCTAAGCACCTTCCCTAGCTATCTATGCTTTCTTGTCTCAAATTCTATTCATGCTCATATCACAACTTTGAACAAGTCATTTTCGGACCCTCCGAGTGAGGAGCACTCGGAGCCACCGATCCGTCTAAGGCTGACTTCCAAAACCTTCTAAGTCCATTTCGGTCTGACCAACTTCTCCATCTTGGTCCAACCGAAACGCTTAGACTGATCTAGGTTTCATCTCGGTGAAACCGAGTTGTAAATCTCGGCGTGACCGATATGTGTAACTGCACAGCAGTTATCCATTTCGGTGTCACCGAGTTTTTCAACTCGGTCCCACCGACAGCATGGGGATATATATACTGAGGGCAGCGCGCGATTTAATTCGTCAAACTGTTTCGCCCCCAAGTCCCCTGCTGCCGTCGCCCTGGTCTTCGGATCGTCGCCGTCGTCGCCTGTGCGCCCTCGCCGCAGGTCTCCGCCGCCGTCAACGGTCTTCTTCTCCGCGCCGTTGCCGCCGTAGAGGGACTCCACCAAGTTAGGGTGAGTCTCGATCCCTCTCGTGCTCCCCATCTGATTCTTGCACGATTGGTTTGCCCTGCATCTAGCCACGTTTGAAATCTCCCTTAACATCAGATCAGATCGTTTTAGTTTCGAGCGAAATTCTTAGGTTTAGGTTTCCACGGAACACATCTCGGTGAAACCGATTTTGAAAACTCGGAATGACCGATTTGGCCTCTGGCCATTGCACTGCACTTTCGGTCTAACCGAGTTGTGCAAATCGGTATGACCGAAACTTAGTTTCAGTGAAACCCTAGTTTATCGGCAGGACCGAGACCCATTTCGGTCTGACCGAAAGTGGTGTGTAAGCTTCTGTTATACACTTCGGATTCACCGAAACTGAAAATCGGTTTGACCGAAATGCATTCTGTGAAAACTCAAAACTAAGATTTGAACTCATTTTTTTGCAAAAACCTCTGCAGTTGTGATAACTCTTCTACTCTGCCTATACCTTATCTATTCACAGGTTGTCAGCCATGTCAGATGCCAGTGACAGCCAGAACAGGTCTGAATCACCGTTTGCAGAGATTCCAGAGGCAGATACTAGTCCTGAGGCTAGTAGTCCTAGTGATGATGGTGAGAGGAGTACCCCTAGTGGTTTGCCTCCTGCAGCCACCAGGACCAGAAAGCAGAGAAATTCTGATGATGAGGACTCTGACTTCGTTGCTGAGGAAGTTACCTCCAAGCCCAAGAGAAAAGTTGTTGCCAAAGAGCACGAAGGGCAGCAGTCAAAGAAAGGCACCAGCAAGGTCACGCAGTCAGCTATTGCAAAGAAGCTAAACTTGGAAGAGCCAGCTCCAAGTAAGGTGAAGAAAACTTCCAAGAGGAAGAGGGTAGTATATGCTGAACCTCATGTTGATGCAGCTGCTGAAGAAGAAGAAGAAGATGCACCCCAGCCTCCTCCTCAGAAGGCTAAGTTCATGGGTGATGCTATTAGGGCTCAAGCCACTTCTAAGCCCAAGAAGCCTGCTCAAGCCAAGGCAGCTCCAGCAAAGCCCAAGAGGACAACCAGGAACATCCCAGCTTCTGAGAAGAACAAAGGTGAGATGCCACCGTCTGAGTCAGATGAAGAACATGTGTTGCTGAAGCTCCGTCCTAAGTTGCCGCTCCACAACGATGCTCATCCTCAAGCCGAGGATATGAAGGCAAGGAAGGATAGAGGTCTCAGGCTATGGAGACAGTCTGATCCATATGCCGTGAGGAGAAGGACTGCTGTGGACCCAAGATTCCACACCAGAGAGCAGCAGGACTTCTATGAGACCGTGTTGATGGATAAGAAGCCTATTGTTGCAGACACCAGGTATGTTGACTGGAAGTACATTGACAGTGAAGAGCACCGAGACTTCTTTCCCCATGTGCATGAGAGCTTCACTGCATGTGGAGTTGATGAGTTCGTGGGTCAGAAGCTGACAGATTGGAATGACGAGATGATCATGCAGTTCTACGCCACAGCCCACTTCTATCCTGATGGCAAGATCACCTGGATGACTGAAGGTCAAAGGTTTTCTTCGTCTATTGAAGAATGGGCAGAACTTCTTAATGCTCCAGTGCAGAGAGAGGACGACATTGATGTCTATGGGATTCCTAAGAAGAACCATGATTCCATGAAGAACATGTACAAGGAGATCCCCGCAGCTGGTTTGGCCGTTAAAGTCATGTTTCTGTTCGGCGTCTAGCACCTCGTTCCATCTATCATTGAGCATGTCTTGTGCTACTCGAAGCTATCTCTGCTGCTTTTTTAGGCTCCGTGCGGTGGTTATAAGCCCCGATGGAAGCATTTTTGTTTAGAGGGTTCTTCTAGGACGGTATATTCATCGTCATCCAGGCTAGCCTCTTCTTCGGAGACCGGTTCGTAGTCACCGTCTTCGGCATCGCTGTCATCGTACTGCGGCTTCGGACTTTTTTCGCCGTTCTCTCGCTCCTCCTGCTCTATCGCTGGGTCTGTGGGGTCTTCGGCTTGTTCCGGAATGTCATCGTCATTAGTCATGGTGTTGCTTTGCTTTCCTTTACGGGATTTAGTTCGGCGTTTTGGACGCCGACGCTTGGGATGTTCTTCGGCGGGCTTGTCCTCTACGGGATTGTTTTCGCCGTCGCCCTCCACCTGTTTGGGTGTATCCACCATGTACACGTCGTACGAAGACATGGCCGTCCACCGCCCGGTTACGGGCCGGCCTTGATCTGGATCCACTTCAGTTTCGAGGTCCATCCCTTCGAAGTCTTCGACCGTGGCTGTCAAGTGGGTCGGTTTTATCTTCGATCGTGGCTATCAAGTGGGTGGTGGGTGGGAAACGAAATTCTCCATCAGCCTCCAGTTCGAACCGGACATAATTCGGCTGGGTGTCCTCCTCTAGGGAGAGGTATCTTAGCGACTTTAACATGTCACCAAAGGGGGAGTGCTGGAAGATATCCGTAGCACTGAATTCGGCGATAGACGCCTGATCGGGTTTGAAGGGCGCAGTTACGTGCAATTCGGAATCAGATACCGGAGTTGAGTCCGCAGTTCCGGTAACATAGACCCTATCCACAGCTGGGTCCGTGTGCGGCTCCAATGCCGTAGAGTCTGTGGCTCCTGTGGTGGGGTTGAGCTTCCCATCTTCGGGTGATGCGATGTGTTATGGATCTAGGGCCAGAACTGTTGCAGTGCTATTTGCTGATCTGATGACAGAGTTAGGTCATGATCATCGTGGTGACAGAGAGAGGCTGCCGCTGGCTCGAATTTGGCGAAGATCAAGTCTCCCGGATATTAGCGATGTAGTTCAAGCTCCCGAACCTGATGTGATGGCGAGGGGGGTAGCTCTCGATCTGCTCAAGGTGGCCTTCAGTGTTGGCATGGAGCGCGAAGCCGCCGAACACGAAGAGTTGGTCGGGAGGGAAAATTCCCTTGGCGTCGCCGTTGTGGTTGACGACGCGATCCATCAGTCCTTCCGTCGAGGACATAGTGGAACTCTTATTGAAAGCACCAATGTTAGTGTCAAAACTGGTGGATCTCGGGTAGGGGGTCCCAAACTATGCGTTTGAGGATCGATGGTAACAAGAGGCTGGGGACACGATGTTTACCCAGGTTCAGGCCCTCTCGATGGAGGTAATTCCCTACTTCCTGCTATATTAATATGGATGAATATGAATACAAGAGTTGATCTACCTCGAGATCGTAATGGCTAAACCCTTAGTCTAGCCTATGGAGATTGTGATTCTGTTCCAGCCTCTACGGACTGAACCCTCCGGTTTATATACACACTGGAGGGGGCCTAGGGTTTGTACATGTTATCTTGCAGAGGAAGGAAAATTAACACCCGAACCTAAAACTTGCCATTACAGGGAAAACATGAGTCCTATCCGGATACGAGAGATGATCTTCTGTAATAATCTTCACGGCCCACCAGTCCGGCCCACCAGGAGTTTGTCCAGCCACATGAGGACCCCCCCCGATCCAGGACTCCCTCACCAGGGGCCATAGGTTCACTAGTGAAATCTCTCTTGAAAGCATATAAAGGCATGGTAGACAAATTACTATTGGGAAATTGATAGAGTAGCACAAATTATGATTATGATTATTCATGGCAAAATCTCACATATGCATTACATCCGTGATGAGTAGGCCATTAATCCAACTGCAACTACTACTATTAATCCACGCCAAGTCTGCTATCCAACATGCATCTCAAAGTATCAACTTCATGAAAAATAGAGTAACACAATAAGAACGATGACATAATCTAGATAGGAAGAGATCACAATATGACCAAACCCCGTCGTTTTACCCTTAGTGGCAACAATAGAATACGTGCCTTTGCCCCTTCTGTCATTGGGCAAAATCGCCGCAATATTGAATCCACTACTATGCATCACTCCCTCGGAAGACTTACTCATCTAATTGGCCAAAGAAGACTCTAGATCGGAAAGCATACATATCTTTAAAATTACACAACAGATAAACTTCAAGAGAATCAATATAAATCAATGAATAATCTGATCATAAATCCGCAATTCATCGGATCCAAACAAACATGCCACAAGAATTACATTGAATAGGTCTCAAAAGAGACCATTGTATTGAAGATCAAGATCAAGATCAAGTGAGTGAGAGAGAGAGAGAGAGAGCGAGAGAGAGCCATCTAGCTACTGCTATGCACTCGTAGGTCCTGAAAGAACTACTCACACATCATCATGGGGCAGCAAGGTTGATGCAGATGGCCTCCCAAATAGCCCCCCCACCAAAAAAAGGTATCGGAATAGGGTTCCAAAATGGGACCGCTTTAGAAAAAGGCTTGCGGCAACGATGCAATTGTTTTGGGTCTCCCTTCGAGGGTTTCGGAATATGTGGGAATTTATAGGCCAAGAATTAGGGAAAACAGGGACATGAGGGGACCATAAGACACGATGGTGCCCTATCCCTCAAGGCACCCCTTCCTTGTGGGCCCCTCGTTGGTCTTATCGTCCTCCCCCAAAGCTTCTAGGGTCTCCTATTTTCTGAGAAAACATCAATTTTTTTATCGTGTTTGGACTTCTATAGGTATGGATTTTTTGCAAAACCAAAAACATGCAAAAAAAAAACAGGAATTGACATTGGGTACTATATTAATAGGATAGTCCAGAAAAATAATATAAAATGACACATAAAGTATACAAAAGTGAAAATATTTTATTATTCTCATTATAGATACATTTGAGATGTATCAATATCCACCTTTCCCTTATCACTCTACTCGCCATGGGTGGTGCCACATGTGGCGCAGATAAATTAACCTAGTCAAACTCAGGAATAAAACGTGTGACAAATAGGTGAGTCGACACGGGGCTCTGATGAATATCCTCATGGATGAGCTTCTTCCTTGTTGTCCAAATGGCCCACAAGGTGATAGCCATCTGAGTAAAGTGTTGATGTGAGAGAACATCCATCATTGAGAAAATCAGTTTCTTGCCCGATGTTCTGTTGTCGCAATCATATACTCTAGAAGTTCCCGGTCAACTAAAGCCCAGACCATCTAGCCAAGGTGTACTAAATAAGATTGTGTCTCTACAAACCTGCATGCCACAAACACCGCAATCATCTCGCGAGGCCATATTCATATGTTTTCGCACATCTTCTTTACGAAGTGAGTCTTGTGCATGTCTCGACAGAAAAACTTTCATCTTCGATGTAACCATCACGTTCCAAATAACTTTAGGTGATTTCTCGGCAGTAGCATTGTTAGAGGATCTTGCGCAATCTTCAAGCCAATATTCTCTTATCTTTTTAGTTGCAATGATCATTCTATCGGTTGATCTGGTCGAGAAAATGCCTAACTTTTTAAAGTTCTAGCTCCCAAAGTCCCCAATATTGTGTGTGCATAAAGGAATTTGCATAATAGTCGAGGCTTCATATGGGAGGAAAACTTTCTTAATTAATTTTGAGTTCCATATCGCACTAGTTGTATCAATAAGGCCTGGCACAAAACTGGGGCGGGGTTGTGAAAGATCGTGGATGTCGCCTAGAGGGGGGGGTGAATAGGCGCTTTAAAAAAATTACGGTTTAGGCTTGAACAAATGCGGAATAAACCTAGCGGTTAATTTGTCAAGCACAAAACCTACAACAACTAGGGTCACCTATGTGCACCAACAACTTATGCTAAGCAAGATAAACAACAAGGTGATAACATGATATATGACAAGAAACAATATGGCTATCACAAAGTAAAGTGCATAAGTAAAGGGCTCGGGTAAGAGATAACCGAGGCACACGAAGACGATGATGTATCCCGAAGTTCACACACTTGCGGATGCTAATCTCCGTTTGGAGCGGTGTGGAGGCACAATGCTCCCCAAGAAGATCCAAATATCTTTCATAGATAACCTTGATCATAAACTCACAATTCATCGGATCTCGACAAACACACCGCAAAAAGAGATTACATCGAATAGATCTCCTCGAAAACCGAGGAGAACTTTGAATTGAGATCCAGAGAGAGAGAGAGAGAGAGAGAGAGAGAGAGAGAGAGAGAGAGAAAGCCATCTAGATACTAGCTATGGCCCCGAAGGTCTGTGGTAAACTACTCACAACTCATGGTGAGGGCGATGATGATGATGATGAAGGCCTCCATGATGGATCCCCTCCCGGAACAGGCTCCAAGACGGGATCTCCACGAGAACAGAAGCTACGACGGTGGAATTAGGGTTTTCTCTCTGCGTATGGAGTTTCTGGGGTACGTAGGTATATATAGGAAGAAGGAGGGCACTGGGGGCCGTGTGGGCCAGCCTTGAGGCAGGGGGCGCGCCCTGGGAAGGGGGCGCCCCCCACCCTCGAGGGCAGGCCTTCCGTCCCCTGACTTGGTCCAGAAGTTTCCCGAGCGTGATTTCCTCCAAAAATATCTCTCACGAAGGATTCATTCCGTTTGGACTCCGTTTGATATTCCTTTTCTGCAAAATCCTGAAATAGGCAAAAAAAAACAACAATCTGGACTGGGCCTTTGGGTTAGTAGGTTAGTACCAAAAATGATATAAAAGTGAATGATAAAGCCCATTAAACATCCAATATTTCATAAATAATAGCATGGAACAATCAAAAATTATAGATACGTTGGAGACGTATCAAGCATCCCCAAGCTTAATTCCTGCTCGTCCTCGAGTAGGTAAATGATAAAGAAAGAATTTTTGATGTGGAATGCTAACCAATATAGTTTTTCAATGCAATTCTCTTAATTGTGGCATGAATGTTCAGATCTGAAAGATTCAAGATAAAAGTCTATATTGACATAAGAAATAACAATACTTCAAGCAATACTAACAAAGCAATCATGTCTTCTCAAAATACTATGGCTAAAGGAAGTTATCCCTACAAAATCATATGGTCTCGCTATGCTCCCTCTTCATCACACAAAATATTCATATCATGCACAACCCCGATTTCAGCCAAGCACTTGTTTTCATACTCTATTCTTTTCAAACCTTTCAACTTTCACGCAATACATGAGCGTGAGCCATGGATATAACACCATGGGTGGAATAGAATTGGTTGTGGAGAAGACAAAAAAGAGGAAGATAGTCTCACATCGACTAGGTGTATCAACGGGCTATGGAGATGCCCATCAATATATATCAATGTGAGTGAGTAGGGATTGTCATGCAACGGATGCACTAGAGCTAAATATGAATGAAATCTCAACAAAAGAAACTAGTGGGTGTGCATCCAACTTGCTTGCTCATGAAGACCTAGGGCATTTGAGGAAGCCCATTGTTGGAATATACAAGCCAAGTTCTATAATGAAAATTCCCACTAGTATATGAAAGTGACTAATCATGAGACTCTCTACAATGAAGATCATGGTGCTATTTTGAAGCACAAGTGTGGAAAAAGATAGTAGCAATTGTCCCTTCTCTCTTTTCTCTCATTTTTTCTGGAGGGGCTTTTCTCTTTTTTTTATTTGCCCCTCTCTATATTTTTTGTGCCTTTTACATTTATGCCCCTAATTTGCGCCCACTCTAAGATTTACCCCGAAAAAATAGTGTGCTCAAATTTGCCCCTCTTCCGTTAAGTGCGCTTACAGAAATGCCCTTCCGTACATTTTTCGTCCAGTCAAAGGCCTTGACCGTTAAGTGCGCATATAGAAAAATCTAACGGTCAAAGGCCTTTGACTGGACGGAAAATGTACGGAAGGGCATTTCTATAACCACACTTAACGGAAGAGGGGAAAATTTGAGCACATGATTTTATTAGGGGTAAATGTGAGTGGGTGGTTTGAGTTAGGGGCTGAAATGCAAATGGCCCTTTTTTTATTGGCCTTTCCTCACACGGGACAATGCTCTAATAATGATGATCATCACACTTTTTGTTACAACTTGAAATTACAACTCGATACTACAACAAGTATGACTCTACATGAATGCCTCCGGCGGTGTACCGGCATAAGCAATGAATCAAGAGCGACATATATGAAAAATTATGCATGGTGGCTTTGCCACAACTATGATGTCAACTACATGATCATGCATGGCACTATGACAATATGATGCGTGTCATATGAACGGAACGGTGGAAAGTTGCATGGCAATATATCTCGGAATGGCTATGGAAATGCCATGATAGGTAGGTATGGTGGCTGCTTTGAGGAACAATATGGTGGCTGTTTTGAGGAAGGATATATAGTGGGTTTATGGTACCGGCGAAAGTTGCGCGGTACAAGAGAGGCTAGCAATGGTGGAAAGGTGAGAGTGCGTATAATCCATGGACTCAACATTAGTCATAAGAACTCATATACTTATTGCAAAAATCTACGAGTCATCAAAAACAAAGCAATCAACGCATGCTCCTAGGGGGGAGGTTGGTAGGAGTTAACCATCGCGCGCCCCCGACCTCCACACAAAGGTTGGAACTCTACAAATACCTCATGCTCTAACTTCGTCACATAGCGGTTCACCATACGTGCATGATACGGGAATCACTAACCTTAACACAAGTATTCTTCAATTTCATAATAACTCCACTAGCATGACTCTAATATCACTATCCTCATGTCTCAACACAATTATCAAGCATCCAACATCTCATTCTATTCAATGCACTTGGTGTGAAAATTTTACTACATCGACATTGGATGTTTATCATGTGAAGACTAGTTTCTTAAGCCTAAACACATTACCATGCTGTTTTAATGGACTCTCAAATAGATATAAGTTAAGCATGAGAGTTCAACAATTTCTACAAAATATTACCACCACCATGCTCTAAAAGATATAAGTGAAGCACTAGAGCAAAAAACTATTCAACTCAAAAGATATAGGTGAAGCACATAGAGTGTTCTAATAATTTCTAGGCCATATTTAACTCTCTCAAATAGGTGTGTCCAGCAAGGATGATTGTTCCAAACTAACAAGCAAAGACTCAAATTATACAAGATGCTCCAAGCAAAACACATAGCATGTTGCGAATAAAAATATAGCTCCAAGTATAGTTACCGATGGATGAAGACGAAAGAGGGGATGCCTTCCCGGGGCATCGCCAAGCTTGGGCCTTTGCTACTCCTTGTTCCATAGTCCATCAAAGCAATACTCAAAACTTGAAAACTTTACAACACAAAACTTAGATAAAAACTCTCGTGAGCTCCGTTAGTAAGAGAAAGCAAACCACCACTCAAAGGTACAGCAAGGAATTCATTCTTTGTTTATATTGGTTTTAAACCTACTGTACTCCAAGTTCTCTATGATTCATATCTTCCAATATTACCATAGATGCATCGGAATAAGCAAACAACACACGAAAAACAGAATCTGTCAAAAACAGAACAGTCTGTAGTAATCTGCTCGGTTCGCCTACTTCTGGAACTCCAAAAATTCAAACTAAATTGGTAAATTTGCGCAATTTGTCTACCAATCAGCAGCAAAAAGAATCAACTAAAAATCACGCTCCAGTAAAATCAGAAGACTACTTTAGCGAGCGCTAATGATTCTGTTTTTCGCAGCAAGATCAAATAAACTTCACACAAGTCTTACCAAAGGTTCTACTTGGCACAAACACTAAACAAAACATGAAAGCACATATAATCAGAGGCTAGATGCAATATTTATTCCCTAACAGCAACAAAAGCAAAAAACATAAAATTGGGTTGCCTCCCAACAAGCGCTATCATTTTACGCCCCTAGCTAGGCAAGATACAAGATAAATCTAGGTATTGCCATCCTGGGAAGGCAATCCATAAGTGGCTCTCATGATAGATTCATATGGTAATTTGATTTTATTTCTAGGAAAGTGTTCCATGCCTTTCCTTAACGAAAATTGGAATCTAATATATCCTTCCTTCATATCAATAATTGCACCAATCATTCTAAGGAAAGGTTTACCAAGAATAATAGGACATGAAGGATTGCAATCTATATCAAGAACAATGAAATCTACGGGCACATAATTCCTATTGGCAACAATAAGAACATCATTAATTCTTCCCATAGGCTTCTTAGTAGTGGAATCCGCAAGATGCAAATTTAAAGAACAATCATTAAACTCATGGAACCCTAGCAAATCACACAAAGTTTTTGGGATAGTGGAGACACTTGCACCCAAATCACACAAAGCATAGCATTCATGATCTTTTATTTTTATTTTTATAGTAGGTTCCTATTCATCATAAAGCTTTCTAGGTATAGAAACTTCTAACTCAAGTTTTTCTTCATAAGATTGCATCAAAGCATCAACTATATGTTTAGTGAAAGTTTTATTTTGACTATAAGCATGCGGAGAATTTAGCATGGATTGCAACAAGGAAATACAATCAATCAAAGAGCAATTATCATAATTGAATCCCTTGAAATCCAAAGTAGTGGATTCATCACTATGCAAGGTTTTAATCTCTTCAATCCCACTTTTAGCAATTTTAGCATCAAGATCTAAAAACTCCAAATTATTGGGACACCTTAAAGCAGAATCATCTCCAACCCTATTCTCATCAAGATTAATACTAGAAAACAAGGATCTAATAGGAGACACATCAATAACTTTCAGATCTTCATCTTTATTTTCACGATAACTAGAAGAACATGATTTAATATAATCTTCTCTTTTAGCACGCATTCTAGCGGTTCTTTCTTTGCATTCATCAATGGAAATTCTCATTGGTTTGAGAGACGCATTGATCTCACAAGATTCAGCATTGGTAATAGGAGCAATCGGAGTGCTAATAAAATCATTGTTGTTGGTATTGGAAAAGTCACACAATTTGGTATTGTTCTGAGCCATAGTGACAAGCAAGCAATCCAACACACACAAGTGAACAAGAAGCAAGCGAACGAAAAATAACGGCGGAAGAAGGGCGAATAAAACGACAAAGGTGAAGTGGGGGAGAGGAAAACGAGAGGCAAATAAATGTAATGCGAAGGATAAGGGTTTTTGATAGGTACTTGGTATATGACTTTTGCGTAAGCCTCCCCGGCAACAACGCCAGAAATTCTTCTTGCTACCTCTTGAGCTTGCGTTGTATTCCCTCAAAGAGGAAAGGGAGATGCAACATAGTAGCGTAAGTATTTCCCTCAGTTTTTGAGAACCGAGGTATCAATCCAGTAGGAGACCATGCGCCAGTCCCTCGCACCTGCACAAACAAATAAGAACTTCGCAGCCAACGCGATAAGGGGTTGTCAATCCCTTTACGGCCACTTACGAGAGTGAGATCTGATAGAGATGATAATTATATTTTTGGTATTTTTGGTTTAATAAAACAGCAAGTAAAAGCAAGAAAAGTAAATTAGATGTAGATTGATATGTTGAGAATAGACCCGGGGGCCATAGTTTTCTCTAGTGGCTTCTCTCATGATAACGGTATTCTATGGCGGGCAAACAAATTACTGTCGAGCAATTGATAGAAAAGCGAATAATTATGAGACTATCTAGGCATGATCATTGTATATAGGCATCACGTCCGAGACAAGTAGACCGAAACGATTCTGCATCTACTACTATTACTCCACACATCGACCGCTATCCAGCATGCATCTAAGTGTATTGAGTTCAAACGAACAGAGTAACGCCTTAAACAAGATGACATGATGTAGAGGGATAAACTCAAGCAATATGATGAAAACCCCATCTTTTTATCCTCGATGGTAACAATACAATACGTGCCTTGCTGCCCCTACTGTTACTAGGAAAGAACACCGCAAGATTGAACCCAAAGCCAAGCACTTCTCCCATTGCAAGAACTATAGATCTAGTAGGCCAAACCAAACCAATAATTCGAAGAGACTTGCAAGGATATTATGAGCACACATAAAAAGTTCAGATAAGAACCAAATATCTTTCATAGATAACCTTGATCATCAACTCACAATTCATCGGATCTTGACAAACACACCGCAAAAAGAGATTACATCGAATAGATCTCCTCGAAAACCGAGGAGATCTTTGTATTGAGATCCAGAGAGAGAGAGAAAAAGCCATCTAGATACTAGCTATGGACCCGAAGGTCTGTGGTAAACTACTCACAACTCATGGTGAGGGCGATGATGATGATGATGATGAAGGCCTCCGTGATGGATCCCCCTCCCGGAATAGGCTCCAAGATGGGATCTCCACGGGAACAGAAGCTACGGCGGTGGAATTAGGGTTTTCTCTCTGCGTATGGAGTTTCTGGGGTACATAGGTATATATAGGAAGAAGGAGGGCACCGGGGGCCGTGTGGGCCAGCCTCGAGGCAGGGGGCGTTCCTTGGGAAGGGGGCACGCCCCCACCCTCGAGGGCAGGCCTTCCATCCCCTGACTAGGTCCAAAAGTTCCAGAGCGTGATTTCCTCCAAAAATATCTCTCGCGAAGGTTTCATTCCGTTTAGACTCCGTTTGATATTCCTTTTCTGCAAAACCCTGAAATAGGCAAAAAACAGCAATCTGGACTGTGCCTTTGGGTTAGTAGGTTAGTCCCAAAAATGATATAAAAGTGAATGATAAAGCCCATTAAACATCCAAGACTTCATAAATAATAGCATGGAACAATCAAAAATTATAGATACGTTGGAGACGTATCACCACCATAATCTCCTTACGCCCTCGCACAATGCAAGATGCCATGATTCCACTAAGGGACCCTTGAGGGCGGTCACCGAACCCGTACAAATGGCAACCCTTGGGGGCGATCACCGAACCCGTACACTTTGGAAACCCTTGGGGGCGGTCACCGGAACCCGTCAAATTGCTCGGGGCAATCTCCACATCCTAATTGAAGACCCCGACGCTTGCCCGGAGCTTTACACCACAATGATTGAGCTCCGAACACCACATTGACTTGCAGTAGTGCTAGTATCCACATGAGGCTCACTAGATGTTACCTTGATACTCATAGACTCATGAGCTATATTTAGCACATTATGGGATACTAGAAGATCATCGTGAGAGCTTGTGAGCTTTACATGACTTTCTTCCAATTTCCCATAATTGCTAGATAGCAACTCAAGTTGGGCCCTTAGCTCAACATTCTCCTTCAAAATGGATGCTTCACTAGAAAGAGAGTTAGTAGCACAAGCATCATCAATAATAGCAAGAGGAGAAGGCAACTTGGCAAGCTCTTTAGAATATGAAGCTTTAAGATGAGCATGATACTCAGTGAGTTTGATGAGCTCACTCTTAATGACCCTTGAGCCATTTTCGAGGTGCTCAAAATCCTCAAGGAGTTTAGCATGTGAAACTTTAAGCTTCTCATTTTTAGTTTCAAAATCACTAGCCATCTCGAGAGCTCTATCACGAGATTCCTTTATTATAGATAGTTCTAGAGAAAAAGTCTCCTCAAGAGATTCCTTGGTGGTTTGTTCAAGTTCAAGAGCTTGCGAGAGCTCGGCGATCTCATTAGCGTAATCACGCTCATGACCTTCCATTTTCTCAATGGTGACCTCATGCTCCTCTAGACGAGATTCCAACTCATCAATATATTTCTTGCCCTCAATGGCAATAGACATGATTTCCATGAAGTTGGAACGAGCAATCTTATTCTTATGAAGAGCTTTAAAAATTATTTCCCCCTTAATTTTTAAGGAGGCAACATTATCACTCTCTTCATCACTGTCAACATCATCATTCTTGTTATCATCAATATTATCACAAGATATATTGGGATTCGAAGTGGGAGATACCTTTGAAGCCTTAGCCATAAGGCAATATGCAATAGATGATGATGTTGGATCCTTCGAAGCACCATTCAAGGCCACATCTTGTTCCATGGGGTGTTGATTTCCTCTACATTGTTAGCACAACAATTCAAGGAAATATATGCATTTTTATCATGGCGACGAGACATAGCAAGCATATCATCATGAGATTTAGTCAAGCAATTTCTACATGACATGCAAGAACTATTAACACAAGCATGTGAAACATTTGGAGTGCCCAAAGTGTTAAAGTCCAACAATGAAGCATTGCAATAATAAAGAGATGAGGGATCATCAATAATAAGCTCACTATAATCATTGCAATGAACACCACTACTCACCATATCATTACCTTGTGGCGAACCACATGTAGGTGAGGTAGAAGAAGTTGAGAAGACTATACGACCGGAGGTGGAGGGAGGACAATCATCCCCACAAATCTTGGACACACCATATTTATCTTGAAGCTTTGTCCACAACTCTTCAGCATCCCAAAACGACATGAGTTGAAATATAACTACATTGCTCAAAGTATCGAAAAGCACATTAGAAGCTTGAGCATTGAGATAAGAGTTTTTCTCATCCTCTAAAGATAATCTTTGGGGATCCTTTGGAGGAGAAAAAACCCATATCTAAAATTCGCTCTAAATTTGGGTCCATGACCCTAAAGAGATTAAGCATGTGAATTACCCAAACATCAAAATTTGTGCCATCGAAACTAAGAGTGTCAGAGAATCCTAAACCCCTAGTCGACATCCTTACTCTCTAGGCGGTTAAGCCCTATAAAGAGAAACCTGGCTCTGATACCAATTGAAAGCTCATGGATGTCGTCTAGAGGGTGGGAGGTGAATATGCACTTTATATACGGTTTATGCTTGAACAAATGCGGAATAAACCTAGCGGTTAATTTGTCAAGCACAAAACCTACAACAACTAGGCTCACGTATGTGCACCAACAACTTACGCTAAGCAAGATAAACAACTAGGTGATAGCAAAATATATGACAACAAACAATATGGCTATCACAAAGTAAACTGCATAAGTAAAGGGCTCGGGTAAGAGATAACCGAGGCATGCGGAGATGATGATGTATCCCGAAGTTCACATCCTTGCGGATGCTAATATCTGTTTGGAGCGGTGTGGAGGCACAATGCTCCCCAAGAAGCCACTAGGGCCACCGTAATCTCCTCACGCCCTCACACAATGCAAGATGTCGTGATTCCACTAAGGGATCCTTGAGGGAGGTCACCGAACCCGTACAAATGGCAACCCTTGGGGGAGGTCACCGAACCCGCACACTTTGGCAACCTTTGGGGGCGGTCGCCAGAACCCGTCAAATTGCTCGGGGCGATCTGCACAACCTAATTAAAGACCCCGACGCTTGCGCGGAGCTTTACACCACAATGATTGAGCTCCGAACACCACATTGACTTGTAGTAGTGCTAGTATCCACATGAGGCTCACCAGATGTTACCTTGATACTCATAGCCTCATGAGCTATATTTAGAACATTACGGGATACTAGAAGATCATCATGAGAGCTTGTGAGCTTTACATGACTTTCGTCGAATTTCCCATAATTGCTAGATAGCAACTCAAGTTGAGTCCTTAGCTCAACATTGAAAGATCGTGGATGTCACCTAGAGGGGGGGGGGTGAATAGGCGCTTTAAAATAGGTTTCGGCTTGAACAAATATGGAATAAACCTAACGGTTAATTTGTCAAGCACAAAACCTACAACAACTAGGCTCACCTATGTGCACCAACAACTTATGCTAAGCAAGATAAACAACTAGGTGATAACAAGATATATGACAAGGAACAATATGGCTATCACAAAGTAAAGTGCATAAGTAAAGAGCTCGGGTAAGAGATAACTGAGGCATGCGGAGACGACGATGTATCCGGAAGTTCACACCCTTGTGGATGCTAATCTCCATTTGGAGCGGTGTGGAGGCACAATGCTCCCTAAGAAGCCACTAGGGCCACCGTAATCTCCTCATGCCCTCGCACAATGCAAGAGGCCTGGATTCCACTAAGGGACCCTTGAGGGCGGTCACCGAACCCGTACAAATGGCAACCCTTGGGGGTGGTCACCGAACCCGTACACTTTGGCAACCCTTGCGGGCGGTCACCGGAATCCGTCAAATTGCTCGGGGCAATCTCCACAACCTAATTGGAGACTCCAACGCTTGCCCGGAGCTTTACACCACAATGATTGAGCTCTGAACACCACAAGGTTGGGGCTATCTCCCCAACGACACCACAAAGCTTCACCACAATGGAATATGGCTCTGGGGTGACCAAAACCGTCTAGGGCGCCCAAGCACCCAAGAAGAACAAGCTCAAGGGTACCAAGCACCCAAGAGTAATAAGCTTCTCAACTAGTAACTTCCACGTATCACCGTGGAGAACTCAAACCGATGCACCAAATGCAATGGCAAGGGCACACGGAGTGCCCAAGTCCTTCTCTCTCAAATCCCACCAAGCAACTAATGCTAGGGAGGGAAAAGAGAGGAAGAACAAGAAGAAGAATACCAGGAACTCTAAGAACTAGATCCAAGGGGTTCCCCTCACCTAGAGGAGAAAGTGGTTGGTGGAAATGTGGATCTAGATCTCCTCTCTCTTTCCCCCCAAAAACTAGCAAGAATCCATGGAGGGATTGAGAGATAGCAAGCTCGAAGAAGGTCAACAATGGGGGAAGAACACGATCTCAAAGGATAAGGTTCAATGGGGAAGAATACCCCCTTTTATAGGGGGAGAAAATCCAACCGTTATCCCCACCAGCCAGCCCGCAGCGAGCGGTACTACAGCTCTAGGGAGCGGTACTAGCGCTGGCCGCAGCGGTACTGCCGCTCGGCCCAGCGGTACTACCGCTGAGACCTTGCACACTGCCAACAAGGGAAATAACAAGAGAAATACCCCTCCCCGAGCGGCACTAGTAACGGTGGTAGGGCGGTACCTCTTATAAGCGGTACTACCTCACCTACTGCCGCTCCTACTGCCGCCCAACCCGACACGAGAAGCGTCTGTCTCAAATCGAGGCGGCACTAGCGCATAACCGGAGTTGTACTACCGCATATAGCCATGGGCGGTACTACCGCTGTGGACCAGCGGTACTACCGCTTGTGGCTATAAGTGGTACTACCGCTATGGCCCAGCGGTACTACCGCAGGAGCAACAAGAAAACCCTGAACTACCATAACTTCTGCAAATGAGCTCCGAATTGAGAAAACTTAAGCTTGTTGGATAGAGCAAGACGGGTAGCATCAAAACAGTGACTAGTTATAGTAAGAAGAGGCAGGGAGGTATGCCTAGGATATAGAGGAGTGAACCCTCCATCAGAGAAGAACTGACATAACCTTCGACATCGAAAACATCATAGAAGATGCGTGAGTGAACTCCGTTTTCGATGAACTCGAGCTTGTTATCAAGATGACCATGAGCTCCAAATCTCACACGGAGAAGAACCAAACAAGAACCAATAAAGATGATGCAAGGTTGCAACGGTTTGAGCTCTCTACGAACGATATGATCAAGCTACTCATCGAGAGCCCCTCTTGATAGTACAACAATCGATCCTATAACCCGGTCTCCCACAACTACCATGAGACCGGTAAAATAGAAAACCTATCAAGGGCTAACCTTTGCCTTGCACATAGTCCACTTGAGCTAGATGATGATGATCTTGACTTCCTCAAGTTGGACCACTGTTCTTGATTGCGTTGGCTAGGTGAAGACTAGTTGATTGCTCCATCATACTCTAATATGGGTGAGCCACTCTTCGACATATCTTCACAAGTCTATTGCCACCACAATGAACGGCAAGCTTCAAGCATATGATCTCTTCGTGATGATCCTACTTGAACTTGCACACCACAATCCAACCCCACAAAGAACTCTCACGAAGACCATGGGTTAGTACACAAAGCATAATTGACAATGCTTACCATACCATAGGATCGCTTGATCCCTCTCGGTACATCTTCTATGCTTTGTGTGTTGATCAACTTGATTCGCTCTTTGACTTAGTCTTGATCAACCTTGAATCTTTCCAACTCCCTTCGTTTGGATGATGTCTTGACGGTAAACATGAATAATCACACACTCTTCTTCTTCAAGACATGCTTGCCATAAGCTCAACACTCACAAGACCAATCTTTGGATAATTCCTAAATAGCACCTTGGTCATCACAAACTCTCCTTGAAACCAACACATGGACTCCAAGAAAAGCCTATGGACAAACCCTTCAAATATAACTCAGGGCAACCATTAGTCCATAGAGACTGTCATCAATTACCAAAACCAAACATGGGGGCACCGCATGTTCTTTCAATCTCCCCCATTTTGGTAACTGATGACAGTAACTTTCAGGAGAGTTTATATAAGGAATTATGCATCACCATACCATGCAACAATAATGTATGCGCATGAGATGCAAAAGCTTAGGAACAAAACCAAAGAAGGAGGAGATGACTCTCTAAACTTCTCCACAAAACTCTCTGAAATTTCTCCCCCATTGGCATCGATTGCCAAAATGGGAAAAAAGCTTAGGAGGACAATATAAATTGTGTTCCTACATAACTTGTGTATTTCTCAACAAGAGAGTGGAATGCAATACACATATCCAATGGTTACTACTTGGAGGAAGTCAAACTATATGGAGGCCCAAAGATTGCAAAAAAAATGATATGCCACAAAGACATAACAAAGAGAGAAATAGGCAATCAAGCAATCAAACTATATCAATTAAAGCAAGCTATCAAAAGATACCAATTGAACCAATATACACCAATGATCCTAAGAGCCACATGAATAAAAGATATTATGATATGAGCAAAGGAGTTTCCTAGAGAAACTAGAGAAGCTCTCCATGTTTTGTGCACAATTTAGATTTGTATTTGGATACAATGAGCACAAAATAGGATCATCGCTCCCCCAAGATCAATAGAACCTCATGACAAGTGCAAGAGAGCAACAGAGTGTTCTAATGACACTAGAGAAGCTCTCCATGATTTGTGCACTCCTTAGAATATTTGCATTAGGATACCGAGCGCACACAATAGGATCATCACTCCCCCAAAATCAATAGAAACTCACAACAGGCACAAGCGGGCAAGTAGGAAACAAAGCCTAGCACAAGCAACAAACAAATGGTTGAGAAACATATAAAAGAGACAACTTAAGAGTAGGCTCAACCAAAAAGATGTGTGTGAGTCATGGCAAAGCACTTGAGAAGACTAATGTAAGGGTGAGCATTAAGCATCAACATAGTCTTGTATAGAGGAGATACAAGGTGCATGACATGTCCTTCCCACACACACAACTGGCAAATGGTCTCACAGGCTCACTAAAAAGAGAAATAACAACCAAGCTTGTGACAATACATGGTGAAGATAGAAAATGATAGCTTTGTCATGATGAGGGATACCAATCGAAATGGCAAAAGCCTCATCAAGACAAGCAAGAGAATAAAAATCTTCACCACAAAAAGAGTGCATCACGATGCAACAAGATAAGATCCACACTCAAGGCAAAGGCTTTCACGGAGCCACCAAAGAGAAGATACAAGAAAGACAAGGTGGTCGTGAAAGAAAGGATATCTTCTAGATATGTAATTTCTCTCAAGTGTATAAGATTCTAGGTAGATGAAAATCATGATGATATCAATCCACAAAGAAGGATGTACACACGAAATAGTTACAAAAAGGAAGTAATAAGATATCCACAAGGAGGCCATAATTATACCAATAAGATATTTGCTTGAACGCATAGCACATGGCTAGATATGGTCTTATTGTATATACATGAATTCCAACCACACGAACATCAAAGACATCACAACTAGCAACAAGAGATCATTGTTGGGATGCTTTGAGAAAGGAAACAAGTATCACAAGAAACAAAGAATTACATGCCCTGACACAACCGGGTTGATGCAAGAAATGTGTGCATGAAGTAGATGAAGATACTTGTTACCGAGATAGCATTGGAAGGATGTAGTAGATACCAGTTGAAGGTAGATAGTAGTTCAATGATCATCCTATCTTGACTCCAACAAGCACATGGTGACACCACCTTCCTTTCGAATTAGCCGAGCATCCAATGCATCTCCAATTGTTCCTAGAACAACAACACAAACAAAATGGTACCCAAACTCATTGGGACCAAAGAGTTAGAAACACCAATACATAGGACAAACTCCACACAAATATGTGCATATAGATAAGAAAATTCAATTCATGCACATCTCATCCAATATTGAGACTAGGTGGAGTTTCCCTTTATATTGGGTCAAATAAAGAAAGCATGCCAAAGAGAATACACGAAGTAAATATGCATGCTCAAGACTTTCAAGAAATGAAACCAAATGAAAAAGAAAAACCAAGTGAAAAAGGATGCCAAATGGAGAAATAATCACTTGGAAGATATCTATTTAAAATATACATCAAGGAATGAAATATCCATTGATACACGCAAAAGGAAAGATATCAAACTCCCAAAAGAGAGGATGGTTCCAAACAATCCAACCCATCTACAAAGTTTCATGATGGCACAAGTACCAAAAAGAAACGACTTGCCTTCTATAAACACACACTTGATATGGATCACAAGATGAGTGTTCTATCGAAAATAGGATAGCTCCCCCACGAGTTGTGCATTAAAAGATAATTTGCATTTGAATACAAAATGCATAAGATGAGATCACCACTTTCACTATATCTAGAAAACACTAGACAAGATCAAGAAAACAACAAGATCCACAAGTGGCACGGAAAGCAATGGGAGTTGACACAATCTTGGCAAGAGATAAGACAACTACAAACAAAAGACAATGTAAAAATGATCAACAATTTGTACCACATAAATGATTACAAATTGTCAAGAGACAAGAAGTATTTGGAAATAATTCCCAGTGATAGATTGCCTAAATATCCAACATCATCTTCACACCAAACACAAAAGCAAATTTGCAACTTGTAGTGCTAACATGCCACCTAGGAACAAGATAATTTACAATATCAACTCTAGGTGACAAAATCTCAAATGTACACATTTTCTAGGCTTGTAATACACACATAGCATATTACTCCTCCATAATGTGATACCAATGAAAAACTTAACAAGATGCAAAAGAGAACCAAACAAGAGATAATTAATGGACCAAATAGAATTTGAATTTCTCATGAGAAGACATACCACATAGAGACTATATAATCTTTTAATATCAATACTAGATGGTATTCCTCATGTACACACACTTCTAGGATTGTGAGGTGCACAAAGCACATCACTCCCCCAAAATGGGATGTTCCATTAATCTCTCACAAGAGCAAACTAAGATATAAACAAGATGCAAAAAGGCTCAACACACGACACAAACGTACATGATGTGCAAACCAACATATGCAACCTTGATTTCTCAAGATAAGCAATTTGGAAGCAAAACATATACAAGCACATGCAAGGTACAAAACCACAACATGCTAAGGGGAAAGTAACTTTCAATGTAAACAATTTAAGCACGAGTTACTGCAAGGAGGAACATTGGATATAAGATAGAAACTTGATAATTTGAATGACTTGACTTGGGATAATATGAATGGTGAAGACCCCTTTGTCGGTGTCAAAACCGGCAGATCTCGGGTAGGGGGTCCCGAACTGTGTGTCTAAGGTCGATGCTTACAGGAGACTGGGGACACGATGTTTACCCAGGTTCGGGCCCTCTCTATGGAGGTAATACCCTACTTCCTGCTTGATTGATCTTGATGAATATGAGTATTACAAGAGTTGATCTACCACGAGATCGTAATGGCTAAACCCTAGAAGCCTAGCCTGTATGACTATGGTAATGTGTGTATCTGCCATCCGGACTACTCCCTCCGGTTTATATAGACACCGGGGGGTTTTAGGGTTACATAGGGTCGGTTACATAAGAAGGAATCTTCATAGTTGGTCGCCAAGCTTGCCTTCCACGCCAAGGAGAGTCCAATCTGGACACGCGTGCAGTCTTCGGCCTTCATGTCTTCATAGCCCACCAGTATGGCCCATTGATAATAGGACGGACGCCCGAGGACCCCTTAGTCCAGGACTCCCTCAGTAGCCCCTGAACCTGGCTTCAATGACGAGGAGTCCGGCGCGCAGATTGTCTTCGGCATTGCAAGGCGGGTTCCCTTTTTTCCGAACTCCAAGGTAGTCTTCGGACGCGATGATAGTACCCAGACCTGTCGTACACACCATACACAACCATAGAGAGAATATAATTTTACATGAGTCCAATCCACTGATAAATTTTTGTAGCATGACGTCACGTCCGACCGGTCATAATTCCGGATCACTTTGTGCCCGACGCTCCACGTCCCGAGACGCAGTTGCCATTGGCATGTCTTGTCGAAGCAGAGATCATGTCCCCTTATTGTGGGATTCTCATCAATGTGGGTATGGGTAACCCAACCGTGCCGTTTACACATGCCTTGGGAATAGGCGCATTCTGAGGCGAGTGGGGAGGCGTTTAATATTTACTGCCTTTATAAGGGGATATGGACTCGCTCTTCCTCTCCCACGCCTTCTCTCTATCTCCGCCCTTCCAATCTCAAGCTCCAGCGCCCAAGTTCTCATCTCCTTTCCACTCGAGCCAGCACTCAACAATGTCCGGATCCAGAGGTCAGGGCAAGTGGATGGTCTCCTCCATCAAGGAGGAGGATATTGCTGAGCTTCGGGCGGCCGGATACTTGGCGAAGGAAATCTTAAACCGTCTGCCAGCCGAGAGACAAGTCGTCCCTACACCGGAGCCCAACGAGAGGGTGGTATTCATCCCTCATTTCTTCCGCAGACTAGGGTTCCCACTCCACCCTTTCGTCCGCGGGCTGATGTATTATTACGGGATAGATTTCCACGATCTGTCACCAAATTCCTTCCTCAACATTTCGGCGTTTATTGTCGTGTGTGAGGCCTTCATCCGCATCCAACCCCACTTCGGGATGTGGCTCAAAGTCTTCAACGTGAAGCCGAAGGTGGTGGATCGCCAGCATGCGGAGTGCGGAGGAGCCATGGTGAGTAAGCTGTCCAACGTCTCCTGGCCAAAAGGCACTTTTGTGGAGACAGTAAAGGAGTGGCAGAAATAGTGGTTCTACATTACGGAAACACGCGGCACCACCTGGGCCGTAGCTGCCGAATTCTGCTCCGGCGCTCCCACGCGACTCACCTCCTGGGTCGAGAAGAGTCTGAACTGGTGTTCGCCCGATGAGCTGATTGCGCTGCAAACGCGCGTTCAAAGCATGATAGCCAAGAACGTCAAGCTTGTCGATGTAACTCAGGTGATGCTGGTTTGTCGGATCCTCCCGTGCCAGCGCAGAAGTCACCCTCTATGGGAGTTCAATCCGAAGAAGCACCAAATCCTGGTGAGGCTCTTTGAAACCACTCACGAGGGTGCCTGGAGGTTGCTCTTCAAGGGCAACGAGAAACCGCCGGCCACAGATTCAGATCGTGGGTACGACATTAAACATCCCGCCAGCAAGGTATGTTATTTTTAACGTATCCCCTACTTGTTTGTTTTGGGGATGATGTCTAAGATTTTATCATTTGCTTTTTCAGGATTGGATGGAGACGGCGAAGCGGATCCAGTGTCCGGCTCCGCTGCCTGAAGAACCAGTCATCCCGCGTCTGGCGGAGATGCTGGTGCCGGCACTATATAAGGCGCCGGGGAAGAAGGCCACGAAGAAGGCCAAGGGGGCCAAAAGCGGCCCCCGTCGTAAGGATGCTTCGGACGTGACGTCCGAAGACGAAGAAGCCCATTCCTCCATCCCTGAGGACGATGACGAGGAAGAGGAGGAGGCAGAGGAGGAGAAGAACCCTCCCCCTGAGAGGGGAAGAAGAAAAGGGTGGCCTCCACGACTCTGGAGGCGGGAACGCCCAAGAAGGGGAAGGGCGCCCTTGCGGTCAACACCGCGTGGGATGTTGACAACAGTCCGGAGCGACGCCTCCGCACTAAGCCTCGAGCCGCATCGTAAGTACTATGACTCACGTATGCAAGTGTAACTGGCCTCTCCCTTTTGTTGTTTTGATGTGGTTAATTGTGCTATCACAGTCTGGCTTGTGACAGCGTCCAGCGATCCTTGTCGGAGGTAGATCCGGCGGAAATGGCCAGCATGTCGCCACCGCCCGCTTACTCCCTCGGGGCCAAGGACGACCCCGAAGTGTTGTCCCGGAGGACCGCTCCGAGCCGCGGAGGGACCCAGGATGCTGTCTGGGAGGCGCCACGAGGCGAGACCTCCACTACCGGACACATGGGGGAGCTGATCCCCATGGAGATTGGCGAGGAGGGACGTATTCAGTTCGGCCCTTAGCCGAATACGATTCCGGGGACCGATGCGGCCCCGGAATCCGGCGTGCCCCTTACTTCAAAGGGGCTTCAAAGGGGGTGCGCCAATTCCATCGATGACCCCTGTCCAGCCAGGGGCACCAGATAAACTGGTGGAGGCGCTACAAAGCGCCTCCATTGTGGACGAGCACCGTGTCCTTATGGGTACGGTGATCGAGAAGGTTCAGCCCGTCAAGAGCGGACTGAACAAGGCTTGCAACAATCTGTTGATAGGTTTTCAGGTAAGTCTCGTAAAAAGAGAAGGCCCCAAGCTGACAGTAGCCCCTGAGACACTGTCCGGTGTTCGGAAAGAGAGGCCGGACAGAGGATCAACCCTTTGCAGGAGACTAACTTGATATGTATGAATGAGCAGGCGTCGCTGTTGGCCGCGACCTCGCATGCTGCGGAAGTCTCTGAACTGAAGCAGAGGTTGGAGCGGGCCGAGAACGAGCCCGGCGAGGTGAAGATTCAGCTCCAAGAGAAGCAAGGTCAGTGATGACTTGCCGTGTACTCGCAAAGGATAAGTGGAGAGTGTTAACCAGATTGTCATAATATGTGTAGGGGCGGCGACCGAGGTCAAAGCCCTAAAAAGTGCCCTAGCCGAAGCCGAGGGGAAGGCTGTCCAGCAGCAAGCCGCCCGTAAGAAGCTCAAGGCCCGGGTCAGCGAGGTCCAGTAGGAGCTCCAGGATGCGGTGAAGAAGTGCGAAGCCTTGGAGCGCGAGGCGTCGGCTCAAGTGACCGAACTTAACAAGGCTCGCTAGAGTGCGGAGGCCGCACGGAATGAAGCCCGGGAAGCTCTCCAGGAGATCCAGGAGGCCAAGAAGATTGCAGCGGGTAAGGCTTTTAACATGCAAAGCAAGTATGCGAAGAGGAATTACCTTTTACTAACCCAGATTCGGCATTGCCCAGGTGCTTTTGTGGATCTACCCCGCAGCGTGTCCGATGATATGGTGTTCTTCAGTGCCAGAGAAGGGAATTCCACGGAGAAACTGTTCTGGTCGCAGTATGTTGTGCCCGAACATCCGGTGCCCTTTGTCGATCAACTGAAGCAGTTGGTCAAGCTGCACAGGGTGGCCGAACTGGCCATGAAGGATTTAGTAATCCGGCTGTGGCCAGCCAAAGCTATACCCAGCAGTTATTTTGGCCTCGTGAAGTGGGTGGTGGAGGCCTATCCGCGGCTAGACATCGTCAAGCGATCGGTCTGCATTGAAGGCGCCCGTATGGCCTTCGCCCGTTGCAAGATGTGGTGGGCGAAGATGGACACTATCGAGGTGGCCAGGGGGCCGCCCGAGGGCAAGGAGCGCCGCACACCCGAGAAATATGTTGTGGATGTTCTAGAAGGGTCTCGACTTGCTGCATCGCAGTGCGGGCAGGACATTATGTTCGAATGAATACATTCGTTTTTTGTCCTTGCCTTGTATGAAAACAAAGCCAGTTTGTAATATAATGTTTGTTATGTTTTAATTTTTTCCTCCTGTGCGGCCGTGTTTGTATGGAATCCGAGGGTTGGCCAGTCGTCGGCTTCTGCCTTCACGTAGGTAGTATGGAGGTGTTCGGATGGAATCTACACAATCTTTATACAATTATATGGTCCTTGAAGAAGTTGTTTAGCGCAACGAACCAGGCAATCAGACTATGCGGCTTAAATGCCCTCACTTAGCCATAGGAGTTTTATAATAAAACATGGGCGCAGCCCCTGGTATACGAACCAGAGTGTTGTTAGCGTCTGATCGGAAGTACCGATCCTTCGCGTAATGCGGAAAAAATCTCCAGCGATTTTCAACCTCTTGAACAGCTGATCGGCTCTCGCCGCATCATGGTCAGTTTTCGGCTTTCTCTACTGAGGTGCTCATCCAGGTAAACCAGGGCACAATCACAGTAGTTCTCCCTTTACTACCCTAGACGATGTAGCGGAACGTAGGGTAGCAAGCACAGGAGCCGGGCAACCCAACTATTGACCAAAGACATGATTCGGAGCCAATGCATATAATCCTAAATTCGGGGTGCCGAACTTATCTATAAGAAGTGTTTGGACTTTGCTGCCGTATTATGGGGCGGTGAGGAGCCCCTGGCAAGTATAAAATGTACTTGAGTGTACGGGTGCTAGAATGTAAGTAATTAATAGCAAAGGAGAACAGAAAAAGAGCAGAGGTAATATATGTGGCCGTTGAACCTGGGCCATGAACTGTTTCCATTATAATTGGATTGATGCGTTAAAGCACATCGATACAAATAGTGCGATAAACAACCGGCTATTTAACATGCCGTCACCGAAGGCCAGCTGCGTGTGAGTCCTGAAAACATGTAGAGTAATTGTTAAATTGGCCTCTAGGGCTTCTCCTGTACGCATGTGCTTCGTGCCGACCAGCAATCGGACCCTCGAAGGAGGCCTGTGTAGAACCTGAAAAGGGAAGAGAAAATAGTGAAGGTGTATGTGAGTCCGGGATCGGTCTAGCCGAACTGTGGATCACAAGCTAGCTATGCCTCCGTCAGCGCCCATGGAATTTTGAGTGCGTAATTATGTACGTGTGGTACCAATGCCACTACCTCATCGAGGCTGGGACAGAGGCCGAACTTCTAATCGACCTCTTGACGAGCCGAGCTATCTTGTTCTAGTGTAGTCCGGACCCTCTTAATGATGTCCAAGGGCTCGGCAGCCATATTATAGTTCTGCTTGAGAAGGCAGCTCTGTACCTCCGATGCCAGGGCAGCTGTGTGCTCCTCTGTACGGAGGGAGCGTTCCGTGTTTTCATTGACTGTTATGACGTCGCGTGGACCGGGCATCTTGAGCTTGAGATAAGCATAGTGTGGTACCGCGTTGAATCTTGCAAACGCGGTTCATCCGAGTAGTGCGTGGTAGCCGCTGCGGAAGGGGACAATATCGAAGAGTAACTCTTCGCTTCGAAAGTTTTCCGGGGAACCGAAGACTACTTCCAGCATGATTGAGCCCGTACAACAGGCCTCTACGCCTGGTATGACTCCTTTAAAGGTAGTCTTTGTGGGTTTGATTCGTGAGGGATTAGTACCCATCTTGCGCACAGTATCCTGATAGAGCAGGTTGATGCTACTGCCTCTGTCCATTAGGACTCGTGTTAGGTGAAATCCGTTGATGATTGGGTTGAGAACCAGTGTGGCCGAACCGCCATGGCGGATACTAGTTGGATGATCTCGATGATCGAAGGTGATCGGGAACGATGACCACAGGTTAAATTTCGTGGCGACTGGCTCTACCTGTAGACGTCCCTGAGTGCGCGCTTGCGCTCCCTTTTGGGGATGTGTGTAGCATATATCATGTTCACCGTTTTGACTTGAGGGGGAAATTTCTTCTGCCCCCCCC
>LR738710.1:883460367-883582474 GCA_902687465.1 Secale cereale
ATGTTTAGAAATTTTGGGTTCCCTGAACAAGTCGGTATCAATCCGCGTTCAAATGATGGCCCGGCCCCTGAGGACAGTGGTATCGCCCACACACCTCTTGAATGGCTATGTTTAGAAATTTTGGGTTCCCTGAACAAGTCGGTATCAATCCGCGTTCAAATGATGGCCCGGCCCCTGAGGACAGTGGTATCGCCCACATCCCCATGAATGGCTAAAACTTGTTTTGAGCCTGGCAGCTCTTTGAAAAAGCCTCGATTACACGGCCTTATTTGCAAAAAAATTGCATGTTTTTGGTGTTTTTTGTGTTCTATAACCTTTTAAACCGGAGTGGAGCAGCTACTCAAGTTGACCACATATCTATCAAATTGAAAGCCTGGATCATGAAATACCAGCATGAGTAAACCGGTGTTCATTACAACCCGGATCATCTATCAGGCAACAAAGCCACAAATTTCTGAACAAAGCAAACCGGTGTCTGTCATCAAGCCCGGAATTATCATTGGATCTATCAAAAGACTCCCTCAGAAAATTGCAAGTGTCGCCGGACTAAGAATATCAAGCATACTTTGATCGCAGGTACGAAGTATTTTATTTTCAAATATTTATTTGGTAGTATAAGATCAGTTATAATGACCGGTGTTCCTTAAACCGGCCTGGTTTTGATTATAAATCGCCAGTATGAGATAAAATAATGACCGGTGTTTATTAAACCCGGCCCGTTTGTGATCAAACATAATTGGAACCGGTCTTCAAACCGGATTATATTCTTCAATAGCCAAACATGGCTGGATTCTTATTATGGTTATCAATATTATGATTGAGGTTTTTCAAAGTCGCTTTAAAGCGCAATGGATATTATTTCAACGATGGAAGTGATTTATTCTACAAGGAAATAGTCCCGAGTCGCCGCAGGCTTACAACCCGGCACTTGGGGGCTGCATTATTCAAATTAAGTTTACATCAAATACACAAGTTTCATGTCGCTGCAAGCATGCACCATGACACTTGGGGGCTAATGGGCAGTTGAAGCAGTAAACAGCAGCAATTCAAATACACAAGTCTCAAGCACACAAGCAAGTTGTCTACTTGACACTTGGGGGCTAATGGAAAGATCATTCGCTTTATCTGGAAGTACCGGTTCACCTTCTAAATGTAGCTAAACCGGAACTTGGGGGCTACCAATCGCTCCTATCGACAATTCAAGGTAATATGCATATAAAGGAGGAACATCTTCAAATTTTCAGTTCTGGCAATCAGATTAATTGTGTGACCCGGCAATTTTTGCAATCATAAACCGGCAAGCTTTATATCTTCAAGCCGGCTGAATATCAATTGAATATTTCAAAGACCAATATTTTTGTCAAGTCAGAACATTGGAAGGCCGATTCAAATGGATGCTTTATTTACAATATTTCTTATGCAAGCAAGTTGATTATGAAGTTGATCTGTTGACCCGGATTTTCTAGAAGAAGGAAGGACAAGGACTTAAAGATGATCAGGTGCCGGTTTACAAGAATTCTTAACCCGGAGCACAACCTATCAGATTCGCTATTGTGTTTATTTTGCAGCATAAGTTTACCATGGACACATCCAAGCTAAACTTGGGGGCTAATGTCGGGGATATACCCCCGCGGTATGAACCGGCCGGAATTATAACCCGGCCGGACTTGGCGGTTCACACTTGGTGATTCACTGGTGATCCGTTATCACCAGACGGTTTATAAGCAACCTGCCTAAATAATATCACTCACTGGAAACCCGGCGTATGGATTATGGATGACAAGGCCCAAGGCCCAGAAGGCCGGTTCATATTAATAGTGGGCCGGTTTATGAATAAAACGTAAGGAATATTCTCCATAAAGGAAGCAAGACTAGGACTCCTTGTAATAGATCAATCCTAGTCCTACTAGGACTAGTCATGTAAAGCCTCCCCTTCAACATATATAAGGAGGGGCAGGGCTCCCCAAAGAGGACAAGTCTTTCATAAGTTAGAGAAGCAGACAAGTTTCTAGGGTTAGACACCAAGAGCCGGTTTACCGGCGACACCGTCATAATGAGACCTAGCCTCAAACAGCACGTAGGGTTATTACCGGAGGATGTTTCCCGGGGCCCGAAGCTGTCTAAATCCGTGTCTTGCATCGCATCTCTCGATTCCGCTCAACCCCTTCAAGCTACCACATAGATGCGCGCCTCAACCCTAAGTCCGTTGATCCGGACATCTGACGTGTTATTTCCACGACAGGGGCGGTCACCGAACTCGTAGACTTTGGAAACCCTCGGGGGCGGTCACCGGAACCCGTCAAATTGCTCGGGGCAATCTCCACAACCTAATTGGACACCCCGACGCTTGCCCGGAGCTTTACACCACAATGATTGAGCTTCGAACACCACAAGGTTGGGGCTATCTCCCCAACGACACCACAAAGCTTCACCACAATTGAATATGGCTCTGAGGTGACCACAACCATCTAGGGCGCCCAAGCACCCAAGAGGAACAAGCTCAAGTGTACCAAGCACCCAAGAGTAATAAGCTTCTCAACTTGTAACTTCCACATATCACTGTGGAGAACTCAAACCGATGCACCAAATGCAATGGCAAGGGCACATGGAGTGCCCAAGTCTTTCTCTCTCAAATCCCACCAAAGCAACTAATGCTAGGGAGGGAAAAGAGAGGAAGAACAAGAAGAAGAACACCAAGAACTCCAAGAACTAGATCCAAGGGGTTCCCTCACCTAGAGGAGAAAGTGATTGGTGGAAATGTGGATCTAGATCTCCTCTCACTTTTCTCCCCAAAACTAGCAAGAATCCATGGAGGGATTGAGAGATAGCAAGCTCGAAGAAGGTCAACAATGGGGGAAGAACACGAGCTCAAAGGATAAGGTTCAATGGGGAAGAAGACCCCCTTTTATAGGGGTAAAAAATCCAACCACTATCCCCACCAACCAGCCCACAGCGAGTGGTACTACTGCTCTAGGGAGCGGTACTACCGCTCGCCACAGCGGTACTGCTGCTCGGCCCAGCGGTACTACCGCTGGGACCTCGCACACTGCCAACAAGGGAAAGAACAAGAGAAAGACCCCCCGAGTGGCACTAGTAACGGTGGTAGGGCGGTACTACCGCACCTACTGCCGCTCCTACTGCCGCCCGACCTGACACGAGAAGCGTCGGTCTCGAATCGAGGCGGCACTAGCGTAGAACCGGAGCGGTACTACCACATATAGCCATGGGCGGTACTACCGCTGTGGACCAGCGGTACTACCACTTGTGGCTATAAGCGGTACTACCGCTATGGTCCAGCGGTACTACCGCAGGAGCAACAAGAAAACCGTGAACTACCATAACTTCTGCAAATGAGCTCCGAATTGAGCAAACTCAAGCTTGTTGGATAGAGCAAGATGAGTAGCATCAAAACAGCGACTAGTTATAGTAAGAAGAGGCAGGCCTAGGATATAGAGGAGTGAACCCTCCATCAGAGAAGAACCGGCATAACCTCCGACATCCAAAACATCATAGAAGATGCATGAGTGAACTCCGTTTTCGATGAACTCGAGCTTGTCATCAAGATGAACATAAGCTCCAAATCTCACAAGGAAAAGAACCAAACAAGAACCAATAAAGATGATGCAAGGATGCAACGGTTTGAGCTCTCTACGAACGATATGATCAAGCTACTCATCGAGAGCCCCCCTTGATAGTACGACAATCAATCCTGTAACCCGATCTCCTAGAACTACCATGAGACCGGTAAAATATAAAACCTATCAAGGGCAAACCTTTGCCTTGCACATAGTCTTGAGCTAGATGATGACGATCTTGACTTTCTCAAGTTGGACCACCTTTCTTGATTGCGTTGGCTAGGTGAAGACTAGTTGATTGCTCCCCCATACTCCACTGTGGGTGAGCCACTCTTTGGCATATCTTCACAAGTCCATTCACACCACAATGAACGGCAAGCTGCAAGCATATGATCTCTTCGTGATGATCCTACTTGAACTTGCACACCACAACCTAACCCCACAAAGAACTCTCATGAAGACCATGGGTTAGTACACAAAGCATAATTGACAATGCTTACCATACCATGGGATCGCTTGATCCCTCTCGGTACATCTTCTATGCTTTGTGTGTTGATCAACTTGATTCACTCTTTGAATTAGTCTTGATCAACCTTGAATCTTTCCAACTCCCTTCGTTTGGATGAAGTCTTGACGGTAAACATGAATGATCACACACTCTTCTTCTTCAAGACATGCCTGCTATAAGCTCAACACTCACAAGACCAATCTTTGGATAATTCCTAAATAGCACCTTGGTCATCACAAACTCTCCTTGAAACCAACACATGGACTCCAAGAAAAGCCTATGGACAAACCCTTGAAATATAAATCAAGGCAACCATTAGTCCATAGAGACTATCATCAATTACCAAAACCAAACATGGGGGCACCGCATGTTCTTTCAAACATTCTCCTTCAAAATGGATGCTTCACTAGAAATAGAGTTAGTAGCACAAGCATCATCAATAATAGCAAGAGGAGAAGGCAACTTGGTAATCTCTTTAGAATATGAAGATTTAAGATGAGCATGAGACTCGGTGAGTTTGATGAGCTCACTCTTAATGACCCTTGAGCCATTTTCGAGGTGCTCAAAATCCTCAAGGAGTTTAGCATGTGCAACTTCAAGCTTCTCATTTTTAGTTTCAAAATCATTAGCCACTTCGAGAGCTCTATCATGATTCCTTTATTCTAGATAGTTCTAGAGCAAAAGTCTCCACAAGAGATTCCTTGGTGATTTGTTCAAGTTCAAGAGCTTGCAAGAGCTCGGCGATCTCATTAGCGTAATCACACTCATGACCTTCCATTTTCTCAATGGTGACCTCATGCTCCTCTAGACGAGATTCCAACTCATCAATATATTTCTTGCCCTCAATGGCAATAAACTTAATTTCCATGAAGTTGAAACGAGCAACCTAATTGAAGACCCTGACGCTTGCCCGGAGCTTTACACCACAATGATTGAGCTCCGAACACCAGAAAAGTTGGGGATATCTCCCCAACAACACCACGAAGCTTCACCACAATGGAATATGGCTTCGTGGTGACCACAACCGTCTAGGGTGCCCAAGAACCCAAGAGGAACAAGCTTAAGGGTACCAAGCACCCTAGAGTAATAAGCTTCTCAACTTGTAACTTTCACGTATCACCGCGGAGAACTCAAACCGATGCACCAAATGCAATGGCAAGGGCACACGGAGTGCCCAATCCTTCTCTCCCAAATCCCACTAAAGCAACTAATGCTAGGGAGGGAAATGATAGGAAGAACAAGAAGGAGAACACCAAGAAATCCAAGATCTAGATCCAAGGGGTTCCCCTCACGTAGAGGAGAAATTGATTGCTGGAAATGTGGATCTAGATCTCCTCTCTCTTTTCCCTCAAGAACTAGCAAGAACGGTTGGAGGGATTGAGAGATAGGCAAGCTTTAGAGAGTCAACAATGGAGGAGAGAGAGCTTGCTCACGGATAAGAAGCAAAGGGGGAAGAAGACCCACTTTTATAGGCACCAACGAATCTGCCCGTTACAGCCGTTTTTACATTGCAGTGGTACAACCGCTTGAACCACCGGTACTACCGGAATTCGCGGGTTCCCCTTGCAGAAGTGCACCAGCGGTACAACCGGTGGAGCTACCGGTAGTACCGGTCGGCCTGAGCCAACCGGAACTACCGCTCCACCACCGCCCAACAACCGCCTTTGATACAGAAGGGTTTCACCCCATAGCAGTGGTTGGGGCGATGGCTGTGCCGCTACAACCGCTGGACCAGAGTCCCGGGGAGGTGGAGACCTGGGCGGTACAACCGCCGCACACACCAGTAGTACCGGTTTGTATGAGCAATCCGGAACTACCGCTCCACCACCGCTCTACCACCGTATCAATAACAGAAGGGTATCACCCCTAGGCAGTAGTACGAGCGGTGGTTTAACCGGAACAACCGGCTGAGCGGTACAACCGCTTTCGCAAGTGGTACAATCGCTCTGCACTAAAACCACTGCGACAGAAAGACTATGAGGAAACACTAAAACCAAAACTGCCATAACTTCTGCCTAGGGTATGCCTAGGGTATATAGGAGTGAACCCTTCATCAGAGAAGAACCGGGATAACCTCCATCATAGAAGATGCATGAGTGAACTCCATTTTCGATGAACTCGAGCTTGTCATCAAGATGACCATAAGCTCCAAAACTCACAAGGAGAAGAACCAAACAAGAACCAATCAAGATGATGCAAGGATGCAATGGTTTGAGCTCTCTACGAACGATAGGATCAAGATACCCATCGAGAGCCCCCCTTGATAGTACGTCAATCGATCCTATAACCCGGTCCCAACTACCACCATGAGACCGGTAAAATAGAAAACCTATCAAGGGCAAACCTTTGCCTTGCACATAGTCCACTTGAGCTGGATGATGACGATCTTGACTCCCTCAAGTTGGACCACCTTTCTTGACTGCGTTGGCTCTGTGAAGACTAGTAGATTGCTCCCCCATACTCCACAATGGGTGAGCCACTCTTCGGCACATCTTCACAAGTCCTTTGTCACAACAATGGACGGCAAGCCTCAAGCACTTGGTCTCTTCGTGATGCTCCACTTGAACTTGCACACCGCAAACTTGATGACGATCACCACTTGATGTCATCCTCCATGGGTTGTATAATATCTTCCTCTTGACGCAAGACCATGGAAACATACCTAACCCACATAGAACTCTCACGTAGACCATGGGTTAGTACACAAAGCATAAAGGACAATGGTTACCATACCATGGGATCATTTGATCCCTCTCGGTATATCTTCTATGCTTTGTGTGTTTATCAACTTGATTCACTCTTTGACTTAGTCTTGATCAACCTTGAATCTTTCCAACTCTCCTCAATTGGATGATGTCTTGAAGGTAAACATGAATGGTCACACACTCTTCTTCTTCAAGACATGCTTGCAAATAAGCTCAATCACTCACAAGACCAATCTTTGGATAATTCCTTAATAGCACCTTGGTCATCACAAACTCTCCTTGAAACCAAAACATGGACTCCAAGAAAAGCCTATGGACAAACCCTTCAAATATAACTCAAGGCAACCATTAGTCTATAGAGATTGTCATCAATTACCAAAACCAAACATGGGGGCACCGCCTGTTCTTTCAGGTTTGCTAACAATGATACAATTGGTCTCACCGGGAGCATGTTCGTGTTCCATATTTTAGAGGATGCCCCATTGCCAATACGTTTAATTGTTCTTCCTTTAAAGTATCACGCCCATTCAACACGGACCTCCATATTTGAGACAAGTGAGATCCAAGAGTAGCATCAAGAAAACATCCCTCGGGATGATAAATTGCTTTCAAAAATCTAGAGCTCAAGGCCTATGGGTTCTCTAGTATTCTCCATGCTTGCCTAGACAGAAGAGTCATATTAAAAAAGTCGAAGTCTCAAAACCTTAGGTCTCTAATGTGTTTTTGCATGCTCAAAGTGTCCTAGGAGACCAAATATGGCTTCCCCTCTTACTCCCCCACCAAAATGCCTTAATCATTGAAGTCAAGTGTTCACATAGACCTCTTGGCCTTTTAAAACGGGGCATAGCGAATACTAGAATGGCATCTGCAACCGAGTTGATCAAGATCTCCTTCCCTGTAGCAGACATATTTTCTCCATCGACACGTGAATTTTGTTCGATGGCCTGTCTTTCAAGTACTTGAAAGCCCCATTTTTTTATGCAACCACATCAGACAGCATGCCGAGACACTACTCATCCAACTGCTTACTAGGCACATTTAGGATATTTTTTACAACAATTCATACCTCCTAGGGACACCCTTTATGAAGAGAATGAATGGTTTGTCCTTGTTTACTCTCTTTCCAGAAGCTATGATATAAAATTCCAAAAGGAGTGGTCCTCCTCCGCACCCTCCCTATTTCCTTTAAAGAAAAGGAGGTTGTCATCTGCAAACAACAAAATGGCTCACTGGTGAGGCCGATGTCGCCACTCGAATGCCACCAAGATGAGATGACTGAACTCTGGATTCTAAAAGGCACGAAAGACCCTCTGTTGCCAGCAAAAAAACATACAACAACAATATAGGATCACCTTGACGGTCTCCACGTGTGGGCTTAAATTCATCAAGCCTCTCTCCACTAAACAAAACTGAGAGAGAAACGGAATGCTCATAATAATGTTAACCCGTCTTCTAACAAACCCCATCTTAAGCATGATAGCTCTCAAACAAATCCACTCCCCACGGTCATAGTATTTCATCACGTCCAACTTTAGAGCTTTGTCCCAAAACTGGGCACTGCAGCGCATTTAACACCTGATAATTGGGTTGAGGCTGGTCGCTTGCCTCTGTGCGAACCAGTGACGATCCGCCTCAGAATATGTATCGCTTAACAGCGTATCGATCGATCGCTAATGTTGCGGGCGTAGGGTGGGCCAGCCCAGTACCTCTGGTTGCTACGTTTTGTAGCTTAGCGTAGGTACGATCTGTGGGTTTTTCTTCCTTTCTCTTTTCCTTTTTCCCGCGGCATAATAGCCCCCAAAAATGTTCAAAAAAAAAGTTTGTGAATTCAATTTTTTTTGCAGAAATTTGAAAAAATGTTCTGAATTTGAAAAGGTTTCAATAACTTAAGAAATATTTACCAATTCGAAAAATCATCATGGATATAAAAATTGCTTGTTAGTTTCAAGAAAATTCAACAAATCATAAAATGTTTGCAAAATTTTAAAAATCTTCATGAGTTCGAATTTTGTATGAAATTTTTAAAAATAGTTAATTTTAAAAATGATCATGAATTTAAAACGATCATGGATTTGGAAATGTTCATGAATTTTAAAAAAATTGTTCATGAATTAAAAGATGCTACTCCCTTCGATCCAAATTAATTGACGTGGCTTTAGCGAAACCATTACTAAAAATTTTAAACAATTTTTTCGTAAAAAGAACTTTTGAAAACAGATTTCCCCTACAAAAACTTAAGAAACGGATGCGTTTCCAAGTTGCCTGTGCCATATGCGCTGGCCAGCGAGGCGGCCATGCATCGCATAGCGCACATGATACGATTCGTGTTCCTATTTTTGGCGCCATGGCGGTTTTGGCGGGCGCAAACAGCAGGCCAGGAGCCTCCGCCTCCGCCCTTCCGTCATTACCCATCTCCCCAACAATGTGGCGCAACAGAGATAGATACGGGTGAAGTCTGTTTTAAACCTTGAGTTTGTAGAGCGCGACGCAAACAAACCCCAACGTTCAAATCCCTGAAGTCTGTACCCTGACCTCGCTAATCCCTGTCAATTTAAACCTTGAATCCGTTTGTCGCCCGTGGAAAAAGATGATCCAGGCCGGGATCAATCGCTACTCTTGCTGACAACGTCGGCCCACTGTCAGATTCATCTTCTATCTCAATCCCCCTTTTGTACATTGGCCCTCTCTTCCCGCCAGCCTATCCACAGCAGCCGCCACCTCCGTGCAGGGCACGCCTCCGTTTCCGTGGTGATGTTATGCAGAGGAGCTCACCGGCGAGAAGGAGACGGTCGTCGTCCGCCACTTGGGCACCGGCGCCAGTCACGGTACAGAGCAGACCGGCCGATCTCGTCATATTTGTTTCCTCTGACCGGCGGTGAGTCTCGCCACCCGTGGATGTCTACGAGCTTGCAGAGCGGTCTTCCTGGCACGCGTCTCCTACTCCGTCGGCGATCCTCGCAGCCGCGTGATGCCGTGATGTCTAAGAGCAGCACCGGCAAGCGACGGACGCCGTCCAAAGCCGATCGAAACGCATGGCATACGCCTTGGCCTCCATGGGCAGCATGTGCAAGGTCGGGAACGTCATGGACGGCCGCGTTCACGCCGCGTCCCTCGACGCATGCAAACGCCGCCGCGACAAAGCGCATAGCAGGAGCTGGTTTTGGGAGCTGTCAATGGAATCGGAGAGAGAGATATGACAGGTAGGCCCGTCTGATCAGGAGAGAAACAAGGGATCCCGGTCCGGATTGTCCATCCAAACAAGTCTAGAGTGGATTTAGGGTAACTATTGACCGGGATCAACGAGATAAGGGTACTGAATTTCAAGGATCTGGACGTGGGGGTTTGTTCGCGTCGCGCTCTACAATTTCAGGGTTCAAATCAGATTTCACCGTGGCGGAAATAAATCGGAGGGAGTTAGCAACCGGCAGCTCGCCACGGAGCTCGCTCGATCGCCCGGTCAAGGTTCCACCCCGTCGGATCCGCGCGCGAGCTGATCGACCGGGATAAAAAGCCTGTACGCGTGCTAGGTTTTGATTTTCAAAGAAAGCAAAAAATAATGACCTGTGCTAAAGAAAAAAAAAAAGGGAGGAAGTTGGTGGGACGACAACTCAGGCCGCAACTAATTAGGCTATCGTACAACCGTGATGATACTTGGACGTGTTTTTTTTTAAACAGTCTCACATCGCTATGAAAATATGCACCCATCGGTTTATATACGTTTCATAATTCTCTGTAACATCAACCGGCCTCCATGGGAAACAAACAGTGAGCTATGTAAATAAGATTGCGATATGCTGCACATACAAGATGCACAACAATGGCTTGAGACGTCTACAATGAGGCTTATATAGGGGGTGCATGGAAGGAAAGTGCATAAATGAATCCGGGTACATATGAACTCACTTTGAAAAGCACATTTTTAAATGCCAAAAAAAATCTGAAAAAGGTTGCACGGAAAAATAACTTTTTTTTGTGGCCTATGCAAAAAAGACAAAAAATTTATATTGTGAAATGCTATTTAGAAGCACTAGAATTTGTCTTCTTTACGGAGGCAAACCAACAAGACATTTTTTCACAAAACTTTATGCCATGCACACACATTTGCCCAATGCAATCAAAAGACCGATCTAATGGAAGAGATTAGGCAACACATTATACGTCAACACTCAACCTCACGTGTGGTTCCCTCATGCCTAAACATGGACCGAAAGTGGGCTGCAATTTAATTGGAAAATGCTTCCTTCCATCCGGATGCAGGCATCCGGTGGAGCGACTGCTTCAGGCGCCGTCCGATCCTTCCCGATCGTATGGTGGACACGCTGTCCCGTGGTCCCTCTGGGACCCAACCCACCGCTCTATCCTCTATCTCTATCCTATTTCAGCCACACGTTCTTCACATCCTAGGTCAAACCGTCTTCTTCCCCATCTCTCTTGTCCTTCATCCCGCGGAAATCTCACCCACCATGGATGGCCTTCATGGAGCTTCTTCTCAAGTGATGCGAGGGGTGCTGCGAGGACGGTGGTTTGCTTGCTGCGAGCTGCAACGGCGATGCTGCAACGGATCTAGGCTGCCGCGACGGCGGATAGGGCGGCTTCGGCGATGCTTTGACGACATCATCATGCCGCGAGCCAGTGCTGCGATGCCGCCGGGCTGTGACGATTGTCGACGTGCTGCCAGCCGGTGATGCGTCGGTGCGGCCGTGTTGCGAGTCGGTGCAGCGACGGCGCCGCCGTGCTGCCATGGCCATCATGCTGCAAGTGGGCGCTGCCATGAACAACATCTTGGCCCTGGCGACGTTGCTGCGACGGTGGCACGGGCTGCTCTGACGGTGCTGCTGCAACGGCAGCTCGGGTTGCTCCGACGGTGGTGCGGCGGCAGCTCAGGCTGCTTCGGGGATGATGCGGCGGCGGCTCAGGCTGCTCCGGAGATGCTACGACGGCTCCACCGCGCTGCGAGATGGTGATGCAAGGCCACCAGAGTTGCTGTGGGTTGGTGCACGTCGTTCTGCGATGTCACCGGATATGGCTACGCAAGCGAGGATGTATGCCTAGTGTTCTGTGTTGAGAAGAAATAGAGACAAGACCACGCTGCATTGACTATTGGACGGCTAGGGAAGTTCAAATCGTATGGTTTAGAAGCCGGATGTTTTTTGCTTTTCTATATCCGGATGACGCCTAGCAGGCGCCAATTTAATTGCGCCAGCCGGGTCTTGAACTCAAGATCTCTTGACTCTGATACCATGTAGAAGTGCATGTTCTAGCCAATGCAACCAAAAAACTGATCTGATGGAAGAGACTAGGCAGCACATTATACATCAACACTTTTTATCGCTAATGGACTCGGAGTTCAAACCTTATAAATGACTCAAATATTTTCCCAAAAAATCTATCCACCATTGTGCATGACCCCGCTCACTCGACCAACTGACGCCCGTCACCAACAAAGGAGGAGTCGGACTAGGAGTATTTGGCTCACACAATGTTATTACTTTTTCATATTATATTAACCTAGGGTAGGAGATCTTTGTGTCACACTCATAATCTTTCTATTATATTACCCCACGAGAGTGGATCGTTGTGCATCAGTGCAATACTAATGGTCTTCCTATTATATTAAACTAGGAGATAGAGGATTTTTGTGCATCGCTCATGATCTCCCCAAACAAGAATGGAAAGAGGATGAAAAGTGGCGACACTGATGAGGCATAGTGTTCAAATAAAGGACGTAGACCTACAAATGGTCCTGAGACATGCTTGTTGAGCTACATGGACATACAATGTTTTTTCTCCCGTTAGAGCATCTCCAATAGCATGTGTATATTTAGATGATCTATATATTCATATAGACAATGGTCTAAAAAGATTCGTTCATATACACGTCCAGTTTTGCATCAGAACGTCTATATACAGAGACCATGACAGGTGGGCCGTCGCTGGGGAGAGGAAGAAATCATGACTGCAACCGAGTTTAGACAACGCCTTCACATTGTCCAGGTGTGGACATTGTCGAGGTCGATTTAGAGGATGTGTATATTTGCACGACCATATAGACAAGCTGTTGGACGCCTGTTTTGAGCTCACGTCGTGGAAAACGAGTATAGACATCCATATAGACAAGCTATTGGAGATGCTCTTACAACCCATAGGCCTTTTTTTTGTTAGTAATGTACAAACAAAACATGATGAAACAAGAAATTCCACCCACATTTATTTTTGATTGGTACAAACTAAAAAGACACAACTGACGGATCAACGCTCTCATACGTAAAAAAACAGAACAAACTCACATGACACACACAAGAAAATAAAAGCAAACAAGGAGCAGGTGGACATCGACCGCTTGAAACCCACATGCAAGAAACACACATATCCAACGAACTAGAGGTCTTGCACGCATCACGTTCACTAACATGCCTTTTCCCTGACGCATTGCACATTATTCTGGGCACTTTTGCCCTGAGCCTTCCACACCTTCTTCATCTTGCAGAGGCACGAGTGGCCTCCAAAGGCTATGCAGCAGTCCACTCCAACCTTAATGACCTTACCCCCCGAAAAACGCCTGTCTGCAATGGCATTTTTCATACCTTCTCCAAAGCTCTTGAAGCACGCATTCACGACGTCCTGATCAACCAAGTCGCACACCGGCGCACCGCCGACGGCAGGTGCGGGTGCCTGGCCCACAGCAACGGCGCACATCAGCGTGACCAGCGCCGCCACGGCAACGAGCCTCGGGAGCATTGCTACAGCCATGACCAGATCGATGCAGGATATAACTGATCGAAGGTCGTTGCACTCACCCACTGCTTATGCCTGATGTGGGTTGTTTTCGTGTAGAGGTCTACCGGAGCTAGCACTAGCTTTTATAGAGCTAGATAGGCGTGGGCAATTGGAGTCCTAGCTGGACTCGATTAGACAGCGCATGGCTTCTATGCTTAATCACGTGGGTTAGCAATCGCCACCTAACCTGACATACGATTCCTCGTGTACGCGTTGTTTTCATACGAGACAAATCATGTACTTTCTTTGTGTCAAAATAAACGTCTTAATTTTATATGAATTTTGGTTGAGACATTTATTTTAGAACGAAGGTAGTATTACACATTAGCTACCGATTCTCATATATCCTGGTATAAACTAGTAATTTGTACGTGCTTTGCACGTTTGATTATTATCTGTAGTCACAACACTAAATATGAAGAATGCATTAGAAAAAAAAACATATATTTGATATTGTAATTTTCATCTTTCCACAACTTCAAGTCAACTTTACTTATAAACTATGTATTTCATTTGTCTGTTATTGACAGCACAAAACACACAAAATGTTTTAAATAACTTAACACCCCATTAAGAGAAATAAAGTAAAATATAATTCTGAAATTTGTACTGGGTTTTCTTAACATTTCTCTCAATGAACGGTAATATTGCCATGCGAACACTTTTTCCTAAAGTATGCTAATTCTTTTGAGAAAAAAAAAGAAATGGTTCCGTGCATGCATTCAACGGTACTCATGTGAGGAGCAAATTGCTAATATAGGCTGCTAGCCTCTACATGCACACTTGTTTAGATGCTTCTAGCATATACTGGAGCACTACTTTTTATAACACGATCAGTTCACAACATGATGCTCCTCACGTGAAAGCTCTAGAAAGATGCCCCAGCCTCGTTTTGGCGCCCAACCAAGGGAGCGAATCCCAAAAGCCATGACCGTTGGATCCGTAGAGTGCAACATTGATAAATGGCAGCGATTCACTCGGTGGAAGAAATCAACGGCTAACAAATGCTCCTGCATCACTGCCGGTGGCTATCCAAAGTTTGAAAATTGATGTACTATAGTAGTAGAGATGCATCTCATGTTTTAAAGGAAGGATAATGGATCGCACGATCATAGTGAGTTAGGCACATGTCGCTATATATGCGCTGAGTGTCCAAGTGAGCTGAGGAATATCATCGCGCATTAGTGCCTGTAAGTACATCCCCTACCCGATTGTTGTCGACACAAAAGAAAATATAAGAAGTGAAGGTGGGTGCACACACAAAGATTGTGCTTTATTAAAACCGAAACTACTTCACAGCCGATGCTCCATGGACGATTCACGCACGATTGATGATCAGATGGCCCTGCTGAACTTCATTCAATAATTCGACGGCTAGATGTGTAGAATCGTGCAGAAGTCGTGCATGAAGTGTCGTGTATGTAGCAGCATTCTATTAAAACATGGCCCTTCTAGGCGAAGAAGGTGAGGTGTGTGGTGACATGATGTGACGGTTCACAAGGTGGCACTCATTATATTATCACATCATTATAAATATTTAATGTATTTATCTAGTTTATCTAAATGTGCAAAAATATTTGTAACTAATAATTAGTTTTCCGACCTAAGAATCACTGAAGCTTAAGCATCTCACTGTGGTGGTGTGCACCGATCAAATCCTTGAAATATAGAAATGTGAGTAATGACGACTATCAATTATTTAATGAAGTGGCATGTTTCTTATCTAACTGCATTTGTTTTATGAAGATTTTTTTTGCGAGGGATTTTATGAAGATTCTTGGATAAAGCGCAGCGCCGGAGCGTGTGGGCAGAGGAAGACGGCCTCGTAGGTGGCACGCGGCAAGCCACTCGCGGTAGACCGGCCCGCAGGTAGCTTTTCTCACAGAGCCGCACGACGCCATGGCAATCCCATGTGTGGTGTGTCATGGCAGTCGTTTGTCCTATAGTACGTTATCGACTGCGCCGCCTATTCAGTCTTCGGTCAAAATTTGGCTCACGGACAACCAATGTAGGCGTGGGAAGTGGCGAATCTAGTAGGGGGCTTCGACAGGTTCGAACCCCCTCCAAAAATTAGAAAAGAAAAATTACTAGTATTTATATTGTTGACGTATAATGTGTTGCCTCGTCTTTTCCATCAAATCGGTCTTTTGGTTGCACTGACTAGAGCATGCACTTCTACATGATATCGGAGCTAAGCCCTCCCTTCATTTTCTTTCAAGATTTATCACTGGGCGTGGGTGGTCTGCGCACCGATCGACGTCATGTAGGGCAGGCAGCCCGGCCGGCATTGCATCCGCAAGGTAAGGTGGCGCATATGAGGGCCATGGTCGCCGCCCACGGCCCACGCGCGCAGCGGAGGTTTGCTGCATGAACGGCTTGCGGCGCGGCCTGGTCCGGTTGGCCGCACTTGCCAGCGCGCTAGTCGACCAACACTGCTTGGGTTGGGAGCTAGTACAACATGGAGATCGAAGTTCTCTTTGGCCACTCGATCCATGTCGACAGAAACATGGCATGAATAATCTATCCTGAATCTGGTGATGCCGATTGCTCAAGAGAAAGTAAGAACGTCTCTAAGGATGTGCGCTCTTCTGCATAGAGACAGTGTGCATGTACTAATTAACACCGTATTTGACGTCTAATACTATAATATGTTTTTGGATGCATGTAATAACATACAAACAAAACAGGATGAAGAAAGAAATTTCACCCACATTTATTTCTAATTGTTTTTTCCTTTCGAAAAAAGAGGATGACCACAACCATTTATTAATTATTCACAAAGACCTTACAAAGTAATATAACCGTAAATCTGAAATCACCATCTTGACAACTGCGGCTACTCCTATCCACTTGATGAAGGGTGTCGAAAGTCCGAGCCGAATATCAAATAGACCTCACATCAAAGCCTAACATATAAAGCCGGAGGCCCCAACCAAGCCATTGCACAGGTGTTCCCCCCTTGTGCCGAATACCAAATAGACCTCACATCAAAGCCTAACATATGAAGCCGGAGGCCCCAACCAAGCCTCGAGCAAATGCACACGTCCAAGGATCACGCCCCCAAGGGGGGAACGGCACAAGAGCGCCGGCGTCATCCGGTCGTCTGGTCTAGGGTTTCCTCATAGATAGCAGATGGAATCTGGAGCTTCTCCTCGGAGATGTCTTCAAGAAGTAGACGACACAGAAAGCGCCGCCATCGGCGGCTTTAGCAATAGCAAATTATTTATGATTGGTACAAACTAAAATGACTCAAGATAATATTTCCAGACAGAACTATGTGCCGCTTTGGCTCATCGTACGATGCATTCGCTTCCTTATCTTTTCTTTTTCTTGGCTTGGTAGACATGTCCTTCACATAGAAAACCTGTGCCACATCATTGGCTAGGACGAATGGTTCGTCTGCATACGCAAGATTGTTGAGATCCATTGTTGTCATTCCGTACTGCGGGTCTTCCGTTACCCCGCCTCGTGTCATATTGACCCATTTGCACCGAAACAAAGGGACCTTCAAACCACGTCGATAGTCAAGTTCCCATATGTCCTGTATATAACCATAATATGTTTCCTTTCCCGTCTTGGTTTCTGCATCAAAGCGGACACCACTGTTTTGGTTGGTGCTCTTCTTATCTTGGGCGATCGTGTAAAATGTATTATCATTTATCTCGTACCCTTTGAAAGTCATTATATTCGAAGATGGTAACTGGGACATCAAGTACATGTCATCTTCAATAGAGGTGCCATGCATGGTACGTGTCTGCAACCAGCTGGCGAAACTCCTGGTTTGTTCACGTGTAATCCAGTCATCAGACCGCTCCGGGTGAGAGAATGTCCGTTCATACATATTATTTGTTCCCCTCCTAGCGTGCATTTTCCATCCAGTCTGCCCTTATGCCGCGATTCAGGAACACCAATCGGCTTAAGGTCAGGAATAAAGTCAATACAAAACTCAATGACCTCCTCATTGTGATGGCCCTTGGAGATGCTTCCTTCTGGCCTAGCACGATTATGAACATATTTCTTTAAGACTCCCATGAACCTCTTAAAGGGGAACATATTGTGTAGAAATACAAGACCGAAAACGTTAATCTCTTCGCATAGGTGAACTAGGACGTGCGTCATGATGTTGAAGAAGGATGGTGGGAACACCAACTCGAAACTGACAAGACATTGCACCAAATCATTCTCTAACCTTGGTATGATTTCTGGATCGATTACCTTCTGAGAGATTGCATTGAGAAATGCACTTAGGTTCACAATGGCTAATCGAACGTTTTCCGGTAGAAGCCCCCTCAATGCAACCGGAAGCAGTTGCGTCATAATCATGTCGCAGTCATGAGACTTTAGGTTCTGGAACTTTTTCTCTGCCATGTTTATTATTCCCTTTATATTCGACGAGAAGCCAGACGGTACCTTAATACTGAGCAGGCATTCAAAGAAGATTTCCTTCTCTTCTTTGGTAAGAGCGTAGCTTGCATGACCCTGATGTATGCCGTCTTTTCCGTGCATACGTTGCTGGTCCTCCCGTGCCTCAGGTGTATCTTTTGTCTTCCCATACACGCCCAAGAAGCCAAGCAGGGTCACACAAAGATTCTTCGTCACGTGCATCACGTCGATTGCGTAGCGGATCTCTAGGTCTTTCCAATAGGGCAGGTCCCAAAATATAGATTTCTTCTTCCACATGGGTGCGCGTCCGTCAGCGTCATTCGGAACAGGTTGTCCACCAGGACCCTTTCCAAAGACCACCTTCAAATCCTTGACCATATCATGTACATCAGCACCAGTAGGGTGGAGAGGCTTCGTCCGGTGATCCGCCTCACCTTTGAAATGCTTGCCTTTCTTTCTTATGGGATGCCTGCTCGGAAGAAATCGACGATGTCCCAGGTACACATTCTTCTTACAATTAGCCAAATATATACTGTCGGTATCGTCCAAACAGTGCGTGCATGCGCGGTATCCCTTGTTTGTCTGTCCTGAAAGGTTATTAAGAGCAGGCCAATCATTGATGGTCACGAACAGCAACACCTTTAGGTCAAATTCTTCCCCCATGTGCTCATCCCACGCACGTACACCTGTTCCATTCCACAGTTGTAAGATTTCTCCAACTAATGGCCTTAGGTACACATCAATGTCGCTGCTGGGTTGCTTAGGGCCTTGGATGAGCACTGGCATCATAATGAACTTCCGCTTCATTCACAACCAAGGAGGAAGGTTATACGAACATAGAGTCGCATGCCAGGTGCTATGGTTGCTGCTCTACTGTCACATCCCCAGCTTCACCTTGCATTAGGATAACACCTGTCTGTTGCATCATGTTTATTTTCAAAGGAAACCTGAAATGGGGATGCTCAAACCCTAGCACTAAATGAATTTAACTAGGGTAAAATTAAAATCCTTTTCAATGAACCCAAAATGCCCCTTGGAAAAGTTCATCATTTTTGGATTGATTGAAAACCCCTGCCAAAAATGTTGCACTTATTTCTAGGACCATTCTGGATTTTTGAATTAAATCATATCTTATTTGCATTTGGGCATTTAAATTTTATATATTATTTAAAATGCTCAAATAATCATAAACTAAAATGTTTACTGTTGGATTTATTCTAAACAGTAGCCATGCTTGGTTTTATGATTTATGAATATGTTCTGGCATTTTTATTAAATCAAAACAAAAGCAGAAAATAGAAAACAGAAACTAAATTAGAAAAGAGAGAGAGAGAGAGTGGAACCTCACCTGGGCCTTACCTGGCAGAAGAGGCCCAGCCCACCACCGCCGTCGTCCTCTTGGCACCAGTCGGCCAGGCGTGTGGCCGACGCGCGCGCACGGCCGTGCCTCCACGCAGCTGCCTGCCTGGCCCTCCCCTAGCCAGCGCGACGCCACCGACGACCTGCGGCAGACGTCTGGAACCCGCCCGACCTCTCGCACTCTCCTCCTTCGCTCTCCCCTGCTTCTCCTCGCCATGGCCGAAACCACCGCAGCCGCGCCGGCGAGCACCACCGCAGCCACCGCCTCCCCATCGTCCCCTCGACGTGTCTACGAGCTCCGCCACGGACCCGTGGATCTACACGCCCACGCACGCGAGCTCGGGAGCCTCTTAGTGTCTTCCCCGACCTCGTCTTGAAGCTCCGGCCGCCGGAGATTGTCGTCATCGTTTCGCGCCGTCCAGAGCCTCCATGTCCAACGTCGTTTGCTCCGCTGGAATCTCTGTGAGCTCCTCTCCGTTTTCCCCTTGACCCCGTGGTCCATCTCTCGCCGTAGACGCCGTCCCCTTGAGCTCCGAAGCTCGCCGGAGCTGTGCTTCCTCGCCGCCGTGGCCACAGCTGCTGCCGCACTCGTCCGAGCGCATAAGCACACTCAGCGCACTCCCAGGAGCACGCCACACCCATCAGCTCACCTCCCCGTGCCCCGCAGCGCCTAACTCGACGGAGCCCGAACTCCGGCGCCGCCGCGAGCTCGTTTCCAACGAGCTCCGGCCACCCCAGCTCCTCCCGATGGCATAAATGGATGCGCGAGCTCTCCAGCTACGCGTAGCACCAAGCCGCCGTCCAAATGGTCGCCGGAGCTGCGTTTCCGACGCCCTCCGCCGTCTCTGGCTCCGCCAGCGACGAGCCACGGGTCAACTCCGGCGAGTTTGACCCGGGCTGACCCAGTTGACCCCCTGGGTCACTGACGCGTGGGCCCCCTCCGCCTCTAATTAGCTAAGATAATTAAGTTAATTGCTAATTAATCTAGTTAGTTAGGTTAGTCAGTGACAGGTGGGCCCAGTGCCCTGCTAATTTTAGGTTAGTGCTAAATTGTAATTAGTTAACCATGTGACTCACTGACATGTGGGCCCCGCTCGGATAATTAAACTAGGTTAGTATTAAATAAGTTAGTTTAGTTAGTTGTGTCACTGACCAGTGGGCCCCACTGGTCAAGTTTGACTGGATCAGCCCCTGTTGACTTGCTGATGTCAGCATGACCTAGTGCTGACGCAATAAGTGTTTTCTGGAATTTTAAATAAATCAGAATGATTTATTTATTTCAGAAAATAGCCAAAACTTCTAAAAATCATATAAAATCAACCGTAGCTCAGATGAAAATAATTTATATATGAAAAATGATCAGAAAAATCCAAGGAATCTGTTTATGGCACTTTCATGCATGTTTGAACAAGCTAAGCCTGCTGATCAGGTCAAATCAATTAAATGGCATTTAAATAATCACATATGAAGTTTGAATTTGAACCTTTGGTTCAAACCAACTTCATTTAACATGGTTGCTAGTTGCATTAGCTCAATCAACAGCATATTGCCATATCATGATCATGCATCATATTGTCGCATTGCATTGATTGTGTTCTCTCTTGTTTGCCGGTGCTTGTTCCCTTTCAGTAGACGTGTTCCGACGATGTGATCGATGACACCGATGAAGACTCAATGTTATCTTCAGAAGTGCCAGGCAAGCAAAACCCCATTGAGCATTCCGATACAATCCCACTCTCTCGCTCTTGCTCTCTTTTAATGCATTAGGACAACAACGCTTCAACTGTTACCTGCTGCGGTAGTTGAACCCCTTTCCACTGCATGACCTATCATTGCCACAGTAAATAGTTGAAACCCACTAGTATGAGTAGGAGTTGTTTGAGCCATGTTGTGCCTACTCATTCATGCTTTCTGGTTATGCCTGCTATTGCTTAGAGTTGTGTCAGGTCTGATTCGCCGGGGATAAATTGGAATGTGATGAACATGTCCTACTGTGTGTGAGCTAAGTGTGTGAACATGATTTGGTAAAGGTAGCGATGAGAGGCCATGTAGGAGTACATGGTGGGTTGTCTCATTGAAACCGTCCTCAGGAACTGAGTTCTGTGTTGGTTGATCCATGAAACAGCTACTACCACACATTGGGCCCTGAAATATGACCCCGCTCGACTTATTGACTGCCCTTGTTCTCTGTCCAGGAGTTGCAACTAGTTTCTGGTGTTTGTAGTTTACTGGAGGTCGTGCGCAGTGCTGACCCTCGGGGTGGGCTGTGACATGGCAGGTACGTGGCACGGTGTACCGGTCGCCCGTTTGGTGACGCGGGAACCCTGTACACATCGTTTGGGGCCGTGAGCGACACCCCGGCCGGATCTCCCCACGGATGGAACCCAAATAGGCGATAAACCTGGACGAGAGACTTGAGTGGTTGGTTAGGTCGTGGTCTACACCCACGTCGGCTTTCGCTTGAAGTCTGCCGAGCACATGTCGTGTGCAGACGCTAAGTGGTGGAAACATGTGTGAAGAAGTACACCCCTGCAGGGTTATATATAATCTATTCGAATAGCCGTGTCCGCGGAAATGGACTTCTGGGTTGCCTATAACAGTTCATAGACAAGTGAAAGTGGATACTCTAAAACACGCAAGATAAGCGTGAGTGCTATGGATGGCCTTCTCGTAGGGAGACGAGAGCGGATCCATAGTGGTGTATTGATTGGTGAATATGTGGACTCGTGTGCGCCACCTCAAAAGAGTTACTTGCAGTCGTAGTTCAGGATAGCCATCGAGTCAAAGCTAGCTTGCTGCAGTCAAACTCCACCACCCCCTTTGTTGATACTGATGCATATGTAGCTAGTTCTGATGTAAGTCTTGCTGAGTACCCTTGTACTCACGTTTGCTTAATTTATGTTTTTGCAGAGAGACTCCAGTCTCACTAGTGGTTCCGCGTGGACTTCGACGTTTAGCTTGTTACCTCAGCTACGATCTTGTACCCTTGTAGGATCTTGTAGATAGTCAGGCTCCTCAGCCTTCTTCATTTGTAATTGTCTGTACTCAGACATGTTTTTCTTCCGTTGCCTGTATGCTCTGTATGTTGGGTCATGTGACCTCTGTTTGTAATAAATGCTATGATGGCTCTTCTGGGCCTTTATCTATATGAGTTGTTGAGTTATGTTGTGATGCCATGTCGTACAACACATACTTGCATGTTATGCGTACGTGTAATGTGTATTGCTATGTGTGGGATCCGACACCTAGTTGTTTACCTTTGGTAGCCTATCTTACAGGGAAATGTCTCCTAGTGCTTCCACCGAGCCTTGGTAGCTTGCTACTGCTCCGGAACACTTAGGCTGGCCGGCATGTGTCCTTCTTCGTTCCTGTGTCTGTCCCTTAGGGGAAATGTCACGCGTTGTTCCTTTAAGTCCTTGTAGCTTGCTACGATTTGGGTTCATACGTTGATGACCGACACGTTCGTTGCTGGGTCATGTATGCCTGTCTCTGTAATTTAGTGCCACTTTTGGTTTATAACTAGTCATGTCGGCTCGGGTTCTCTGTCATATGGATGCTAGCGACACTATCATATACGTGTGCCAAAATGCGCAAACGGTCCCGGGCCAGGTAAGGTGGCACCCGTGGGGATACCGTGCGTGAGGCCGCAAAGTGATATGATGTGTTACAGGCTAGACCTATGTGACTTAGGATCGGGGTCCCGACAGCTTTGGTATCAGAGCCTGACTGCCTGTAGGATTAGCAAGCCAAACTGGTCGAAGTTGTGTCTAGAAACTCTTTATTTATATAAGGGAATTGATTGTGGAAGGGAACGTAAGGCTCTTTTTACTCCTTTACCTTATGACCTTCTGATCTGAGTCACCTTCTTCTATTCCACGGGGATTAAGAACTAGGCTTTCTCTTATGTCTATCAGGATCACGTTATTGTGGATTCAACCCTCAGTTCAGTTTCTACTACTTCTGTTTGTTCAACTGTTGGTCTCAGAACCTTGACATTATGATGTTAAGTGGATATGCTACCCTTTTGTTTGGATCTCAGAAGTATTTTCGAGCATTTGCAGCCGTTATGCTGTCCGAGTCATCCCAGGTTTTTAAATAGTCTGATGCATTTGCAAACCATTCCTATCTGTTCTTAATGTCCTTTTAGGCCAGACTAACCACACTAGTCGGTGTGTTGAGGCACTCTGTTACCTCGACACATATGTTGGAGTTATTATTATGACCCTAAGTATCTTAGAAGATCACCTAGTAATGCTTTATATTCACAGTGTGATGATTCTGGCCATTGTTCTCGAAAGCATCCCGTGATGCCATTTTGTTGGTAGGCATTCTACTCCTGGGTTTTGAACCCAAGATTCTTCTACTTACTCCATGTTGGTAGTATTTGCTCGTCCCTTTAGGATATTATAGTAACCTTGTGATAGTCCTCGAGGTCTATGGTTATCGTTCTTCCAAATACCATGAACCATCCTTGGCAGAAGTTCTTCTGAACCAAAAGATCACAACCCGAGTGCTCTTGAGTAGTACTCCAGTCATATTGTGACTCTGCCAATTCTACTTTCCGCATGGGTTATTCGGAAGACATATGTTGAACTCGTTCGACATGTTAATCTATGCATCCACAACTCAGAAGTTATATGTTCCTTGAGTTGTCTCCTTTTAGTTGTATTATGACCCTCGTCTATCAATTGATAGTCAGGAGTAGTTGTGCACTCGTGTTCATCGATGTCTTTTACTCTTGTGGTCTGTCAAGCCATTCTATTCTGGAATGACTAGGAGAAACAAACTCCAGTACCTTATCCATATCCAGGATTTGGTCAAAGAAGTTGTACTTCGCAGATGAAGAATGCTAATGCAGCTTCTAAACTGCTCTATCCTGGAGTATTACCATCTTTATGTCAAGAACGTCATGAGAATTGCACCGCCTCCTATGAACTTTTGATAAGGTGATACTTCTCGCCATCATCGTTTATTTCCCGGTCTCCGTGTTATGGTAACCGGAATACCGACAAGTAAATTGTGATGTGTGAAATCAATACCCCTAGCAATCTCATTGCTTGGCGGTTAAAGGACAACAATTTCATTCTTAGTGTGTTGGTTACTAATCACCATTCTAAGATTGACCGTGCTACCTAGTCCATTTTTCTGGTGCACTCGTTGATCAATGAGTTAGGATTGCATAAATCCCTCATCCTTTTGATCATATCGACTTGTCCTGAAAAGCAAGATTGTTCTCGAGCTTAATAACATGTCGGTGGTTCGTGATTTTCTGAATATCTTCTCGGAAGTATTACCAGGCTGTCATCTGACCGCTATGTTGAGTTCGTGATCAAGCTAGTTTCTCTCTAAACCACCCTTTCTCCAAGAATCTGTGTTGGATACCCTGAACTAGTTGGTTAAGCTAAACAACAACTTAGAGAGTTGGAAAATAAAAGCTTAACCCACATAGCTCACTCCAAAGGGATATCCTGTGCGTGTATTGAAGATAGATGATATCTTCTCCAATTGATCCCCGTGATCATTTGTGGATCTATTGTCTTGTCCAAACTTTGATTTGAGTATGGGTTATCGTCAAGTCAAATCAGAACCAACGATATTCGTAATGTTGTCTTACTCATGGTCGTTCCCTTGAGCATACACCATTATATCTTTTGGGTCTGACCAATGCTATCACTTTGTTCACATTGTCATGGAATTCCATCTATATGGAAACCTGGATGAATTGTTGTTGAGCCCATCAGCAACATTGCTATCTTCTCCATGATCTATGTTGAACATCCAACTAGTATTGGAAACTTTTATAAGCATTATTTTCATGACCCGTTCGTGAAGCATATGTACGGAAGAAAGAAGTGACTTCCTCTAATTCATGTGCATTTGATGCAAGTTGTCACCGTGAATTTGAGAAAGCTTGTTTTACTTCCCTGGAATCATCCCAATTCAGTCATGCATACGTGCGAAGTATCCCATGGTCTGATAGACTGATCATCTTCATTCCATATGTATCCCTAGCACACCAAGCCACCGATTGATTTGTTCAAGGAGAAGAAGTTCCTTCTTAAGATCCGGACTTATGCAAGGACTTCGATATCCTCGATGATGGTTCCCCAACCCGAACTTCGTAGTGTTTCATTGTAAGACTACTACGTGGTCATGTTTGTCTTGGACAACGTGTTCACATGTATGTAGCAGAACCAGCTCATGTTTTGGAGCTTGCTATCGTAGTTCACTCCCCGAGAATCTCGCAATGCCGTCTCGTCGATTTGTGTTGCAAACATTCATTCTTTCTAGACTCGATGAGTCTGGAATATCCTGACACCAACCAGAACTGAATCTCAGGCAGATATGATGGCTGGAGCAGTTCCCAAGATCTATAATATTGGTCTCTCGATAACCGGTAAAGTGGATGTCGTGGCCAACACACCCAGCCGGAAGGCCTATTATTGTAGTTTCCTGGTTGAAGAAATTGGCCACCTCCCCATAAGGACTTCGTAGGAATTACTCCCTAGTTGTTCCTTATGGACTTTTTGTGCTTCCGAAGTCCGACCTTTACTTGATGGCCTTGTTGATGCTTTTAAGCATTGACCGTGGTACCTAGTACACCATGGAGAACATTAGAAGCGGAGTGCTAAATGTCTCTCGGTCGATCATCCAGATTTTGCCCCTTGACTCCGCTAGGGTGAATTGCATCTGCACTATCCATCATTATTCATCATGGTAGTATGTTGTGTTGCCAGGATCCTTGACACGGATATTGGTAAAACCTTGATGAATATGGGAATGCTCAAGTTCTTGAGAGCACGCACAAGCACTAGGTGTTATCCTCGACACTAACCGGGATTGTTTCCAGTGTTCTTGGTTATGTTGTAACCTCTCAAAGAGCAATTTACTCTCTACTGTTGGGTTTCTTCCCAGTTACTAGAATCATTCCCAGCATTTGCATTTTGTTCCCAACTTGCACCGCTAATGTGCCATTTTACCATGGATCCCATCCATTTCCGGTGATAAGAAAAATCAACCTTGGCATTGTCCTTTACAAGGTAGTCCACATCATCCATTCTGGCCGAGTATGTCATTCCTTCGGACTCTGTCAAGCGATCGATTGTGTTTGCCTTAGGCTGGTATAGAGAGTTCCAATGATCTCTATATCAAAAGTAATTCTTTTTGCCACTTAAAGGAATAACTCTACGAGTCACCTTCTCTAAGGTGCCCCGTCTGGTGGTATCAATCACCATCTTCTTAGGTGTGGAATTATTGCCACTAGGTGAACCTTCATCGTTTGTTTCACTCCATCCCCCTGGAGGTGTACTTCGTGTCTCATCTCAAGAGATGTTTCAACGTCTCACTCCAAGAGTTGATCTTGAGTTGCCCGATCTTTCACAAGATCAACTATTGCGGAGTTTCTTTCGTCGTCACCATGTTGGACAAAAACCTAAAAAGCAAGGGTTTCAAGATCTACATGATGCAATGAATCAACAATTTCGAGGAGGAAAACTGGATCGAGAAGATTGTGTTAGTTAGTGTCCCCTCTGATTTCTTATCTCACGTCTTGAATCTCGGGACGAGATTCTTGTTTAGTGGGGGTGAGTTGTCACATCCCCAGCTTCACCTTGCATTAGGATAACACCTGTCTGTTGCATCATGTTTATTTTCAAAGGAAACCTGAAATGGGGATGCTCAAACCCTAGCACTAAATGAATTTAACTAGGGTCAAATTAAAATCCTTTTCAATGAACCCAAAATGCCCCTTGGAAAAGTTCATCATTTTTGGATTGATTGAAAACCCCTGCCAAAAATGTTGCACTTATTTCTAGGACCATTCTGGATTTTTGAATTAAATCATATCTTATTTGCATTTGGACATTTAAATTTTATATATTATTTAAAATGCTCAAATAATCATAAACTAAAATGTTTACTGTTGGATTTATTCTAAACAGTAGCCATGCTTGGTTTTATGATTTATGAATATGTTCTGGCATTTTTATTAAATCAAAACAAAAGCAGAAAATAGAAAACAGAAACTAAATTAGAAAAGAGAGAGAGAGTGGAACCTCACCTGGGCCTTACCTGGCAGAAGAGGCCCATCCCACCACCGCCGCCGTCCTCCTGGCGCCAGTCGGCCAGGCATGTGGCCGACGCGCGCGCACGGCCGTGCCTCCACGCAGCTGCCTGCCTGGCCCTCCCCTAGCCAGTGCGACGCCACCGACGACCTGCGGCACACGTCTGGAACCCGCCCGACCTCTCGCACTCTGATACGTCCAAAACGTATCTATAATTTCTGCTTGCTCCATGCCACTTTTGGGTGATATTGCTATGATATTCATACACTTCCATACACTTTTGATCATATTTAGACTAACCTACTAATCCAGTGCACCCCAGTGCCAGTTTCCGTTTTCGGCTGTTTTTGTATTTCAGGTTTTCACGTTACGAGAACTGCCAGGAAAAATCCAGAAAAATTATATAAAAAATCAGCGTTCCGGAAACTACCGTGCGTCCGAAGGACAGCCGGGGGGGGGGGGCACCAGGGCTCCAGGCGCCCTGGCGGCGCGCCCCCCCTGGGCCGTGCCGGGGGGGCGCCTGGGCCCCCCGAAGCTTCCCCGATGCCCCCCTTTGGCATATATTTAAAGCGTCCTCCGAAACCCTTAGAAGAGGAACTCTTTTCGCGATCCCATCTCTGTTCCGCCGCCGCCGCTTCCAAGATCGGGAGCACCAGGAGAACTCTTCCCGGCACCCTGCCGGAGGGGAGGATCACCACCGGGAGCTTCTCCACCACCATGGACGCCTCCCAGATGAGTCGTGAGTAGTCTCCCTTGGACCATGAGTCCATGACCAGTAGCTATGTGATGTTCTCCTCCCGTTCTTGTGCTTCACTAATTAGTCCTCGTGAGCTGCCCTACATGATCGAGGCACATATGTAATCCTTATGCTGTTGCTATGTTGAGTTTGCTGGGATCCGATGGATTATGAGATTATGTTCAGATTGTTCTTGAGTAATATATTTGATTCGCCTCTCTTATATTTATGTTCATAAGTAATTCTTGCATGTTCTCCATTGTTATTTATTGCTTTGGCCAAGTAGTAGGTAGTGACTCCAAGAGGGAACGTTATGCTTGATTGTGGGTTCACGCCCCTCGATGACTAGCTTGAGTGACAGAAACATGAGTCTAGGGGATGTGCTGTTGCCACAAGGGGGAAAACAACGGTGCTTGTGCCCGCGGGTGCAAGGATTGTTTACTTTACGCAAAGTTCTTTTAATGCAGTTGTCTGTTGCATTGAGTTTACACTATGGGTGGGACTCGCAACTTAATACCAGCGAGATGTTCTGGATAGATATCTCAAGTTGGATGATTAGTAGTAGATATTGATGGATTTCGGTCTACTTACTTTGGCGTACCGCCCATGCTTTGAACCTCAACCTTTCTTGCAATGTAGTCAGCATTGGTTTGCGTTCGTGGTCCTGTCAATTGCCCAGCTGTAATTCTTTTACCTCACATAGCTGTTTTATCGTCTTTTGGGAGAGAGACATCACTAGTGAACATCATGAGACTCCGGTCCATATTACCATCATTGATCACATCCACTATTTACTTTTCCCTTTTATTTACTATTGCAAACACTATCTATCACTACTATCATTTTCTTTTAATCCTTTGTGAACTACAAGGCCGGAGGGATTGACAACCTCTCTGTACTCGTTGGGAGCAAAGTTATTTGTATCTGTGTGCAGGTCCACGTTGATTGCTAATATCTGGCGCCGTTAGCAGTTGACACCTACTTGTTGAACCTAGGAGTCTCTGGGAATTCGATCCTTGGCATCTTTTGCTAAGGGAAAAACTTCCACAACACTGCATCTTACACCTTCCACTTGGGGTAACCAACGAGGGGTTAGAGGCCCATCAAGGAGGTTTTTCTGGCGCCGTTGCCGGGGACTCCACTCTTCAGGATAGGGGAGTTGCATGCTATCTTTTACCTTTGCTTTTTAGTCTTGTTAGTTTACCTTTCAGTTTTTGCTTTAGTACCTTTTATCGAAAATCACAAAAATAGTTATCTCGTTCTTTAGTTGTCATTATGTCGGGTCCTTTTGTCTTTGACGAGGCAGAAGTTCTCACCTTTAAACAAAGAGGTGGGGAAAGTTTGAAAGATGCTTGGTATCGAATTAATGATTCATAAAAAAAAACCACCAAGAAGCAACCTACTACTATCTTTCTTAGAAATTTTTACCATGGTCTTTTTAAATGGTGTAAACACTCCCTTGACATTATAGCTGAGGGAGATTTCCTAGAATGTGATGAAGCTAGAGCTCTTGAAATTATACATGGTCTATCTAGTTACTTTGTTTATGATCACAACTTTGATACTATCATAGATAGACTTGCTACTATTGAGAAAAGAATGGATGCTCTAGACTTGATGAAGGTAGAGAAACCTAAACCCAATAAGAAAGACATTTTGGAAATAGACAATGATTGGGAACCTTTTGTTAGGATTAGCATCTCTAATCAAGACTTCCTTGCTTATTGTGATATTGGATCTATGGTTTCTACTATGCCAAAAATTATTCATGATTCTTTAAAATTTAACATGGATAGATTACCATCTTATCATGAACACGCTAATGGAGATATTTCTGAAATCCAGGGAAGAATAAAAGACGTGCCAGTTAAATTCCTTAAAGGGATTGCAATGATTGATTTCTTCATCGTGGAGCCAAACCAAGGAAATATAGTGCTTGGAAGGGACTTCCTCCGAGCAGTTAAAGGCTTCATTGATATAGGTAAGGGACAAATCCGCTTACGCGGGAAGGCAAAAGGTGTGTACCCCTTTCCTAGAAGGAACAAGAATGAACTTGTTGAGGAACCATTTGAAGCAATTTATAACTCCGATTATTATGATGGTTATTGATTCCTCTATGCATTATGCCTAGCTTAAAGGCATAAAAGAAAGCGCTTTTGGGAGGCAGCCCACATGAATAAATTTTTCGCTTTTGTTGTGTCTTGATGTTGTTTACTGCTGTAGCATCATCATTGTATCTTTGCTTTTCATATTTGTGCCAAGTATAGCCTCTGATTGCTAGAAAGTTCAAAAGTTGTGAGGTGCTGTCCAGGAAACAGATTCTGTCCTTGGATAGAAAAATTCGTATAAAATCACCAGATCATCTTTTTGGTCTGAATTGTTTCGACAGCGTTCTCTATATAATTGTCTTTCGTGCGTCTGTTCTGAGTTTTTTGATTTGAGTTGCAGAAGTATCCCGAACAGATCAATTACTACCCGATGTTCTGTTTTTCACAGATTCTGTCCTGTTTTGCCTTTCCTTCATTTTGCAAATCAAGAACTTGCTTTTTCTTTGCAAAAACCTTTTGGCAATCTTGAGAAACAGTAGAACTTCAAGAATATCTTTATTTCCAGCAAGGTGCAATTATTTTATTAAGGGTACTAACCTCACTAATCAGATTATGATGAGTTATGTATGAAGGGAGTTTTCAAGTGTGCGAGGGAAGATGATAAAAGAGATTCAGGAGTGTCAAGCGCTCAAGCTTGGGGATGCCCCCGTGCACCCCCAAGAAATATTCAAGGAGACTCAAGCGTCTAAGCTTGGGGATGCCCCCGTGCATCCCCTTCTCCATCAACATTATCAGTTCGTCTTTCGTTCCGCTATATTTTTATCACTTCATGTGTTATGTGCTATGCTTGGAGCGTCTTGCTTTTAGTTTTCTTTTTAGTTTTTCATAACGAGTCGGAACTCAGCATTCTTTATGAGGGAGAGAAACACGCTCCACTTCTACCTAGAACATAACATAGAATTTTCATGACTATCTTTGCTGTGTGTGTTCTTTGTCTTTTAATAGCTACTATCATGCTCTGCTCTTAGTATTCATGCTTATCTTTTCAAAGAGCTTTTGTTTAGTTGGTTGCTTGAACTCTTTTTAATTATCATGCTCACCTTATTAAGAGAGTTTGCTTCCGTTGCATTGGTTAATGTGTCTATGATAAAGATGCTACTTGCATAATGGTGCTTAGTAGTTCAGGTTTTCTTATGGTTAATCTCAAATAGCTGGGGGGTTCCCAATGTGTTATTGGAGTACCAACATGGTTTGTTTGCCTATGATGTGGTATGGTTTAGTAATATCTTCCTTCAAGAATTTATTTTGATTGACTTGGCATATGCTCACGCATATTTAAGACTGTAAAGAAAGTCTGTCAAGCCTTGATGATCTTTTATTTCTGAGTAGCGATATAACTACCATGCCTGATTCAATATTGCTTTGTCGCTCTGCATGATTATGACCGTCATTGCTCTCTTAGTTGGTCGCTCCCAGTCTTTTGCTAACCTCCACCTGTACTAAGCGAACTAACTTTGCAATATATAGCTCATGGGAAAATAGCTTAAAAACTATTGTGGTAAAGAATATGTTGCTTATGTATCTTATTTCTTATAAGTTGCTTGCTGAGCGGTAACCATGTTTCTGGGGACGCCATCAACTGTCACACTTTTGTTGAATATCATGTGAGTTGCTATGCATGTTCGTCTTGTCTGAAGTAAGGGTGATTTTCCGTGGGTTGTATGAATATGCATATTGTTAGAGAAGACCATTGGGCCGCCAACCAAAGCCATGTATCATGGTGGAAGTTTTAGCTTGGACATTAATCCTCAATCTCTTATGAGAATATGCTTATGCATTAAAGAGGAGTCCATCATCTATTTTCTATGTTGTCCCGGTATGGATGTCCTCAAGTTGAGATCTATCAAAAACGAGAAATCAAATGCGATTTATCTCCTTGGACCTTTGTATAGGTGGCATAGAGGTACCCCTTTGTGACACTTGGTTGAAACATATGTAATGCAATGATAACCCATGGAGATCCGAGCTAATTAGGACAAGGTGCGAGCACTATTGGTATTCGATGCATGAGGCTTGCAACTTATAGGATGTCTTATGCATGACACATATGAAGTACTACTACCGTTGACAAAATTGCTTCTATGTTTTCAAAATGGAAAGCTCTAGCACATAACCATTCTTTTACTTTTATGTTGAGTCTCCACCTTCTTTCTTCAAGCACCAACTACTGAGAGCATGATTGTCATTCTGAGTGTAATGTGCATTGTCCCAAAGTAGCATTGTCTTTTGCATGATTGTGATATCGTTTATTTTTGAAATCATTGTATCTAGTCATCACTTAAACCTTGAAGGTGCCCCTGCATTTATGTTTTGCTTCACTAAAGGGGGCAAGCTAGATATCACTTTATCATATTTGCACATCATGTTCATTGCAAATCTTTTTGATGTTTCAGTTTCATGTTGTAAAACTTTCAGTCATTTGTGATTTTCTCATGAGGCAACTTAATTACTATAGATTCATTGTCTCAGTAAGCTTTTGTCATATGACTATAAAAAGTCCTATATGGTTAATAGCATCTCACCACAGAAATTATTCTTGTTATCATTTACCTACTCGAGGACGAGCAGGAATTAAGCTTGGGGATGTTGATACGTCCAAAACGTATCTATAATTTCTGCTTGCTCCATGCCACTTTTGGGTGATATTGCTATGATATTCATACACTTCCATACACTTTTGATCATATTTGGACTAACCTACTAATCCAGTGCACCCCAGTGCCAGTTTCTGTTTTCGGCTGTTTTTGTATTTCAGGTTTTCACGTTACGAGAACTGCCAGGAAAAATCCAGAAAAATTATATAAAAAATCAGCGTTCCGGAAACTACCGTGCGTCCGAAGGACAGCCGGGGGGGCCACCAGGGCTCCAAGCACCCTGGCGGCGCCCCCCCCTGGGCCGCGCCGGGGGGGCGCTTGGGCCCCCCGAAGCTTCCCCGATGCCCCCCTTTGGCATATATTTAAAGCGTCCTCCGAAACCCTCAGAAGAGGAACTCTTTTCGCGATCCCATCTCTGTTCCGCCTCCGCCGCCGCTTCCAAGATCGGGAGCACCAGGAGAACTCTTCCCGGCACCCTGCCGGAGGGGAGGATCACCACCGGGAGCTTCTCCACCACCATGGACGCCTCCCGGATGAGTCGTGAGTAGTCTCCCTTGGACCATGAGTCCATGACCAGTAGCTATGTGATGTTCTCCTCCCGTTCTTGTGCTTCACTAATTAGTCCTCGTGAGCTGCCCTACATGATCGAGACACATATGTAATCCTTATGCTGTTGCTATGTTGAGTGTCGGTGTACTAAGGTAGGGGTACCTCAGTACCCCAACTTGTGCACGGGCAGTAGCAGCTTCCCGCGGCAGGGCTTACCACGTGCTCGCCGGAGACTTTTCTGATCCATATAAAGCCATTCAAAAACAAAGTATACAAGACAGAAGATCAAGACCCCGGCAAGTGGAGCTTGCCGGGAAGGCCGTCCCAGGCTCAAGATTACCTCATTAACACAAGACCCTGGCAAGAGGAGCTTGCCAGGAAGACCAGAAGATTACATTTCAGAAGACGTGCCTCGGCGCAGCATGCGCCCCGGCAGGGCCCGAGGAGCGACAAGCTTCAGAGCCCGGCAAGCTCCCGGGCCCGGCAAGGTCAAGGCCCCGGCAAGGTGCTTGCCGGGGGAAGCCTGCGCTGTGTGCCCGCGCTCCAGCTCATCGGTCCACACGTCGCCCTGGGGCCATTCCAGGGACGCGTGGCGGATGGCTGTGCAGCCTGGGGGACACGATGGCACTCCATGGTGACGAAGCTATCGCCGTGGCAAACAGAGACGCAAGGGCGGGCGCTTTTGGGGTCGACGGCGACGGGCATTTAATGCTCTTGTCCCCCACTGTCAAAGTAGGTGATGACCACTGTTCATGCACTGTTCATCCACTGTTCCCGCACTGTTGCAACTACCACCAAAGTTACATTTTTACCCCTTTCTCCTACGTTGACACCTGTCGGTGACCCCTTGGGCTATAAAAGGAGGCCCATGCGCAACGTAGAAAGGGTTCGGAACCTAGATCGCTCATCTGCTCGGTGTAGCTAGTTCTTCAAGCTCCCGAGCTCCCCAACTCAATACAAATCAAGCAGGAGTAGGGTTTTACGCATCCATCGTGGCCCGAACCTGGGTAAAATGCCCGCGTGCTCTCTACGATCTGCTCTTTGTGCTCCCTCCGCTCCCTTACCGCACGAACAAGGGGCTCCGGTCCCATAGGTGCTCGTGGTGGACAGTTTCCCCCGACATCTTTGGCGCGCCAGGTAGGGGGCGTCGAGGTTGTGCGAACCTGATCCGGCGTTCACGCGGGCGCATTCTTCATCAACCTCTCCAACTTCATCAACTTCATCAGCAACAGCAGCATGGCCCCGAAGAAGAAGGCTTCGGAGGTCGCAGGCCCGTCTGCGTCTCATCCGCCGCCGCCGGAACCAACGGTGGGTGGAGGAGACGTCGGCGGAAGGGTGGTCGCCGGCGAAGAAACTCGCGGTACCACCAAATCCAAGGACAAGACGGACGACCGAGCCTCGGTCTCCGTGGACGCGCCACGTCCATCTCAGCAGACGACAACCCAGCAGCGCCGTGGTACAGGAGGTACCATCCGCTTGCTGGGCCAAGGGCAAGCCGGAGGTTCGCGGGATGCTCCGGACCACCATCCGGGCACGAGCAAGGTGCGGTCACCGGGGCGGGAAACTGCTCCTTCTAACCCCGTTAGGAGTCCGAGCATATCCCGCTCCTCGCACCGCTCGCCCCGCTCCCCTCCTCTCCAGCAGAAGCGCTCGCAAGAGCACAACTGCTCCTCGATTTCCCTCCAGCGGCGGACAAGGCCGAAGACTGGAGGGCAACAATCCAAAGCCTCATCGCCTTCGCCAACAACGACACGCCGCAGCAGCCGGCGACGTCGCGGCCGCGGCAAGTCGAGAAGACGAAGGCCGATGGCGACAAGACCGCCGGGGGTGCAACCACCGTGCACTCCCCGCCGCGGAAGCAGAAGACGCCGCCCCGCCGGATCAACGTCGACGACGACTCCACGACGTCGTCAGATCCACGGGCTCGTCGGGACCAGCGCCAGGTCCTTGATGAACGGCGACAAGAAGACGCTCGAACGACGATCGAGCGCCGCCGAGAAGCTCGGCGACAATCAGATCAGCGAGCTGGGACCGCTGTTGACACACACGCGCCCGGTGAGCCAGGCGACTTGCCGTACGCGGCAGGTTGCCCTGCGTTTACCCGTGAGCTGCGGCGTGTCCAGTGGCCCAGCATGAAGAACTTCAAGCCCGACGTACCGGAGAAGTACGACGGCAAGATGCACCCCTCGGAGTTCCTCAGCATATACACCATCGCGGTGCAGGCTGCCGGGGGGCGCGATGAGAAGATACTGGCGAACTACTTCCCGCTGGTGCTTAAGCCGAACGTACGTTCTTGGCTTATGCACTTGCCGGAAGGCTCCATTTCTTCTTGGGCGGATCTTTGCCACCAGTTTGTTGGCGCCTTCACGGGCGGCCACAAACCCCACGGCCAGGAGAGTGACCTCCACATCTTGGCCCAGAAGGAAGGAGAACCTCTGCGCAAGTACATCCAGCGCTTTAGCCGCGTGCAGCACAACATCCCCGACGTCCACCCTGCTGCGGTTATCAGTGCGTTTCACCAGAACGTACGTAACCGCCGCATGCGTGAGGAGATGGCCATGACCAAGATACGGGATGTCAGCAAGCTTTATGCTCTAGCTGATAAGTGCGCGCGCGCCGAGGAGGGGAGGAGACTCCCCGGGGAGGATGTTGGCGCAGGGGGAAGCGACAGTGAGGATGCCGCCCCGGCAAAGAAGAGCCGGCGGCGGAACAATAGAAGAAAGAACAAGAAGAACAGGGAAGTGCTTGCCGTCGAGAAGTCCGGCAAGGAGGCTCCCGCCAAGCAAACACAGGCTGGCGGCTCCGGCAAGGAGCCTGCCCCTGTAGCGGTAGCCGACAAGCAGGACGGCTCCGACAAGCAATACTGCAAGATCCACCGCACCAAAGGCCACGACCTCTCCAACTGCAAACGCGTCGAATACCTCGTCGAGCAGCAGAAAGCTGAGTACGAGCGGCACGACAAGGAGAAGGCCCAAGGTGGCGGAGGAGAGCCAAGCAAGAAGCGGCCATTCAATGGCCGGGGAGGACGCCGCGGCAAGGCCAAGCAGCGGCAAGGTGATAGACCTCCCCGGGGCCGCGATAAGGATGAGGAAGACGACGACGATGACATGGAGGAAGAAGATAACAGCGAGCAGGAGTTCCAGAAGGCCACGGAAGTCCTGTGCGTCGACGGCGGCGCCTCTCTGCATACTTCCCACCGCCAACTCAAGCAGTGGGTGCGGGAAGTAAATGCAGCAGAGCCGCCCGTGGAATCGCGCAGGCTCCTCAAATGGTCCAGCACGCCCATCATTTTTGATCTTGAGGATCACCCTGACCGCACCACTGCGGTCGGGTGCTTGCCGATGTTGGTCTCACCAACCATCCGCAACCTCAAGGTCACCAAAATGTTGGTTGACGGCGGGGCCGGGCTGAACTTGATCTCCTCGGCTGTGATCAAGAAACTCCAAATCCCAGATGGCGAGCTCGAAGAGACCGGTTCTTTCCAAGGAATAAACCCGGGGAGGAGCAAGCCAAAGGGGAAGATCACTCTGCCAGTGACCTTTGGCGGGGAGCTGAACTTCAGGACGGAGAGGATAACCTTCGATGTTGCCGATATCCCATTGCCATACAATGGGATACTTGGACGTCCTGCCCTCGCCAAGTTCATGGCAGCTTCCCACTACGCCTACAATGTACTCAAGATGCCGGGGCCGATAAGCGTCATCTCTGTCCATGGCGACAAGAAGGACGCGCTTATCTGCGCCGACAAGATCTACCGGGACGCAGCAGCCGCGGCGGAGAGCAATACACTTGCCGCTGAAGCTCCCGGGGGGAAGAAGACCAATACCAAGTCCGGCAAGTGCTCTGGGACCCACTCCGGCAACCGCACCTCTTCGGAGTGCCGCGCTGCCGCCGAGGACGTTCCATCGAGCTCCATCGGCAAGTGCAAGAAGGGGATGGCCACTCCTCCGGCAACCAAGAAGGTGTCCGCCAAGGAGGACGGCACTGGTGGTACCTTCACCATCAGTGCCACACTTGACAGCAAATAGGAAAGCGCGCTCGTTGCCTTCCTGCGGGCGAATGTCGATGTGTTTGCGTGGCAACCATCTGACATCCCCGGTGTTCCCAGGAAGGTGATTGAGCACAAGCTTGCTGTTTGTCCTCATGCGCGGCCCGTCAAGCAGAAGGTCAGAAAGCAAGCCGTGGAGCGCCAAGAATTCATTGCCGAAGAAATCAAGAAGCTAGAAGCAGCGGGCCTAGTTAGAGGCGTGATCCATCCGACGTGGTTAGCAAACCCAGTTGTCGTGCGAAAGGCCAACGGGAAGTGGAGACTGTGTATAGACTTCACCGATGTGAATAAAGCATGTCCTAAGGATCCATTTCCCTTGCCGCGCATTGACCAGATTGTTGACTCCACTGCCGGATGTGAGCTGCTCTCTTTTCTTGATGCATATTCAGGCTACCACCAGATTTTCATGGCCAAGGAAGATGAAGAGAAGACTGCATTTATTACTCCATGTGGCACATATTGCTTCATTCGCATGCCCTTCGGATTGAAGAATGCAGGCTCAACATTTGCAAGGGTAGTGCACACGGCTTTTGAGCCACAGATCCACAGAAATGTGGAAGCCTACATGGATGATATCGTGGTCAAGAGCAAGAGCAAGGATACCCTGATCCAAGATTTGGAAGAGACATTTGAGAATCTGCGCAAGATCCAGCTTAAGTTGAACCCCGAGAAGTGCGTCTTTGGAGTCCCCTCCGGCAAGCTTCTCGGGTTCTTTGTGTCACAGAGGGGGATTGAAGCCAACCCCGACAAGATAAAAGCCATCGAGCAGATCGAAGCCCCGAAGCGCGTCAAGGACGTAAGGAGACTTGCAGGTTGTGTAGCTGCCCTCAGTAGGTTCATTTCAAAGTCTGCAGAACGCGCCCTGCCTTTCTTCAAGATTTTGAAGAAGGCAGGTCCTATGAAATGGACTCCGGAAGCGGAGGCAGCGCTGCAAGACTTGAAACGGTACCTATCCTCCACTCCAATACTTGTCGCACCTAAGCCACAGGAGAAGTTGCTGCTGTACCTAGCGGCAACCAACCAGGTGGTTAGTGCTGCGTTAGTAGCGGAGAGGGAGGCCGACGAGGAGTCTACACCACCGGCAAGCGAATCCAGCGACAAGCAGGGGGCTGTTCCGGCAAGCTCTGGCCCCGACAAGGACAACTCTGCGCAGGAACAAGGAGAAGTGCGAAGAAGGATGGTGCAGCGCCCGGTGTATTTTGTGAGTTCCCTCTTGCAGGGGGCTAGATCAAGGTACTCCGGGGTGCAGAAGTTGCTTTTCGGCCTCCTCATGGCCTCGAGAAAGCTGCGCCATTACTTCCAAGCACATGAGATAACTGTGGTCACTCGCTTTCCGTTGAAGAGGATATTGCACAATCCAGAAGCAACAGGCAGGATCGTCGAGTGGGCACTTGAGCTGTCAAGCTTTGGTCTCAAGTTTGAGAGTACCTCAACTATCCAGAGTCGAGCTTTGGCAGAGTTTATAGCTGAATGGACCCCAACGCCCGATGAGGAAGTTCCTGAAACAAGTGTACCCATACAAGAAGCGACAAGTGAATGGGTAATGTACTTTGATGGTGCCTTCTCGCTGCAAGGCGCTGGAGCCGGTGTGGTACTCATAGCACCCACCGGAGAACACCTCAAGTACGTTATCCAAATGCACTTTCCCAGGGAACAAGCGGCAAATAATACTGCAGAGTATGAAGGTCTGCTTGCCGGCCTCAGAATTGCAGCTGAACTTGGGATCAGGAAGCTGATTGTGCGGGGAGATTCTCAGTTGGTGGTCCGGCAAGTCAACAAGAGTTACCAGAGCCCTTTGATGGAAGCTTATGTAGATGAAGTGAGGAAGCTTGAAGAACACTTTGAGGGTCTGCAAATGGAGCACGTCCCGAGAGCTCAGAATGACATAGCAGACGGCCTCTCAAAGTGTGCTGCAATGAAGTTACCTGTGGAACCAGGGACCTTCTTGCTCAAGCTAACTCAGCCATCCGTCACACCATCTATTGGGCAGCACAAGAAGAGAAAGTTGGTCTCTGGCGACTACTTGCCGGCGGACCTTCCCGAGGCCGCCGCCAAGGTCCCCAAGATCAACGATCAGAATGCTGAGGAACAGTTTGCTCCTGCAGATCCTCGGATCTGTACAGTTGAAGCAAGCGTTCCCGACAAGCCTCGCCCCGGCGAGCTTGCCGGGGGACCATCAGCTCCGGCAGAACCAGAGGTTCTTGCCGTAGAAACTGAGGTTCCCGCAGCGGCCCTCATGCCTTTAGTCCTTGCCGTTGAGCCTCGGGCTCCAGCATGGGCACAGCAGATCGTCCGTTTTCTGCAAGCTGGAGAACTCCCCGACGACCCAGAAGAGATAGAGAGGATAACCAGGCAGTCAAGTATGTACCAGTTCGTGGATAACGAGCTGTACAGAAGAAGACTCAATGGTGTCAGGTTGAAGTGCATCTCCAGGGAAGATGGACAGAGGCTGTTGGCAGAGATACACGGAGGCATATGCGGCCACCACATTGGTGCAAGGGCACTTGCCGGGAAAGCTTTCCGGCAAGGGTTCTTTTGGCAAGAAGCCCTCCAAGATGCAACTGCACTAGTAACCAAGTGTGAAGCGTGCCAGTTCCATGCAAAACAAATTCATCAGCCAGCTCAAGCTCTCCAGACGATCCCTTTGTCCTGGCCCTTCTCGGTCTGGGGGCTCGATATCCTCGGCCCCTTCCCCCGTGCTGTCGGGGGCTTTGAGTACTTGTACGTTGCAATCGACAAGTTCACAAAGTGGCCAGAAGTGGAACCAGTGAGAAAGGTGACAGCACAGTCAGCAGTCAGGTTCTTCAGGTCGATTGTTTGCCGTTTCGGGATCCCTAACAGGATCATCACCGACAACGGGACGCAATTTACTAGTCGCACCTTCATGCAATACGTCCAAGACCTTGGCGCCAAGGTCTGCTTCGCTTCTGTTGCTCACCCGAGGAGCAACGGTCAAGCGGAGAGGGCAAATGCTGAAGTGCTGCGCGGACTCAAGACAAGGACCTTTGACAGGCTGCGCAAGTGCGGAAGAAACTGGATAGAGGAGTTGCCGGCGGCTCTTTGGTCAATCAGAACAACACCAAGTCGAGCCACCGGTCAGACACCCTTTGCCCTAGTCTATGGGGCAGAGGCAGTTCTCCCCACGGAACTCGTATACGGATCTCCTCGAGTGCTCGCTTATGATGAGCTCGAGCAAGAGCAACTGCGACAAGATGATGCATTGCTCCTCGAGGAGGAACGTCTCCAGGCTGCTGTTCGAGCTGCTCGATACCAGCAAGCCTTGCGCCGCTATCATAGCCGCAAGGTTAAGGCCAGGAGTCTCGAGGAAGGCGACCTTGTTCTTCGGCGTGTTTAGTCCGCCAAGAATTCCAACAAGTTGACGCCGAAGTGGGAAGGCCCTTATCGGGTGAGACAAGTCACAAGGCCCGGCGCTGTCCGCCTTGAGACCGAAGAAGGCTTACCGGTGAGCAACTCCTGGAACATAGAGCATCTTCGCAAGTTTCACCCATAAAGCGCGGTTGCCGTGATCCGCTCCGGCAACCACCTTTTGTACAAGCCTTGCCGCTGTTGCATGTAACCCTTTGTACAAAGCCGGGCGCAGACCCTGTGCATCAGTAAAGTTTTTGCATTTTGCACTATTTGCCTTTTCCATGCTTTTCTTCGCAATTCGCATGCATTATTTGGCATCTTGTGCAACACACGTACCCGGTAAGCATTAGCATGCCGAAAGGCCATATACTTGTTTCCCTCTTCTTTTTTCTTTCCCTCTTAGGCAGAAGGGATGTTCCTCGCGCACAAGTTTGCCGGGGGGGAAGGAGATGGAAGATGAACCGAGTGCTGTTCAAGAAAGAGGAGCCTTGTCGGGGAAACAAGCAATACATGAAAGCTAAGTTACCAGAGTTTGAGCAATTCAAATTTTTAAATTTTGGTTATCTTCCTTGAACAACCACACTTTGTATGGAAAACCTGTGCGCGGAAGAACCTACCCGTGGCTAGCCGCACCCTTATCTTGTTTTCGAGTACGCTCAACGACTTAAGTGAGCTGCGACAAGTGTCGCGCCCTTGTTTCGTTTTCGAGTTCGCTCAGCAAGCTAAGTGCGTTGCGACTAGCTGCGGCAAGGTTACTTGCCGGCAAGACCTTGGCAGCACTCAGCGCTCGCGGCAAGGGCCCTTTGCCGGCAAGTCCCCTAGAAGCGTAGGGTTAAAAGCATACAAAGTAAAGGGCCAAAGCAAGGGAGATAACATTGCACTGATTGCTCAAAATAAGATAATATATTACAAGGGATAACTTGTCGCAATCACTAACAGATTCGTGTCCATGGCACACTTTGCAGTAACAAAGGAAATAAAAAGGAAGAGGCCTAATCTACGCGGTCGCCTTCAACCCTAGAGATCTTGTTCACCTTGGCGATAATATGGGCAACCTGCGCCTTCAGCGCCTCCATATCCGCGTCGGCCGGCAAGCTGCGGAGAACGTTGACGAGGTTTATGCCAGGATTGCGGTACACTATCTTCATCAGGACGCGCTCCAAAGTTCCCGCGCAGAGCTGGCGTGACTCCTCGGCCAGCTGCGCGGGGAGCTTCTTCTGTAGATTTGCAAGTGCCGGCGCGATCCCTCTGAAGAAGAGACTGAGCTTGGCGCTGTGGGGGAGGTTTGGATCCGGAGAGTATATGAGGTGCTCCACCCTAAACCCTAAACCCATCAGCTCCTTGTCGATGCTAGCTGCAGAAGCCACCAGATCTTCAGTCCATACCTCGACAGTCTGGCGGAAGTTGTTGGTTGCAGTGGTGGCGCTCTCCACCAGGCCTCGCTCTTTGCGGAGCTCGTCCTTCAGTTTGGTTTCATGATCCCGGGCGGCGTCGAGTGAATCCTTCAGCGTGGAGACCTTCAGCTCCAGATCTGCAATTGAGTCCTTGATACGGTGTATCCTAGGGCCATCACCATGGACCCTTCATCGCCTCACCAAGTGCCCAAAGGACCCATGACTAGAGCCCGTGCAAGAGCTTTCGAGACCGAGGTGACCTCGCTCCTCTCTTTACATCTTTCGGATTCACTCGAGACACGGCTTCTACCTTCATCAGAAACTCTTTGCATACTCAGGTACTTGGACGAAGGCCGCGGGACAACTCTACATGATGCTCAAGAGGACAGGCCCGACAAGTGCTCGAGACAAGAAGAAAGCAGGCTGAAGATGCTACAGGCACCGGACGTCCGGCCTGCACCGGACGACCGGCGACTCCCAGGCACCGGACGACCGGAAGATACCGGACGTCCGGCCTTCCCCAGACGACCGGACGACCGGAAGCCACCGGACGTCCGTGACTTCGGCAACAGAAGCTAAATAGCGGAAATCCGAGGATTACCGGATGTCCGGTCCCTCCGGAACCACCGGACGTCCGGTAACCCCCGGACGTCCGCTACGACGGCGACCGCGTGTGTAATATAAATACTGTTGACCTCCTCCCTTTAGACTCAGCTGTGGTTTAGCTCATTTGATACTTGTGTGGATTTCTCCCACGAGACGGTGCGCCTCTACGGAGAAGATCCACCTCTGGATTCAAGACCCCTAACGGGAAGATCCCACGGGATTCCAAGACCTCCTCACGGAGAAGACTATCTTTGTATCACCGGTGTTGACTTTGGATCATGTATCTCGACCTTGTATCGCGAATCTAGCACTTGTGTGATTGCTTCCGTGTTGATTTGAGTGTTCTCTCTTGTGTTTTCCCCATCTTTCTCCGTGTTTTCCCCGTGTTCATCGTGTGCCAACCTCCAAACGTGAAAGATCCGCTGATTAGGGTTCCACCCTGTATCATATGGTATCAGAGCAAAGGTTTCTCACGATTTTGGAGCCCCACACTTCGTTTTCTAGCCTGTTTTTGTCGTGTTCTTCCCTATTTCGAAAATTCCCCACAAAAAGAGCCCCAAAAATTTTTTTTGTGATCTGTTGATTTGGCAAGATTTTGTTGACTTTGTTCCATGGATTTGCTGTGCCACGTGTCGATCTAGTATTCCCCCACCTTCTCACCGTTTTTCCACCACAAATCCGACCACGTTTCACCGTTTTCGCCACGGATCCCACCAACCCAGTCCTAAACCTACCGGACGACCGACGTTCACCGGACGTCCGGAACCCCTCGAGACACCGGACGTCCGCTAAACACCGGACGACCGGCACCCCGACCACAGAACGCTTTTACCGGATTTCCGGTCTCCACCGGACGTCCGACCCCTTCCGACCGACCGGACGACCGGTAACTTCCGGACGTCCGACAAATCCTGACTCTGCTGAACTTGTTCAGTTACCAACCTTCAACTACCACCCACCTTCCGCAACTACCACCCACTTTCCGCAACCACCATCGTTTTCCAGCTCTGAGTTTGAAAAGTGTGTCTCCCTTTGCCTTGGATACTTGAGTTGTGGTTTCACCGTTTCCTTGGATGTTTAGGCTACCTTGGGACGGCAAGACTTCGACGACACCACCGCTCAACTTCGGCAAGGACGGTAACATCGACGACACTTCGATCATTCTATCTTGCAATTGCATTGTCACCCTATGAACCATCTTTGCGTAGCTTTCCCATTGAGACTAGCCATTTGAGTATTGCCGGGCCACGACACTTGTGCACATTAGTGATAGTCATAGATATTGCATACCACATCATTGTGAGTAACATCACATCATCTTGGTATCTTGCATATCCCCGTGTGCCACAAGAGTGCTCCGCATACACAATAGCTACCTTGATACGTGAAGCATACATATGTGCCCAAAGAAAGAGCTCAAAAGCTTTTAAGCAAAAGAGCCAATCCAAGCAAAGAAACAATAGCATCATACGCCTTGCATCCAAAGAGATCATACATCATACCAACTTCATCTTGTGCTCAAGCATCGGTACATTATACACTCATAGCATACTTGTGATAGATAGTCGTTACGTTTTGCCCATATAGGTCGTGCACAAGTGCGTATCCGCCTATTAAGCAATCGGTTAGCGTCTCTCTAGTGTTGTGCAACACGAGCATTTTCCGTGGTTTACCACATTTTCGCTCAACCTTGGTTGCACAGCCACATTTATCTATCCGTGCGTGTGTTCCGTGTGCTACTCTTTGCTAGTGATCTACTTGTTGCATGAGCAAATTTGTGAACCATTTTCAACATCTTTGAGTCATTTTGACGATTGCATTGAATTTGTGCCACTTCATAACCAAGCTCCTCTCAAAGCTTTACTTGTAGGTGTGAGAATCGACACGAAGTGATACCAATAGTGCTATTTCCGGGTTACATTGTTGAGTGATCATTGATCCATTTTCAACCTCGGTTAAGGTACATTGATATTGTCTTCTCCTTTCTCCCACTCACATACTTGCTTGTGATGATGGATAGGCCAAGTTCATCTACCAACCCGATCTTCGACGATCCTCAAGAAGCGAACAACTACGTCACCAAACTACATCTATTCGGTGTCCAACGAGCTCTACATCAAGAGAGTGAAGCTATGCGAGAGTACATTGGTCAAGTTGCCGAGGACGCGCGACAATTCCAACAAAGTACCAAGGAGCAAATCGACCTCATCAACACCAACATGTCTACTCAATACAATGAGCTCCGGACATTGATCATCAACCGACGTTCTTCCTCAACATCATCTCAAAGACGAAGCCGCTCAAGTCGACACACCGACTCTACGCAAGACTCAAGTACACCTACATCGAACACTCTTCGTCAAGCCGCACGTCAAGCTCGACATGACCGCCGGCAACCTCTACATGACAAGAGTTCTCAAGAGCTATTCGACGAACAAGAAAATCGACATCGTCAAAACCAAGCTACACTTGAGCAAGCACAAGAACGGCAACGACTACGCCAACAACAACAAGAGTGAGCTCGCCAATATCAAGAAGAACAAGAAGACTACAAGAACTTCGGCTCCTACAACCAAGCTTCAACGACTTCGGCTACTCCTCCTACCTCTTCCAAGCCTCCTACAAACTTCGGAGACAAGCAAAGCTACAAGAATGCGACTACTTCGAGTCGTCCACCTTCTACCAACAACTTCAAGCCAAGAGCTTCCTCAACTACAACTCCTACCGAAGACAATAATAAGACGAGCTCCATCAAATGCTTCAAGTGCCAAGGACGAGGCCACAAGTCATTTGAGTGCAAGACCGTTCGCACCATGATCATCAACGACGACGGATCTCATGACTCCATGAGCGATGATGATATGGAAGCACTTGAGCATGTCGCTATGCATCGCCAAGTCAATGAAGAAGAAGACAATCAAGTGTTTTGCGACAATGACTCAAGCCCCAACCTTGTTGTCTCCAAAGTCTTGACACTCCAACATCAACAAGATGACGACCAACGATGTCATATTTTTCATACGAAGGCCGGCATCAATGGACGCTCCGTCAAGGTTATCATCGATGGCGGAAGTTGCCACAACTTGGCAAGCGAAGAGCTATGCGACAAGCTTCATTTGGTCAAGACGAAGCATCCGCATCCCTACAAGGTCCAATGGCTCAACGACGCCGGAATTCTTCGAGTCGAGCACACCGTGCAAGTCTCTTTCAAGATTGGCGCCTACGAGGATACTCTTGGGTGTGATGTGATACCCATGTCCGTGTGCCACCTTATTCTTGGACGCCCATGGCAATATGATCGTGGAGTCACACACAATGGACGGACGAATCACTATCACTTCAAGATGAAGGGCAAGGAATTCGTGCTACGACCAATGACTCCAAGTCAAGTAGCCGCCGACAAGCTTTTACCTACCACCCATCGTGGAGAGAATGGTGAGAGAGCGAGCCACCAAAAAGAGAGCGAGAGCCACAAGCCAAATATGAGCGACTCCACGATGAACGACAAGAAGCAACTCGTGCTATTTGCTACCAAACGTGAGATGAGAGAAGTGTGTGAGAACCCATCGAGTGTCTTCCACCTTGTGCTTTTATGCAAAGGGGAAGCCAAACCTACTAACACTTCACCACCTCCACCTTTTGTGTTGACTAAACTGTTGCAGGAATTCTCAGACGTCTTTCCGGATGAGCTACCACCGGGTCTACCTCCACTTCGAGGGATAGAACACCGCATCGACCTCGTATCCGGTGCTCCACTTCCAAACAAAGCTCCTTACCGCGTCAACCCCGAGGAAACAAAGGAGATACAACGACAAGTGCAAAACCTCATCGACAAGGGTCATGTACGTGAAAGTCTAAGCCCTTGTGCCGTTCCCGTTATTCTCGTACCTAAGAAAGACGGAACTTTTCGCATGTGTTCCGATTGCCGCCCGATAAATGCTATCACCGTTAGATATCGTCACCCTATTCCTCGCTTAGATGACATGCTTGATGAACTTTGTGGTGCCACCATCTTTTCCAAAATCGATCTTAAAAGTGGCTACTACCAAATTCGTATTCAAGAGGGTGATGAATGGAAAACAGCTTTCAAAACCAAGTTTGGGTTATATGAGTGGCTTGTCATGCCAATGGGCTTATCGGAAGCACCCGACACTTTTGTGCGTCTTATGCATTTTGTTCTTAGACCCTACATAGGTGTCTTTGTCGTGGTTTACTTTGATGACATTCTTGTGTTTAGCAAGTCGCTTGAAGAACATGTTGACCATGTCCAACTAGTTTTGCAAGCACTTCGCAAACAACAATTGTATGCTAATATGGAAAAATGCACTTTTGGAGTTGACAAGGTTGTCTTTCTAGGATTTGTCGTGTCTTCTCAAGGTGTTCACGTTGATGAAACTAAAATTGAAGCAATTAAAACTTGGCCTCAACCAAAGAATCTTATGCAAGTGCGTAGTTTCCTTGGTCTCGCCGGTTTCTATCGACGTTTTGTGAAGGACTTTAGCACCATTGCTATGCCTCTACACGCTTTGAGCAAGAAGAACGCACCCTTTATTTGGGGTCCTTCGCAAGACACCGCGTTCAATGAGCTTAAGAGCTTGCTCACGCACGCACCACTTCTAGCACTACCAAACTTTGACAAACCGTTTGAGATTCATTGTGATGCTAGTGGTACCGGCATCGGTGGCGTGCTAATGCAAGAAAAGCGCCCAATTGCGTACTTTAGCGAGAAGCTATCGGGAGCGCAACTTAACTATCCTATCTATGATAAAGAGCTTTATGCCTTGGTGAGAGTTCTACGTGTTTGGGAACACTATCTTAGACCTCATGAATTCATTCTTCATACGGACCATGAGACACTCAAGTATCTCAAAGGTCAAACCAAGTTGAACAAGCGTCATGCTAAATGGAGTGAGTTCGTTGAGTCTTTTCCCTATGTCATCAAATACATCAAGGGCAAAGAAAATGTTGTGGCGGACGCGCTTTCCCGCAAATGCATGCTTGTAACACAACTTGAGTTGAATGTGATTGGCTTTGAGCATATTAAAGATTTATATGAGCATGATCCTTTCTTTGCAAATGCTTATGCTAAAGGCTTGACTCACACTTCTTGGGAACACTACTACATCAAGGATGGATATCTTATGAGAGCTAACAAACTTTGCATTCCCGAGTCTTCGCTTCGTTTGCTCCTTTTGCAGGAATCGCATGGAGGAGGACTCATGGGACACTTTGGACGAGACAAGACGTTTGCTACACTCTCTAAGAACTATTTTTGGCCCAAGATGCTTCGTGACGTCTCACGCTTCACCAACCGATGTTCTACATGCCGCAAAGCTAAGTCCAAAACTCAACCTTATGGTCTTTATATGCCTCTCCCTATCCCATACCACCCATGGGAAGACATAAGCATGGATTTCATACTTGGCTTGCCTAGGACTCAAAATGGCAAAGATTCCGTGCTTGTCGTGGTAGATAGGTTCTCCAAAATGGCTCATTTCATTCCTTGTAACAAGATAGACGATGCTTCACATGTTGCCACTCTCTTTTGTAGGGAGATACTTCGTCTACACGGCGTGCCCAAAACGATCGTCTCCGACCGGGACGTCAAGTTCTTGAGTTACTTTTGGAAAACCCTATGTGCCAAGCTCGGAATCAAGCTTCTCTTTTCTTCGGCGTACCATCCACAAACGGACGGTCAGACGGAGGTGACGAACCGCACGCTCTCCACTCTTCTTCGTGTGTTGATCAAGAGGAACATCCGGGAATGGGAGCATTGCTTGCCAATCGCCGAGTTCGCCTACAACCGCGCAAGACACTCCACAACCGGCAAGTCCCCCTTCGAGATCGTCTACGGCTTCAACCCGTTGTCGCCTTTGGACATCCTACCTCTCCCTCTCCAAGAGCGCACGAACATGGACGCAAGTGCAAGGGCAACTTATCTCAAGAAGGTGCACGAAGACACAAGGGCGATGATCGAGCGACAAGTACACCGTCGCGCCACCAAGTTCAACGTCAACAAGGCACCGATGGTGTTCCAACCAGGAGATCTTGTTTGGCTTCACCTTCGCAAGGACCGCTTCCCACACGAGCGCAAGTCCAAGCTTCTACCTCGCGCCGACGGACCCTTCAAGGTGCTAGCACGCTACAACGACAACGCCTACAAGATCGACATCCCACGAGACAAGTACTCCGTGAGCGATACTTTCAACATCAAGGACCTCTCTCCTTTCCATGGTGATGAAGATTTCGATCCGAGGTCGGATCTTTCCCAAGGGAGGGGAGATGATACGGTGTATCCTAGGGCCATCACCATGGACCCTTCATCGCCTCACCAAGTGCCCAAAGGACCCATGACTAGAGCCCGTGCAAGAGCTTTCGAGACCGAGGTGACCTCGCTCCTCTCTTTACATCTTTCGGATTCACTCGAGACACGGCTTCTACCTTCATCAGAAACTCTTTGCATACTCAGGTACTTGGACGAAGGCCGCGGGACAACTCTACATGATGCTCAAGAGGACAGTCCCGACAAGTGCTCGAGACAAGAAGAAAGCAGGCTGAAGATGCTACAGGCACCGGACGTCCGGCCTGCACCGGACGACCGGCGACTCCCAGGCACCGGACGACCGGAAGATACCGGACGTCCGGCCTTCCCCAGACGACCGGACGACCGGAAGCCACCGGACGTCCGTGACTTCGGCAACAGAAGCTAAATAGCGGAAATCCGAGGATTACCGGACGTCCGGTCCCTCCGGAACCACCGGACGTCCGGTAACCCCCGGACGTCCGCTACGACGGCGACCGCGTGTGTAATATAAATACTGTTGACCTCCTCCCTTTAGACTCAGCTGTGGTTTAGCTCATTTGATACTTGTGTGGATTTCTCCCACGAGACGGTGCGCCTCTACGGAGAAGATCCACCTCTGGATTCAAGACCCCTAACGGGAAGATCCCACGGGATTCCAAGACCTCCTCACGGAGAAGACTATCTTTGTATCACCGGTGTTGACTTTGGATCATGTATCTCGACCTTGTATCGCGAATCTAGCACTTGTGTGATTGCTTCCGTGTTGATTTGAGTGTTCTCTCTTGTGTTTTCCCCATCTTTCTCCGTGTTTTCCCCGTGTTCATCGTGTGCCAACCTCCAAACGTGAAAGATCCGCTGATTAGGGTTCCACCCTGTATCAGTCCTTAGCGGCCTTCAGCTCGTCGCCCTGCTTGGAGAGGCGTACCTGGAGTTCTGAGTTGGTATGGGCATCCTTCTCGCGCTCTATGTTGAGCGCGGTGACCCTCTCCGTGCTCGCCTTCAGGTACTCCTCCAGCTGCACCACCTTAGCCTCAAGGTCCTTCTTGGCGGTCTCCGCGGTGGCTGCGGCGGCCTTTGCTTCCTTCAGCTCTCCGCCAAGGGCCTGCTCCCGGGCGGCAAGGTCTTCCTCATGGGAGTCGAGTTCGACCTTCCGCTGGTTGAGCGCTCCTTCTCGCTGGGACAGCGCTTCCCCGGCGAGTCGCTGCTGCTCCTCGGCTTCGGCCTTCTCCAGGAGCCACTCTTGGTACTCCCCAGCAAGCCTCTCGCGTTCCTCCGCCAGGTCGTGGAGGGCCGCTTTGTTGGCGGCGCGGAGCTCCGCCGCGCGTTTCTCCATATCAGCTGCGGCCTTGGCGGTGAGGGCCTCCCGAGACTCAAGTTTCGCCTGCCTGGCCCGATAAAGGGCCAGGAGCCGATGGAGCAACTTCTCCTCCTCGGGCTCATCGCTCCCGCCGGGCGCCTCGACGATCTTCAGCCCCGCGGAGGCGAGAACCTCCCCATCGAAGGCCTCTCCCTCCTCGGGGGCTCGCGACGAGGATCCCCACGACACTTGGATGAAGACGCCGTTGGGAGCCTCAAGGTAGAAGCCCGACTGCTCCTTCCCGGCGGAGGGGTCGGCAGCCGGTGCAGCGCCCGACGCTCCTGCCGCCTCCGGGCCGGCAGTGCGGTCGCCGTCCCCCTCCCCGGCCGCTGCGTCTGCGGTCGGGGCAGTCTCCTCCGCGGCAGGCTCGGCGGTTCCCGCCATGTCTTCAACGACAGGGGCGTTGCCGCCGTCGCCCTGCGCGCCCTCCTCCTCGACGACGATCTCCGTCTCCATCTGCTCTGGGGGAGGAGGATCTAGAAGAAGAAGAAAAAGAAAAAAAATTCAAGCAAATATCCGAAAAAGGACAAGTCCAAGAAGACGAGGTTACAAGATTTACCTTGGCGGACTTCGTCGACGACAGGCTCCCTCGCCGGGGAGCTCTCCCTTGGCGGGGTGGCCGCCCTCGCCGGGTTGCTCGCCCTTGGCGGGGTACTCGCCCTTGGCGGGGTACCCGCCCTTGGCGGAGCGCTCTCCCTCGCCGGAGAGTTCGTCCTTGGCGGGGACGGCGGGGCTTGCGGCTCCTCGAGAGTAGTCTCCGGGCGCTCCTGTGGCTGCGGCTCCACCTCTGCACAAGACAATCAAGACAAAACAAGAACAACAAGATGTTAGTACAAGACAAAAACTTTAGGCGCGCCCGACGAGCGGAAAGATCGAGCCCAGACTTACGCTGGGGGCTGCGCTGGGGGCTGCTCCTCGGAGCAGCGCTTGGGTCCGGCAAGCTCGTCGCCGGCGCGTCCCCTGTCGCCGCGACGAGCGAGTCGTCCTCGACCTCGACCACGGGAACCTTGGCCTTCTTTGCCGCTCGCTGGGCCAGGGTCCTGAAATCAAAGCAAGAAGCAAGATCAGAATCATCAACGAAAGAACCAAGACGGAATTGAAGAAACTACAGAATACAAGTCCTTACTCCTGTTCCTCGTCGTCGTCGTCGTCGCTCAGGGCGGAGAAGTCGAACTCCACCTGAGGCGCGTCCGCGCGAGGAGCAGGAGGAGAAGGCTCCCTCGGGCGCTTGGCGGTCCCCGGGGCTGGGGGCTGCGAAGACCCGGCCCCTGTGGACGCCGAGGCCCGGGGAGCAGGCGGAGCAGCCGCTCCGCTCTGAGAAGTCCCTCCTCCACTTGGCGCTGACGTACGGGGCGCCTCCGCCGTAGCCTGTGTGCGGGGCGCCTCCGCCGCGGTTGGTGCGCCGGGCGCTCCCGTCGCGGCTTGGCTCCCCCGGGTAGCTCGCGCCGCCCGGCGAGCCGGTTGTTGTCGGGTGGCCTGCGCCCTCGTCGCCGTCGTCGCCTTGCGGAGGCGCTTCAGCGGAGATCGCCTGGGACTTTCCCGAGGCGGGGAGGTCTTCGATGACGAGGAGGCGTCGTCGTTGAGCCCCAGAGACCCACCGGAGTCCTCGCCGGCCCCGGCGTCCTCCTCCTCCTCCTCCTCCCCGGCAGGCTCGCTGGGCCCAGCGCCCTGCCCTGCGGCCGTACTCCCTTCGGCGCCTCTGCTCCCTCCGGTACCTCTGCTTCCTCCGGCAACATCGCCCCTCGCGGTGGCCTCGCTCACGATCCCGGGGATCCCAGCATACCTCAGAGAGGGGACCCCGGCGAGCTCGTCGGGCGGAAGCTTAAGCAGCCTGCGGATCTCCGCCTCTTCTGCTTGGCACGATGCTTCTGCAACCTCTGCCTCTTCAACTGTAAACCCGAACTCTCCTGCCGCTGCGGCTGCGGTGGCCTCTTCTACCCGGGAGGCAATATAAGCAATCTCCCGATCAGTGGTGGCCCGGGTGAGACCCTTGATCTCCTCCTTGTTCTTCGGCACCTCCACCAAGTTGTCGAAGAAGCTCATGATGGCATCCGGCTTGGGCGCTATCCATGTGGGGTCGACGCCATGCGACTCACATGCGGGCATCATTGCGCGTAAGGGGTCCCGGGCCGTGCTGTTGCATAGGGGCACCACTCCCCGGGGAGCTCTGAACCACTCCGGGTGGGCCGGGTCGTGCTTAAAAATCTCCCGGACCATCCCCTTCAGCTCCAGCGACGTGAAGTTGAAGTTCAGCCCTGGGCGCAGTCTCATAATGTCCGCCGCATTGCCGTACTCCCATGCTGGCCTTTTCCTCTCCTGTAAAGGGGCAATGCGGCGGCGGAGGAAGTCTGCCCCTACTTCTCCGATGGTCAGCTTAGCTACCCGGAGACGAAGAATTCTGACAAGGGCGACGTTGAGCTTGATGTCGTCCGAGTCCAGGTCGCTCCAATCCCTGCCGCGCACTATGGCTGTTGTGCGCGGCGCGGTGAAGGGCTGCGGCTCGTCTTCTACTATCCAGCACCAATCCGCGCGCCACTCCTCCCACTTGCCGCGGAGCTCCCCTTGCAGATAGGATTCCTTCTTGTTCAAGCGGAAGACCCAAGAGATACCTCCGGAGAGGGGAGCGCCGGCCTCTACTCTAGGCGTAAAGAAATGCCTAAAAAGCGCTACGTTTGGATAGATCCCAATGTAGTTTTCGCACAGATGTGCGAAAACCGCCATCGTAAGGATGGCGTTGGGGGTGAAGTCTAAAAGATGGAGGTTGTAGGTGTTCATGATATCACAGAAAAATTCAGAGAATGGAGGACATAGCCCGCAGTGGAAGAAGACGGCGAAGAAGAAATACCCGCCGGGGTACAGATCCTTGGCGGCGGCGGGATAAACTCTGGTCCGAGGATGCGCCTTGGTCTTCTTGGCCCAGAACAGGTAGTACTTGTTCCAGAGCTCCCGCGCGCCGAGCCTTAGCGCGAAGACGACATTCCTCTTCCGCAGGAGAGCAAGCTTCGCCGCCTGCTCAGATTTCTCTTTCTTGGCCTTCTCCGCCTTCGCCTTCTCGGTCTTCGGGGCCATGGCGGAGGCAGCGAGGGAAGGAGAGCGAGGAGTCCGGCGGCGCCGCAGATGCGAGATACGGCGGAGGAGGTGTGGAGGCGGAGCGCAGAGGGGAATTTCTGGAGATGGAAGAAGCAATGAAGACGAAGTAAGGTAACGGCCCCTGCTTCCTCTGCTTTTAAGGGGGAAGTGGGGGACGCTCCGCATTTCCCATTAAAGAACGTGGCCACGTTCTCTCCCACGACGCCGCAATCGACGCGTGCCGTTACGGAGGGACGCGGCGGATGCGGAAGGGGATTCGGCGTGCCGTGGGCCGCGCGTGCCCGTGCACTGTTTTGGGCCTGGCCCAACAGCGCTCGGCACCGTGTGTGGCCCAGGCCCGGGGGCTCCTGTCGGTGTACTAAGGTAGGGGTACCTCAGTACCCCAACTTGTGCACGGGCAGTAGCAGCTTCCCGCGACAGGGCTTACCACGTGCTCGCCGGAGACTTTTCTGATCCATATAAAGCCATTCAAAAACAAAGTATACAAGACAGAAGATCAAGACCCCGGCAAGTGGAGCTTGCCGGGAAGGCCGTCCCAGGCTCAAGATTACCTCATTAACACAAGACCCTGGAAAGAGGAGCTTGCCAGGAAGACCAGAAGATTACATTTCAGAAGACGTGCCTCGGCGCAGCATGCGCCCCGGCAGGGCCCGAGGAGCGACAAGCTTCAGAGCCCGGCAAGCTCCCGGGCCCGGCAAGGTCAAGGCCCCGGCAAGGTGCTTGCCGGGGGAAGCCTGCGCTGTGTGCCCGCGCTCCAGCTCATCGGTCCACGTGTCGCCCTGGGGCCATTCCAGGGACGCGTGGCGGATGGCTGTGCAGCCTGGGGGACACGATGGCACTCCACGGTGACGAAGCTATCGCCGTGGCAAATGGAGACGCAAGGGCGGGCGCTTTTGGGGTCGACGGCGACGGGCATTTAATGCTCTTGTCCCCCACTGTCAAAGTAGGTGATGACCACTGTTCATGCACTGTTCATCCACTGTTCCCGCACTATTGCAACTACCACCAAAGTTACATTTTTACCCCTTTCTCCTACGTTGACACCTGTCGGTGACCCCTTGGGCTATAAAAGGAGGCCCATGCGCAACGTAGAAAGTGTTCGGAACCTAGATCACTCATCTGCTCGGTGTAGCTAGTTCTTCAAGCTCCCGAGCTCCCCAACTCAATACAAATCAAGCAGGAGTAGGGTTTTACGCGTCCATCACGGCCCGAACCTGGGTAAACTGCCCGCGTGCTCTCTACGATCTGCTCTTTGTGCTCCCTCCGCTCCCTTACCGCACGAACAAGGGGCTCTGGTCCCATAGGTGCTCGTGGTGGACAGTTTCCCCCGACATTGAGTTTGCTGGGATCCGATGGATTATGAGATTATGTTCAGATTGTTCTTGAGCAATATATTTGATTCACCTCTCTTATATTTATGTTCATAAGTAATTCTTGCATGTTCTCCGTTGTTATTTATTGCTTTGGCCAAGTAGTAGGTAGTGACTCCAAGAGGGAACGTTATGCTTGATTGTGGGTTCATTCCCCTCGATGACTAGCTTGAGTGACAGAAACATGAGTCTAGGGGATGTGCTGTTGCCACAAGGGGGAAAACAACGGTGCTTGTGCCCGCGGGTGCAAGGATTGTTTACTTTACGCAAAATTCTTTTAATGCAGTTGTCTGTTGCATTGAGTTTACACTATGGGTGGGACTCGCAACTTAATACCAGCGAGATGTTCTGGATAGATATCTCAAGGTGGATGATTAGTAGTAGATATTGATGGATTTCGGTCTACTTACTTTGGCGTACCGCCCATGCTTTGAACCTCAACCTTTCTTGCAATGTAGTCAGCATTGGTTTGCGTTTGTGGTCCTGTCAATTGCCCAGCTGTAATTCGTTTACCTCACATAGTTGTTTTATCGTCTTTTGGGAGAGAGACATCACTAGTGAACATCATGAGACTCCGGTCCATATTACCATCATTGATCACATCCACTATTTACTTTTCCCTTTTATTTACTATTGCAAACACTATCTATCACTACTATCATTTGCTTTTAATCCTTTGTGAACTACAAGGCCGGAGGGATTGACAACCCCTCTGTACTCGTTGGGAGCAAAGTTATTTGTATCTGTGTGCAGGTCCACGTTGATTGCTAATATCTGGCGCCGTTAGCAGTTGACACCTACTTGTTGAACCTAGGAGTCTCTGGGGATTCGATCCTTGGCATCTTTTGCTAAGGGAAAAACTTCCACAACACTGCATCTTACACCTTCCACTTGGGGTAACCAACGAGGGGTTAGAGGCCCATCACACTCTCCTCCTTCGCTCTCCCCTGCTTCTCCTCGCCATGGCCGAAACCACCGCAGCCGCGCCGGCGAGCACCACCGCAGCCACCGCCTCCCCATCGTCCCCTCGACGTGTCTACGAGCTCCGCCACGGACCCGTGGATCTACACGGCCACGCACGCGAGCTCGGGAGCCTCTTAGCGTCTTCCCCGACCTCGTCTTGAAGCTCCGTCCGCCGGAGATCGTCGTCATCGTTTCGCGCCGTCCTGAGCCCCCCTTCCATGTCGTTTGCTCCGCTGGAATCTCTGTGAGCTCCTCTCCGTTTTCCCCTTGACCCCGTGGTCCATCTCTCGCCGTAGACGCCGTCCCCTTGAGCTCCGAAGCTCGCCGGAGCTGTGCTTCCTCGCCGCCGTGGCCACAGCTGCTGCCGCTCTCGTCCGAGCGCATAAGCACACTCCGCGCATGATGTCTACACACGCTTCTACTCTTGTAGACTATGTTGGGCCTCCAAGCGCAGAGGTTGTAGGACAGCAACAAATTTCCCTCAAGTGGATGACCTAAGGTTTATCGAACTCAGGGAAGTAGAGGTTGAAGATGGTCTCTCTCAAGCAACCCTGCAACTAAGATACAAGAAGTCTCTTGTGTCCCCAACACACCTAATACACTTTTCAGATGTATAGGTGCACTAGTTCGGCGAAGAGATGTTAAATGGCAAGTAATATGGATGGCAAAACAAAGTAATATAATTCTGTAATAAAAAGTGCAGCAAGCAAACAAGTGGTAAACGTGAGCACAAATGGTATTGCAATGGTGGAAACAAGGCCTAGGGTTCATACTTTCACTAGTGGCAACTCCCAACAACATTAACATAATCGAATCACATGATATTTCCCATAAAACATGCAAAGGGGACACACTCGGAGGTCATTCCTTCGTGGTCAAGAGAGGACGAGAATTATGTAGGGCTACAAAAGCACACCTCAAAGTTCGTAGTTCTCAATCTAAGGATTTCCCAATGTCACCGCGGCCATCCAAAGAGAGTCCCACAATCACCACAACATATCTAAAGGATAGTCAAAGACAAGCACCAAGAGACTCTCAATCTTCAATCAACACACAAGAGAGGAAATCACTCATGAAAATATTGTTCTAATCCATGTCCAATAGACCGCTGTCACCTTGGTCTCGGAGATTATACTAGATAAAGACAAGTGAGTACATCGATCCAATACATAGAGGAAGGGGAAATATCATGGGATCACCCTAGATTAACATAGCCTATGATCACAACGAAGATCACATCATGGGAGAGAGAATTGACCACATAGCTACTGGTAAGAACCTCAGTCCCGAGGAGGAACTACTCCCGCATCATGGAGGGAGGAAGCAACGTCGATGAAGATGAATCCGGGGGCACTTCCCCGTCCCGGCAGGGTGCCGGCGCAGGAATTCTAGTCCCCCGAAGCTTGATGGCGATGGCGGCGGAGATCGGAATCGCGTCTGGAGAAAAGGGTTTCGGAATCAGGGTTTCCTCGACACGCTTTAAATATATGCCAAAGGGGGCCACCAGAGGGGGTCAGGGGTGCCCAGGCGCCCCCCCCGGCGCGGCCCAGGGGGGCCGCGTGGGCAGGCCTCCTGGAGCCCCTGTGGGTCCCCCCCGGCTGTACTTTGGCCGCACGATAGCTCCTGGAACGCTGATTTTTTATATATTTTTTCTGGATTTTTCCTGGCAGTTTTCGTAACGTGAAAACCTAAAATACAAAAACAGCCGAAAACAGAAACTGTCACTGGGGTGCACTGGGTTAGTAAGTTAGTCCAAATATGATCAAAAGTGTATGGAAGTGTATGAATATCATAGCAATATCACCCAAAAGTGGCATGGAGCAAGCAGAAATTATAGATACGTTTTGGACGTATCAACATCCCCAAGCTTAATTCCTGCTCGTCCTCGAGTAGGTAAATGATAACAAGAATAATTTCTGTGGTGACATGCTATTAACCATATAGGACTTTTCATAGTCATATGACAAAAGCTTACTGAGACAATGATTCTAAAGTAATTAAGTTGCCTCATGAGAAAATCACAAATGACTGAAAGTTTTACAATATGAAACTGAAACATCAAAAAGATTTGCAATGAACATGATGTGCAAATATGATAAAGTGATATCTAGCTTGCCCCCTTTAGTGATGCAAAACATAAATGCAGGGGCACCTTCAAGGTTTAAGTGATGACTAGATACAATGATTTCAGAATAAACGATATCACAATCATGCAAAAGACAATGCTACTTTGGGACAATGCACATTACACTCAGAATGACAATCATGCTCTTAGTAGTTGGTGCTTTAAAAGAAGGTGGAGACTCTCGAACCGTGGCTTTTGATGGCAAAGTTGAAAACCCGTAGTCGGAAACAAAAACTAAACATGTACCAGAGCTCTTGGTTTTAAAAACAGAGGTAATAATTATTTTTTTGGATATGCATGTTTCGTCAACGAATGCTAGCAGACAACTCAATTACTTCTTGAGATGGACAAGTTTCGAGGAACGGCTCCCGAAATGAGGACGATCACATCCTCTTAATCTCCTTTGTTTATCACTGCCAAAGTTTTCTGATTTCTCATGAACAAAGCGTGAAGGAGGGTTTGTTTGTTATATTAATTTTGAGTCGGGCGCACTCAATGCCAGTTCCTTCTCGTATTATGGGTTTGCACATTATACATGCAATCCCGGGGTGAAGCTTGTCCAACTTAAAAATATCATGAATTAACTACTACTTCCTCATGAGCTAAAACAGAGGCACAAAATAGAAATGCTTTTTTGAATAATTTCGAGATGGTACATGAAAGTCTTCGTTAGGAATGGCAGGTAAATACCATGTATAGGAAGGTATGGTGGACTCATATGGCATAACTGGTTTAAAGGATTTTGGATACACAAGCAGTCAGTCCGCTTAGTACAGGTGGAGGTCAGCAAAAGACTGGGAGCGACCAACTAAAAGAGCAATGACGGTCATAATCATGCAGAGCGACAAAGCACCATTGAATCAGGCATGGAAGTTATATCGCTACTCAGAAATAAAAGATCATCAAGGCTTGACAGACTTTCTTTATAGTCTTAAATATGCATGAGCATACGCCAAGTCAATCAAAATAAATTCTTGAAGGAAGATATTACTAAACCATACCACATCATAGGCAAACAAATCATGTTGGTACTCCAATAACACATTGGGAACCCCCCAGCTATTTGAGATTAACCATAAGAAAACCTGAATTACTAAGCACCATCATGCAAGTAGCATTTTTATCATAGACACATTAACCAATGCAACAGAAGCAAACTCTCTTAATAAGGTGAGCATGGTAATTAAAGAGAGTTCAAGCAACCCACTAAATAAAAGCTCTTGAAAAGATAAGCATGAATACTAAGAGCTGAGCACGATAGTAGCTATTAAAAGACAAAGAACACACACAGCATAGATAGACATGAAAATTCTATGTTATGTTCTAGGTAGAAGTGGAGTGTGTTTCTCTCCCACACAAAGAAAGCTGAGTTCCGACTCGTTATGAAAAGCTAAAGAAAACTAAAAGCAAGACGCTCCAAGCATAGCACATAACACATGAAGTGATAAAAATATAGTGGAACGAAAGACGAACTGATAATGTTGATGGAGAAGGGGATGCACGGGGGCATCCCCAAGCTTAGACGCTTGAGTCTTCTTGAATATGTCTTGGGGGTGCATGGGGGCATCCCCAAGCTTGAGCGCTTGACACTCCTGAATCTTTTTATCATCTTCCCTCGCACACTTGAAAACTCCCTTCATACATAACTCATCATAATCTGATTAGTGAGGTTAGTACCCATAATAAAATAATTGCACCTTGCTGGAAATAAAGATATTCTTGAAGTTCTACTGTTTCTCAAGATTGCCAAAAGGTTTTTGCAAAGAAAAAGCAAGCTCTTGGTTTGCAAAATGAAGGAAAGGCAAAACAGGACAGAATCTGTGAAAAACAGAACAGCAGGTAGTAATTGATCTGTTCGGGGTACTTCTGCAACTCAAATCAAAAAACTCAGAACAGACGCACGAAAGACAATTATATAGAGAACGCTGTCGAAAAAATTCAGACCAAAAAGATGATCTGGTGATCTTATACGAATTTTTCTATCAAAGGACAGAATCTGTTTCCTGGACAGCACCTCACAACTTTTGAACTTTCTAGCAATCAGAGGCTATACTTGGCACAAATATGAAAAGAAAAGATACAATGATGATGCTACAGCAGTAAAAAACATCAAGACACAACAAAAGCAAAATATAAAAAAATTATTCATTGTGGGCTGCCTCCCAAAAGCGCTTTCTTTTATGCCTTTAAGCTAGGCATAGGACTTTAATGATGCTCTCGTAAGAATAAGAGCTGAACAACAAAAGAGGGCATCAAGAAGCAAATGCCAAATTCATTTAAGCCTACCATGCTTCCTATGTATAGGAATATTGCAATAGAATAATTCATTGAAGCACGAAGCAACTAGCATAGGAAGGCAAAACAAGCATAACTTCAAAATATTCACCATAAAGAGAGGAAACTTCTTATTATTAAGATATTTAGAACCAAGCCTCCCTCTCTCATTATAAATTTCAATGGCATCATGGATGAACTCAACAATATAAGCATCACATAAAGCATTGTTACCATGATCCACATGCAAAAAGGTACTCTCACTCCCCACATAAGCATAATTTTTCTCATTGGTAATAGTGGGAGTAGGACTATCATAAACAACTTGAACACTATAGATTAGTTGTATATTAGGAGGGTGGTGTTCAACAAGGGAGTAATTCCCTTCATGATTATGACAAGTTTCATAAGGATAATTCCTCCTTATGTCATAGGTACCTTTATAATCACTATAGATTGGAGTTATAACATCATCATGGTAGAGAAGAGCATTATCATTGCTAGCAACTATATTTGTAATCATGTTGTCTTTATTCTTACTAGCAAAAGAATTATCAATTGTCACATCACTAGTGGGTAAAGGATTTGCAATCCTATCATCCCCAAGCTTAGAGCTTCCCATATCTTCACTTTCAGAGTTGGTACCAAAAAGATTTTCAAGATCATAAGCAGCATTATCATCATTTTCCCAATCACAATAAGTAACATGCATATCATAATCAAAATCATCTTCAATAGTACCTACGGACGTATCATCAAGATGATAATTAAGGCAATAAACTTCACCTTCTTCTTTAAACTTACAACCGTTAGGATAAAAGTTGATGGGAGGAATATGCTCAGGCCAGGTTGATACCCATTCTTCTTCCTTCTTGCTCCTCCTCCTCCTCCTCCTCTTCTTTTTCTTCTTCTTCACCTTAGGAGGGGGTGGTTGGAGATGAAGCTTCTCCACATATCCTGGTTTATCATTAGAAACAATAGGGGAAACTTGGGAGAAACTCTCCTTTTTATTAGCAGAAATATAAGAGACATTTTTATACTTTGGTAAAGTTCCCTCCTTTCTAATCTTACTTATGTAATCATTTTCATGGCAATTAACAACACAATAGAGATGGCAATTTTGCAAAGTGTTTTTTATTCCTATGGCATTATCATCCAGCCAAGAAGTCTTTTCTGATAACTCTACACACATCAAAAATAACATAAGCTCATCATAAAGATCAGAGGTGATCATGTCATCACACAACCGGTTAACAGTTATGTTTTGAAAGTCCATGCATTGAAAATTAAAGTGACCCTCTATATGGCAAAGTTCACAAGTAAAAGGATAATGGTCACACAATTCTGTAGCAATCTCATTTAAATCTCTGACCCAAGTGATTGTTCTTTCATGCTTATGTTGCTTACAATACTTCTCTTCTTCAATCATAGGCTTTTCACAAGGTTTATCCACTCCACAAAAATTAACATGCTTATATAAAACTTCATTTTTAGGAATTGGATCATGCATGTTGCAGTCATCATGAACAATTTCATTTTCTTTGCAAGTCTCTTTAAAAGGTTTATGATGCTTGATCCAATCCTCCTTAGGCATATTAAGATGTGAAGCAAAAGATTTGAGGAAATCAACAAGGAGTTGAGAATCAAGCCCAAACTTAGCACTAAACTTATTAAAACTTGTAGTTTCAACAAAAGACTTAATGCAATCATACTCATAAATTATACCTGACTCTTTACCTTTGTCGATCTCCCAATCTTCAGTGTTGCGTTGAATTCTTTCAAGGAGTTCCTATTTAGCATCAATCTTTTTGTTTGTGAAAGAACCCATAGAGGAAGCATCGATCAAATCTTTATCCCGTCGAGAGAGCCTCGCATAGAAGTTAGTAATAATAATATCTTTGGGGAGCCCATGGTTAGGACATTTTAGCATTAACGTTTTCAGTCTCCCCCAAGCTTGAGCTATGCTCTCTCCGTCATGAGGGTAGAAATTATAAACATAATTCCTATTCTTATGGACTTCATGAAGAGGATAAAACTTGGAGTAAAAGAGAGACTGGATCTCTTCCCACTCCAGTAGGTGAGAGTCATTTAGTAGCCTATACCATTCCAATGCTTTTCCTTTCAGTGACAAGGCAAATAATTTCCTCATGACAAACTCCCTCGATACACCTGCAAGCTTAAATAATGAACATAGTTGTGACAAATATAGCAAGTGTTCATCGGGATGTCTGTCTCCTGCATAACGATTAGCCAAAACATGATCGATAATACCAGCCGGTATTTTATAGGGCGCAATTTCAGTAGGAGGAGGAGCAACCACCACAGGTGTGGGGCGTCCTCCCGTAAGCAACGATCCAATAGCAAGGTTTTCCATAAACATAACTAGTGAAATAAAAACAAGAAACAAAAAGATTTAATTGCAAGATCTAAAGATATACCTTCAAGCGCTCACCTCCCCGGCAACGGCGCCAGAAATAGCTTGATGTCTACACACGCTTCTACTCTTGTAGACTATGTTGGGCCTCCAAGCGCAGAGGTTTGTAGGACATCAACAAATTTCCCTCAAGTGGATGACCTAAGGTTTATCGAACTCAGGGAAGTAGAGCTTGAAGATGGTCTCTCTCAAGCAACCCTGCAACTAAGATACAATAAGTCTCTTGTGTCCCCAACACACCTAATACACTTGTCAGATGTATAGGTGCACTAGTTCGGCGAAGAGATGTTAAATGTCAAGTAATATGGATGGCAAAACAAAGTAATATAATTCTGTAATAAAAAGTGCAGCAAGCAAACAAGTGGTAAACGTGAGCACAAATGGTATTGCAATGGTGGAAACAAGGCCTAGGGTTCATACTTTCACTAGTGGCAACTCCCAACAACATTAACATAATCGAATCACATGATATTTCCCATAAAACATGCAAAGGGGACAGACTCGGAGGTCATTCCTTCGTGGTCAAGAGAGGACGAGAATTATGTAGGGCTACAAAAGCACACCTCAAAGTTCGTAGTTCTCAATCTAAGGATTTCCCAATGTCACCGCGGCCATCCAAAGAGAGTCCCACAATCACCACAACATATCTAAAGGATAGTCAAAGACAAGCACCAAGAGACTCTCAATCTTCAATCAACACACAAGAGAGGAAATCACTCATGAAAATATTGTTCTAATCCATGTCCAATAGACCGCTGTCACCTTGGTCTCGGAGATTATACTAGATAAAGACAAGTGAGTACATCGATCCAATAGATAGAGGTGTAGGGGAACGTTGCATGGGAAACAAAAATTTTCCTACGCTCACCAAGATCAATCTAGGAGATGCATCTACGAGGGGAGAGTTGGATCCACATACCCTTGTAGATCGCTAAGCGGAAGCGTTCAAGAACGCGGTTGATGGAGTCGTACTCGCCGCGATGCAGATCGCTGAAGATCCAAGCACCGAAGCAACGGTGCCTCCGCGTTCTTCACACGTACAGCTCGGGGACGTCTCCTCCTTCTTGATCCAGCAAGGGGGGAAGGAGAGGTTGATGGAGACACCGGCAGCACGACGGCGTGGTGGAGATGGTGGTGGAGGCTTCCAGCAGGGCTTCGCCAAGCACTGCGGAGTTCGCGAAGATGGATGTGGGAGAGGGAGGGCAGCGCCGAGGCACGAACGTGTGTGGCTGCCCTCCCTCTGCCTCTCTTTATATAGGGGGTAGAGAGGGGAGGGGCGCCCTAGGGTTTACCCCTAGGGGCGGCGGCCAAGTGGAGATGGGGGGGGCGGCGGCCAGGGCTGCGGCCAGGGTTAGGGCTCCCCCCCCTAGGCGCCTTGCCCCCCAAGCTAGGGGGTGCGGCAGCCCTAGGAGGGGCCAGCCCCCTTGGCGCATGAGGAGAGGGCCCAGGGGGGGGGGGGCGCACAGCCCTATGAGGGCTGTTGTGTCCCCCCTTTGTGGCCCATTAGGCCCGAAACTCCTTCCGGGACCCCCGAAACCCCTTTCGGTCATCCGCCGACTTCCCGATGCTCCCCGGAACACTTCCGGACTCCGATCACTCTCATCCTATATATCAATCTTCGTCCCCGGACCATTCCGGAGACCCTCGTCACGTCCTGGATCTCATCCGGGACTCCGAACAACCTTCGGTAACCATGCACTGTTCTCACTAACAACCCTAGCGTCACCGAACCTTAAGTGTGTAGACCCTGCGGGTTCGGAAACTATGCAGACATGACCGAGACGCTCCCAGGTCAATAACCAATAGCGGGATCTGGATACCCATATTGGTTCCCACACGTTCCTCGATGATCTCATCGGATGAACCACGATGTCAAGGATTCAGGCAATCCCGTATACAGTTCCCTTTGTCTCGTCGGATATGTTACTTGCCCGAGATTCGATCGTCGGTATCTCTATACCTAGTTCAATCTCGTTACCGGCAAGTCTCTTTACTCGTTCCGTAATACATAATCCCGTGACTAACTACTTAGTCACTTTGAGCTCATTGAGATGACGTATTACCGAGTGGGCCCGGAGATACCTCTCCGTCACACGGAGTGACAAATCCCAGTCTCGATCCATGTCAACTCAACAGACACCTTCGGAGATACCTGTAGAGTACCTTTATAGTCACCCAGTTACGTTGCGACGTTTGGCACACACAAAGCACTCCTACGGTGTCAGTGAGTTACATGATCTCATGGTCATAGGAACTTACACTTGACATGCAGAAAACTATAGCGATAACTGTTACGATCAAAAGCTATGTTTAACGTTTGGGTCTCGTCCATCACATCATTCTCCTAATGATGTGATCCCGTTATCAAATGACAACTCATGTCTATGACCTGGAAACCGCGGTCATCTTTGATCAACGAGCTAGTCCTGAAGAGGCTTACTAGGGACACAAAGTTTGTCTATTTATCCACACATGTATTTAAGTTTCCAATCAATACAATTATAGCATGGATAATAAACGATTATCATGAACAAGGAAATATAATAATAACTCTTTTATTATTGCCTCTAGGGCATATTTCCAGCAGTCTCCCACTTGCACTAGAGTCAATAATCTAGCATTACAAGGTAATGAATCTAACACCCATAGAGTCTTGGTGTTGATCATGCTTAGCCCGTGGAAGAGGCTTAGTCAACGGATCTGCAACATTCAAATCCGTGTGTACTTTGCAAATGCTTATGTCCTCCTCCTTGACTGAATCGCGGATGGAATTGAAGCGTCGCTTTATGTGTCTGGTCCTCTTGTGAAACCTTGGTTCCTTGGCTAGAGCAATGGCACCAGTGTTGTCACAAAACAGAGTCATTGGGTTCAATGCACTAGGCACAACTCCAAGATCTGTCATGAACTCCTTCATCCAGACACCTTCCTTCGCCGCCTCCGAGGCAGCTATGTACTCCGCTTCGCATGTAGAATCGGCTACCACGCTTTGCTTGGAACTGCACCAGCTTACCGCTCCCCCGTTGAGAATATATACGTATCCGGTTTGAGACTTAGAGTCATCCGGATCAGTGTCAAAGCTTGCATCGACGTAACCCTTTACGACGAGCTCTTGACACTCATCGGGCCACACACATCAGTATGTATGATTTCCAATAAGTCACTTGCCCGTTCCATTGTTCCTGAAAACGGGGTCTTAGTCATCTTGCCCATGAGGCACGGCTCGCATGTGTCAAGTGATTCAAAATCAAGAGACTCCAAAAGTCCATCAGCATGGAGCTTCCTCATGCGTTTCACGCCGATATGACCCAGACGGCAGTGCCACAAGAAAGTGGTACTATTGTTATCAACTCTACATCTTTTGGCATCAATGTTATGAACATGTGTATCATCACTATCGAGATTCAATAAGAATAAACCCCCTACTTCGGGTGCATGACCATAAAAGATATTACCCATATAAATAGAACAACCTTTATTCTCTGATTTAAATGAGTAACCGTCTCGCATTAAACAAGATCCAGATATAATGTTCATGCTCAACGCAGGCACTAAATAACAATTATTCAGGTTCATAACTAATCCCGATGGTAATCGAAGAGCGAGCGTGCCGACGGCGATCACATCAACCTTGGAACCATTCCCCACGCGCATCGTCACTTCGTCCTTCGCCAGCCTCCGTCTATTCCGTAGTTCCTGTTTACAGTTGCAAATGTGAGCAACCGAACCGGTATCAAATACCCAGGCACTACAACGAGAGTTGGTAAGGTACACATCAATAACATGTATATCACATATACCTTGCTTGTTGTTGTTGTTGGCCCCCTTCTTGTCTGCCAGATACTTGGGGCAGTTCCGCTTCCAGTGGCCGTTTCCCTTGCAATAGAAACACTCAGTCTCTGGCTTGGGCCCAGCCTTGGGTTTCTTCACTGGATGAGCAACTGCCTTGCCACCCTTCTTAGAGTTACCCTTCTTGCCCTTGCCATTCTTCTTGAAACTGGCAACTTAATTACTACAGATTCATTGTCTCAGTAAGCTTTTGTCATGTGACTATGAAAAGTCCTTATATGGTTAATAGCATGTCACTGTTGGGGAACGTTGCATGGGAAACAAAAATTTTCCTACGCTCACCAAGATCAATCTAGGAGATGCATCTACGAGAGAAGAGTCGGATCCACATACCCTTGTAGATCACTAAGCGGAAGCGTTCAAGAACGCGGTTGATGGAGTCGTACTCGCCGCGATTCAAATCGCCGAAGATCCCAACACCGAACGGACGGTGCCTCCGCGTTCAACACACGTGCAGCTCGGGGACGTCTCCTCCTTCTTGATCCAGCAAGGGGGAAGGAGAAGTTGACGGAGAAACCCAGCAGCACGACGGCGTGGTGGAGATGGTGGTGAAGGAATTTCAGCAGGGCTTCGCCAAGCACTGCAAACTAGACGAAGATATTCGTGGAGAGGGAGGGCAATGCCGAGGCACGAACTTGTATTGCTGCCCTCCCTCTACCTCTCTTTATATAGGGGGGAGAGAGAGGAGGGGGCGCCCCTAGGGTTCCCCCTAGGGGGTGGCGGCCAAGGGGAGGGGCTGCGGCCAGGGTTAGGGTTCCCCCCCCAGGCGCCTTGCCCCCCAAGTCCTAGGGGTGCGGCTGCCCTAGGGGGGCCCAGCCCCTTAGGCGCAGGTGGAGGAGCCTAGGGGGGGGGCGCACAGCCCTTGTGTGGGCTGTTGCGTCTCCCCACTTATGGCCCATAGGGCCCGTAACATTTACCGTGGCCCCCGAAACACCTTTCGGTTCTCCGATTCCTTCCCGATGTTCCCCAGAACAATTCCGGACTCCGTTTACTCTCATCCCATATATCAATCTTCGTCCCCGGACCATTCCGGAGACCCTCGTCACGTCCGGGATCTCATCCGGGACTCCGAACAACCTTCGGTTACCATGCACTATTCTCACTAACAACCCTAGCGTCACCGAACCTTAAGTGTGTAGACCCTGCGGGTTCGGAAACTATGCAGACATGACCGAGATACTCCCAGGTCAATAACCAATAGCGGGATCTGGATACCCATATTGGTTCCCACACGTTCCTCGATGATCTCATCGGATGAACCACAATGTCAAGGATTCAGGTAATCCCGTATACAGTTCCCTTTGTCTCGTCGGTATGTTACTTGCCCGAGATTCGATCGTCGGTATCTCTATACCTAGTTCAATCTCGTTACCGGCAAGTCTCTTTACTCGTTCCGTAATACATAATCCCGTGACTAACTACTTAGTCACTTTGAGCTCATTGAGATGACATATTACCGAGTGGGCCCGGAGATACCTCTCCGTCACACGGAGTGACAAATCCCAGTCTCGATCCATGTCAACTCAACAGACACCTTCGGAGATACCTGTAGAGTACCTTTATAGTCACCCAGTTACGTTGCGACGTTTGGCACACACAAGGCACTCCTACGGTGTCAGTGAGTTACATGATCTCATGGTCATAGGAACTTATACTTGACATGCAGAAAACTATAGCGATAACTGATACGATCAAAAGCTATGTTTAACGTTTGGGTCTCGTCCATCACATCATTCTCCTAATGATGTGATCCCGTTATCAAATGACAACTCATGTCTATGACCTGGAAACCGCGGTCATCTTTGATCAACGAGCTAGTCCTGAAGAGGCTTACTAGGGACATCAAGTTTGTCTATTTATCCACACATGTATATGAGTTTCCAATCAATACAATTATAGCATGGATAATAAACGATTATCATGAACAAGGAAATATAATAATAACTCTTTTATTATTGCCTCTAGGGCATATTTCCAACAGTCTCCCACTTGCACTAGAGTCAATAATCTAGCATTACAAGGTGATGAATCTAACACCCATAGAGTCTTGGTGTTGATCATGCTTAGCCCGTGGAAGAGGCTTAGTCAACGGATCTGCAACATTCAAATCCGTATGTACTTTGCAAATGCTTATGTCCTCCTCCTTGACTGAATCGCGGATGGAATTGAAGCGTCGCTTTATGTGTCTGGTCCTCTTGTGAAACCTTGGTTCCTTGGCTAGAGCAATGGCACCAGTGTTGTCACAAAACGGAGTCATTGGGTTTAATGCACTAGGCACAACTCCAAGATCTGTCATGAACTCCTTCATCCAGACACCTTCCTTTGCTGCCTCCGAGGCAGCTATGTACTCCGCTTCGCATGTAGAATCGGCTACCACGCTCTGCTTGGAACTGCACCAGCTTACCGCTCCCCCGTTGAGAATATATACGTATCCGGTTTGAGACTTAGAGTCATCCGGATCAGTGTCAAAGCTTGCATCGACGTAACCCTTTACGACGAGCTCTTGATCACCTCCATAAACGAGAAACATCTCCTTAGTCCTTTTCAGGTACTTTAGGATATTCTTGACCGCTGTCCAGTGATCCATACCAGGATTACTTTGAAACCTTCCGGCCATACTTATGGCAAGGCTGACATCTGGTCTTGTGCACAGCATTGCATACATGATAGAGCCTATGGCCGAAGCATAGGGGACGACACTCATCTTTTCTCTATCTTCCGCAGTCACTGGGCATTGAGTCTTACTCAACTTTGTACCTTGCAATACCGGCAAGAACCCCTTCTTGGATTGATCCATTTTGAACTTCTTCAAAACTTTATCAAGGTATGTACTTTGTGAAAGTCCTATCAAGCGTCTTGATCTATCTCTATAGATCTTGATGCCCAATATGAAAGCAGCTTCACCGAGGTCCTTCATCGAAAAACTCTTGTTCAAATACCCCTTCACGCTATCCAAAAATTCTATATTGTTTCCAATCAGCAATATGTCATCCACATATAATATCAGAAACGCTATAGAGCTCCCACTCACTTTCTTGTAAATACAAGCTTCTCCGTAAACTTGTACAAACCCAAACGCTTTGATCACCTCATCAAAGCGAAGATTCCAACTCCGAGACGCTTGCACCAGCCCATAAATGGAACGCTGGAGTTTGCAAACTTTGTCAGCATTTTCTGGATCGACAAAACCTTCCGGTTGTATCATATACAACTCTTCCTTAAGAAAACCGTTAAGGAACGCTGTTTTGACATCCATCTGCCAAATTTCATAATCGAAATATGCAGCTATTGCTAACATGATTCGGACGGATTTAAGCATCGCTACGGGTGAGAAAGTCTCATCGTAGTCAATTCCTTGAACTTGTGAAAAACCCTTTGCCACAAGTCGAGCTTTATACACGGTGACATTGCCGTCAGCGTCCGTCTTCCTCTTAAAAATCCATTTATTCTGAATGGCCTTCCGCCCTTCAGGTAATACTTCCAAAGTCCATACTTTGTTTTCATACATGGATCCCATCTCGGATTTCATGGCCTCTAACCATTTGTCGGAATCCGGGCCCACCATCGCTTCTCCATAGCTCGTAGGTTCACTGTTGTCCAACAACATGACCTCCAAGACAAGGTTACCATACCACTCAGGTGCAGTGCGTACCCTTGTCGACCTACGAGGTTCGGTAGTAACTTGATCAGAAGCTTCTTGATCATCATCATTGGCTTCCTCTTCAACCGTTGCAGGCTCCACAAAAACATCTTTCTGTGCTGCGCTACTCTCTGGTTGAAACAGAGGTTCAATAACCTCATCAAGTTCTACCTTCCTCCCACTCAATTCTTTCGAGAGAAACTCTTTCTCGAGAAAGGACCCGTTCTTAGTGACAAACACTTTGCCCTCGGATCTGAGATAGAAGGTGTACCCAACTGTCTCTTTTGGGTATCCTATGAAGACACATTTGTCCGCTTTGGGTTCGAGCTTTTCTGGCTGAAGCCTTTTGACATAAGCATCGCAACCCCAAACTTTGAGAAAAGACAACTTAGGTTTCTTACCAAACCATAGTTCATACGGTGTTGTCTCAACGGACTTAGATGGAGCCCTATTTAAAGTGAATGCAGCTGTCTCTAACGCATATCCCCAGAACGATAGTGGCAAATCGGCAAGAGACATCATAGAACGCACCATATCTAATAGGGTTCGATTACGACGTTCGGACACACCATTACGCTGTGGTGTTCCAGGTGGCGTCAACTGTGAAACAATTCCACATTTTCTTAAGTGATTGCCAAACTCATAACTCAGATATTCTCCCCCTCGATCAGATCGTAGGAACTTGATCTTCTTGTTACGATGATTCTCAACTTCACTCTGAAATTGCTTGAACTTTTCAAACGTTTCTGACTTATGCTTCATTAAGTAAATATACCCATATCTACTTAAGTCGTCAGTGAAGGTGAGAAAATAACGATATCCACCGCGCGCCGTGACACTCATCGGGCCACACACATCAGTTTGTATGATTTCCAATAAGTCACTTGCTCGTTCCATTGTTCCTGAAAACGGGGTCTTAGTCATCTTGCCCATGAGGCACGGCTCGCATGTGTCAAGTGATTCAAAATCAAGAGACTCCAAAAGTCCATCAGCATGGAGCTTCCTCATGCGTTTTACGCCGATATGACCCAGACGGCAGTGCCACAAGAAAGTGGTACTATCATTATCAACTCTACATCTTTTGGCATCAATGTTATGAACATGTGTATCATCACTATCGAGATTCAATAAGAATAAACCCCCTACTTCGGGTGCATGACCATAAAAGATATTACCCATATAAATAGAACAACCTTTATTCTCTGATTTAAATGAGTAACCGTCTCGCAATAAACAAGATCCAGATATAATGTTCATGCTCAACGCAGGCACTAAATAACAATTATTCAGGTTCATAACTAATCCCGATGGTAATCGAAGAGCGAGCGTGCCGACGGCGATCACATCAACCTTGGAACCATTCCCCACGCGCATCGTCACTTCGTCCTTCGCCAGCCTCCGTTTATTCCGTAGTTCCTGTTTAGAGTTGCAAATGTGAGCAACCGAACCGGTATCAAATACCCAGGCACTACAACGAGAGTTGGTAAGGTACACATCAATAACATGTATATCATATATACCTTGCTTGTTGTTGTTGTTGGCCCCCTTCTTGTCTGCCAGATACTTGGGGCAGTTCCGCTTCCAGTGGCCGTTCCCCTTGCAATAGTGAAAGTGCAACTAATCCCCGGGTGGTTTTGGTAATTAATAACAACATATATATCATTGAACTAATATTCTCTTGAGAATCATTTCAGAAAAGTTCGATGATATGGGTATGGAAATGTCTGAAGAAGTGGACCCCTCAAAATGCTAAGACAAGCATTGGCAAAAGCTCAAGACTCCATTTTTGGTTTAGTGATCAAAGATCACATTGAGTCCATAGGAAAAGCCAATACTATTAAAAGGGGATGAGGTTGTGTTAATGTTCTTGTTGCTCAAGTGCTTGGTGATCTAGCTCCCTCAACTATCAGCACTCTTCACTTTACAACACACTCATAAGTAATCTCGGACAAACCGATTCTGCAAACTCAGTCCCACCGAGATGAACCACTTCAGTTCTTTCCCTAAACCCTAACTTTTCGGTCCATCCGATTCTGAGTCTCGGTCTCACCGAAAATGTTCTGCCAACCTTCTGTAACCAAATGACAGCATTTCGGAATATCCGAGTTGTTGTTTTCGGTCACACCGAGATGGCAAACCCTAACCTTTGACTCACTTCGGACAAACCGAGATGGTATTTTCGGTCCCACCGAAAATCCCAACGTTCACTATATTTGAACTTTCGGTCTGACCGAGTTTTCACTTCAGTCTCACCGAGATTGGTCAAATGTGTGTGTAACGGTTGGATTTTGTGTGGAGGCTATATATACCCCTCCACCCCCTCCTCATTCGTGAGGAGAGCCATCAGAAAGTACCACCACTTCTACCATACACTTTCTGAGAAGTGAACCACCTACCCTTGTGTTGAGATCAAGCCATTCCATTCCTACCATATGAAACTTGATCTCTAGCCTTCCCAAGTTGCTTTCCACTCAAATCTTTCTTCCACCACAGCCATATCAGTGAGGAGAGTTGAGTGTTGGGGAGATTATCACTTGAAGCACAAGAGCAAGGAGTTCATCATCATCAACACCGTCTATTACCTTTTGGGGGGTGGTGCCTCCTAGATTGGTTAGGTGTCGCTTGGGAGCCTCCGTCTTGAGATGTGGAGTTGAACCAAGAAGTTTGTAAGGGCAAGGAGATCGCCTACTTCGTGAAGATCTACCCCGAGTAAGGCTAGTCCTCCGTGGGCGTAGGCCGTGATGGAATAGACAAGGTTGCTTCTTCGTGGACCCTTCGTGGGTGGAGCCCTCCGTGGACTCGCGCAGCCGTTACCCTCCGTGGGTTGAAGTCTCCATCAACGTGGATGTACGATAGCACCACCTATCGGAACCACGACAAAAATCTCCGTGTCACCAAACTGCGTTTGATCTTCTCCACCTCTCTTTTACATGTGCAATTTACTTTCCGCTGCATAAACTCTAGAATTGCATGTGTAGGGTGTTACTTGAACTGATCTTGTTTGTGAAACTGCCAAAAACATTGCATGACCTAAAGGCAGATTTTTTATATTGTCAAGTAGTCTAATCACCCCCCCTCTAGACCTACTTCGATCCTACAAGTGGTATCAGAGCTTTGGTCTCCATTGCCTTGGTTTCCATTGCGTTGGACTCCATAAGCTTGGTTTCACAACCTAGGAGAGTATGGCGTCTAGTGAGGGTAATTATCGTAGAGGTCCTTACTTTGATGGTACAAATTTTGCTAGTTGGAAGCATAAAATGAAAATGCATATTCTTGGTCATAACCCAGCCGCATGGGGCATTATTTGTGTTGGCATGCAAGGTGACTTCTTTGAAGAAGGAAAAGTTCCGGATCGCGAAGCTACACCCGAAGAACTGAAGATGTTGCAAAACAATGCTCAAGCTTGTGACATTCTCTTCAATGCTTTGTGTCCCGAAGAGTTCAACAAAATCAGCCATCTTGAGAGTGCTAAAGAGATTTGGGATACTTTGGTTGAAATGCACGAGGGTACTGAATCTGTGAAGGAATCAAAGCTAGATATTCTTCAAGGTCAACTTGACAAGTTCAAGATGAAGGATGGTGAAGGAGTCGCTGAAATGTACTCTAGGCTTGCTCTCATCACAAATGAGATTGCTGGCTTAGGAAGCGAAGAAATGACCGACCGATTCATCATTAAGAAGATTCTCAGAGCTTTGGATGGAAAGTATGACACCGTGTGCACTTTGATCCAAATGATGCCAAATTACAAGACTCTCAAGCCAACTGAAGTCATTGGAAGGATTGTTGCTCATGAGATGACACTTAAGGATAAGGAAGAGCTTCACAACAAGTCAAGTGGTGCTTACAAAGCTACAAGTGATGCTCCTACTACCTCAAGTGACAAGTTAGTTTCCAATGAAGACATAAGCCTAATGGTCAGGAACTTCAACAAGTTCTACAAGAATAGAGGCAAAGAAAGAAGCTCAAAGTCTAGATCATATGATGGAAAGAGATCTTCTAGTCGTGATCGAAACTGCTACAATTGTGGAAGACCCAGACACTTCTCAAATGAGTGTACGGCTCCCCACAAGAGAAGAGAAGAGTCTCCAAGAAGGAAAGCAAGAGATGAGTCACCTCGGAGAGAGAGAAGGAGTAGAGATGATCGTTATGAACGAAGACCTTCTCGGAGAAGCAAGGACTCGGAGAGGAAAGACAAGTCATCAAGGAGCTATACAAGAAGAAGACATCAAGCTCATGTTGGTGAATGGGTCTCCGGCTCCGACTCTGACAGTCAATCCGATGGAAGCTATCACTCCGACTCCGACTATAGTCAAGATGAAGGTGTTGCCGGACTTGCACTCGTATCCTCCAACTCCAACTCCTACGACTTATTTGATTCACCAAATGAGGGAATTGGAAGATGCTTCATGGCTAAAGGCCCCAAGGTAACACACCCTGAATTCATTGACTTTGATAGTGATGAGGATGACTTACTTGGTGAAGATGAGCTCTTGCATGATAAATCTAGTGAGATTAGTAATGATGAAAATGCTAGTAGTCTTTATAGTCGAGAAGAGTCGAATGACAATGCTATGAAGGAGATTGAGCGTCTAACTAAAGAACTAAACACTCTTAAGTTAGCTCATGAAACAACTCAAGAAGATCATAGAGAGCTCCTAAGATCTCATGAGAAGCTACGCTTCGAGAAGCTCACTCTAGAGCAAGAACATGAGTTTCTAAAAGCGATCAATGACGATCTTCGAAAGAAGAGTTCTTCATACCTTGCCAAACGACTTCTCTTGTCTAATTTCTTGCCACCTATTAAGACTAAGCATGACAAGCATAAGAAAAATTCTTCCTCTAGTAGTAACAATAACAATGTTAAATCAAATGTTGTTACTTCTAGTAGTTCTCTTGATTCCACTAACAATGTTTCAAGCCAAGTTACACTTGAGCAAGAAAATAGCTTATTGAAGGAAATCATAGAGAAAGGTGTCTACAAGAGTCTTGCCGGAAGCAAGAACTTTGAGGAGATTGTTCGCAAACAAGGAAGACACCGGAAGAATCAAGGGATTGGTTTTGAGCGAAAGTTCAACGCCGAAGGTGTTGAGTGGGAAGAAGGTCAATACCCTACTCCACAGTTTGTCTCACAAAAGGAGAAGTATGATCCTACTTCTTCCAATGTGGAACAAGCTCAAGATGACCTTCCACCACAAGACCACAAGCTAAAGGCCAAGGACAAGCTTCAAGAAGAAATTGATGCATTCATTGAAGCACCTCAAGCCATGGTCAAGTGGGTTCCCAAGGACACATCAAGTTCTACTTCGTCAAGCTCAACTACAACACCAAGGATTCCCATCAAGATGATGTGGATCCCAAAGAAGAAGAACTAGTAGGTTCTTGAGGGTGACTCCGCCAACAAACTTCACTCATATTCTTTTTGGCAAGAACTTGTGCAATCAACTTCCACATCATGCACTTGTTCATGGAGTCACAGACCTTCTTGTTGGTAAGTCAAGGGACAAGGTAATCATTGCTTTCACGGACATCATCTTTTGTGTACTTCACTCTATGTCTATGGATATTCTTGTTTGTTCCTTGTGGGACTAACCCATGTAGGTATTGAAAGTGCCCTAATCCAAGGGATTGCTCCTAACTCATGATGATCTACATCAACATTGAGCATCCACATCCTCAACATCTACATGAAGTCTTCTACGACAACCCAAGGTTAGTTTGACCCTTTAAAAGGGGTTCTCACATCTAGGGGGAGCTTTGCTCTAAAAATTGGGCTAAAGCATCTCCAAGTGATGTGAACACATAAATGCTTTATGTAAAAGTGGTAACCCCACTTGTGCTTAAACGATGAGTATGACCTATGATCAAATGTTCTCATTTGGCTCCTAAGTCAATATACTCATATATAGATGACCTAGTCATCGACAAATTGTGTGCTAGTAGCTAGAGTGATTGGTTGTGCATGTTTGACACATATTTCAGTTGCTATCTTATTGTGTGAGCATGTTGAATGCATGATTCTATTCATTCAAGGACATCCATTTGTGGTTTTGATTGTTTTGGTTTCTTTTTCTGGCCAAATGGATGGACAAGAATGCCTAAGCACCTTTCCCTAGCTATCTATGCTTTCTTGTCTCAAAACTCTATTCATGCTCATATCACAACTTTGAACAAGTCTTTTTCGGACAGTCCGAGTGAGGAGCACTCGGAACCACCGATTCGTCTAAGGCTGACTTCCAAAACTTTCTAAGTCCATTTCGGTCTGACCGGTTTCTCAATATCGGTCCAACCGAAACGCTTAGACTGATATAGGTTTCATCTCGGTGAAACCGAGTTCAAACTCTCGGTCTGACCGATATGTGTAACTGCACAACAGATATACATCTCGGTAACACCGAGTTTTTCAACTCGGTCCCACCGACAGCACGGGGTTATATATACCTGAGGGGCTGCGCGCGATTTCTTTCTTCAAACCGTTCGCCCCCAAGACCCCTGCTGCCGCCGCCCTGGTCTACGGATCGTCGCCTTCGTCGCCTGTGTGCCCTCGCCGCAGGTCTCCGCCGCCGTCAACGGTAATCATCTCCACCGTTGCCGCCGTAGAGGGACACCACCAAGTTAGGGTGTGTCCCGATCCCTTTTCGTGCTCCACTGCTGATTCTTGCACGATAGGCTGCCATGATTCAATCCATGTTTGATATGTTCCCCACACAATAGTTCAGATCGTCTAGTTTCGAGGAAAATTCTTAGGTTTAGGTTTCCACGGAATGCATCTCGGTGAAGCCGATTTTTGAAAATCGGAATGACCGATTTGGCCTCTGGCCATTGCACTGCATAGTTCGGTCTAACCGAGTTGTGCCAATCGGAACGACCGAAAAGAAGTTTCAGTGAAACCCTAAGTTTTCGGTAGGACCGAAACCCACTTCGGTCTGACCGAAAGTGGTGTGTAGGTTTCTGTTGAGCACTTCGGTTGCACCGAAACCTAAAATCGGTTTGACCGAAATACATTCTGTGAAAACTCAAAACTAAGTTTTTAACTCATTTTTTTTGCAAAAACTTCTGCAGTTGTGATAACTCTTCCATTCTTCCTATACCTTATCTTTTCACAGGTCTTTCAGCCATGTCAGATGTCAGTGACAGCCAGAACAGGTCTGAATCACCGTTTGCTGAAATTCCAGAGGCAGATACAAGTCCTGCAAGCAGCTCTAGTGATGATGGTGAGAGGAGCACCCCTAGTGGTCTGCCTCCCGCAGCTACGAGAACCAGGAAGAAGAGAACTTCGGATGATGAGGACTCCGACTTTGTTGCTGAGGAAGTTACCTCCAAGCCCAAGAGGAATGTGGTTGCCAAAGAGCACCAAGGGCAGCAGCCAAGGAAAGGTACAAGCAAGGTAGAACAGTCAGCAGTTGCTAAGAAGCTCAACTTGGAAGAGCCTGCTCCAAGCAAGGTGAAGAAGACTTCCAAAAGGAAGAGGGTTGTTTATGCTGAACCTCAAGTTGATGCTGAAGAAGAAGAAGAAGAAGCACCCCAGCCTCCTCCTCAGAAAGCTATGTTTATGGGTGATGCTATTCGGGCTCAAGCCTCCTCTAAGCCCAAGAAGTCTGCTCCTTCCAAAGCAGCTCCAGCCAAGCCCAAGAGAACAACCAGAAGCATTCCAGCTTCTGAGAAGAACAAAGGAGAGATGCCACCGTCTGAATCAGATGAAGAGCATGTGTTGCTCAAGCTCCGTCCCAAGTTGCCACTCCACAATGATGCTCATCCTCAAGCTGAGGACATGAAGGCAAGGAAGGACAAAGGTCTCAGGCTATGGAGACAGTCTGATCCATATGCCGTAAGGAGAAGGACTGCTGTGGACCCCAGATTCCACACCAGAGAGCAGCAGGATTTCTATGAGACCGTGCTAATGGATAAGAAGCCCATTGTTGCTGACACCAGGTATGTTGACTGGAAGTACATTGACAATGAAGAGCACCGGGACTTCTTTCCCCATGTGCATGAGAGCTTTACTGCATGTGGAGTTGCTGACTTCGTGGGTCAAGAGCTGACAGCCTGGAATGACGAGATGATCATGCAGTTCTATGCCACTGCCCACTTCTACCCCGATGGCAAGATCACCTGGATGACTGAAGGTCAAAGGTTTTCTTCGACTGTTGAAGAATGGGCAGAACTTCTGAACGCTCCAGTGCAGAGAGAGGACGACATTGATGTCTATGGGATTCCTAAGAAGAGTCATGATTCCATGAAGAATATGTACAAGGAGATCCCAGCTGCTGATTTAGAGGGATGGAAGCTCGGCTCAGTGTATTATCTCCAGGCAGGTCTGACCACCACTAACACTATTCTGAGGCATACTTTGATGCCTAAGTCAGGTGACCACCGGATGATACGAGGCTATTCTATCAACATGCTGCACATTCTCGATGAGAAGGCACCTTTTAAGGTGATGGACTTGATGGTAGAAACCATTAAGAGGACTGCAGCTGACCAGAAGAGGTCATGTGGGTTTGCACCGCAGATACAGATGCTCATCAACGCCAAGTTTGGCACGGGCAAATTCATGTTGGATAGGAAGCACTTGCCACTGCAGCCAGAGCATGAGGACAATGTAGTTGTGATGGATGAAGAGGATCCCACCTCAGTTGAAGGGAAAGCCAAAATTGAAGCTGCGAAGAAAGCTAAAGCTGACAAAGAGGCAGCAGCTGCAGCAGCTAAGCCAAAGAGCTTTGGAGAACAAATTCTTGAAGCTACCCAAAGGATTGAACAACGCCTGGCCAGCATTGAGCAATCTCAGGAGAGCCTTGAGAGGATTGTCGAGGACAAGATCCACGCTCTGGACGTGAAGCTGACTGAGATTCAGGTGTCTGTCAACAAGCTTGAGGCAGACATGGAGGAGACTAGGCAGGAGAGAGCAGAGCTTATGCAGGATGATCTAGTCCAGGACTCTCATCGCCAGACTGCTCAGGTTCCCAGAGGATCCAGATCTGCAGCTATCCCAGTGACAGACTCCAGGGCTACCACTTCAGCACCAGCTACAGCTCCAGCAGTTCCTTCAGCTCCAGCATCCACTCCTCCACCGCAGACATCAGCAGAGGTCTTCGCAGATGCAGCTATCTCTACACCGACATCTACCCAGACGGGAGCCGCCAGCAGAGCCCGCAGTGACGTTTAGCTCTATACCTTTTCGAACTTTTTGGTAACTTGTTGCCAAAGGGGGAGAAATTGTTATAGATCATAGGGCTTCGAGAGAGAGAGTGCTCTTTCGTCTTTTTGTTCTTTTGCCGGTTTTCCTTGAGATACATTGGTTTCTTTTGGTTCCAGATACTTTATGTGTGCTTGCTACTACATTTGATGCTACCTTAATGAGTGCTTAGTCATACTATGCCTTAATGTGTGCTCATTGCTTATCATATGCTATTTCTTATTGTATGGCTATTTACTCTTGTCTTGGTGATTGAGTGCATGTTACTCATTCTTATCATTTTGTGCGCTCCACCAAGATGTATGTGACATGGAAGAGTGACCCATAATCCTAATCGATTGTGCATTTGCATTCAAACGCAAATTTCAAATAATGCACAAATTTAGGGGGAGCTCTTGTTTATCACATACTTCTCAAAGCGACGATATTATTCTTTGATTATATCCTTTGTCGAAGCTTTGATCTATATGTTGTCATCAATTACCAAAAAGGGGGAGATTGAAAGTGCAACTAATCCCCGGGTGGTTTTGGTAATTAATAACAACATATATATCATTGAACTAATATTCTCTTGAGAATCATTTCAGAAAAGTTCGATGATATGGGTATGGAAATGTCTGAAGAAGTGGACCCCTCAAAATGCTAAGACAAGCATTGGCAAAAGCTCAAGACTCCTTTTTTGGTTTAGTGATCAAAGATCACATTGAGTCCATAGGAAAAGCCAATACTATTAAAAGGGGATGAGGTTGTGTTAATGTTCTTGTTGCTCAAGTGCTTGGTGATCTAGCTCCCTCAACTATCAGCACTCTTCACTTTACAACACACTCATAAGTAATCTCGGACAAACCGATTCTGCAAACTCAGTCCCACCGAGATGAACCACTTCAGTTCTTTCCCTAAACCCTAACTTTTCGGTCCATCCGATTCTGAGTCTCGGTCTCACCGAAAATGTTCTGCCAACCTTCTGTAACCAATTGACAGCATTTCGGAATATCCGAGTTGTTGTTTTCGGTCACACCGAGATGGCACACCCTAACCTTTGACTCACTTCGGACAAACCGAGATGGTATTTTCGCTCCCACCGAAAATCCCAACGTTCACTATATTTGAACTTTCGGTCTGACCGAGTTTTCACTTCGGTCTGACCGAGATTGGTCAAATGTGTGTGTAACGGTTGGATTTTGTGTGGAGGCTATATATACCCCTCCACCCCCTCCTCATTCGTGAGGAGAGCCATCAGAAAGTACCACCACTTCTATCATACACTTTCTGAGAAGTGAACCACCTACCCTTGTGTTGAGATCAAGCCATTCCATTCCTACCATATGAAACTTGATCTCTAGCCTTCCCAAGTTGCTTTCCACTCAAATCTTTCTTCCACCACAGCCATATCAGTGAGGAGAGTTGAGTGTTGGGGAGATTATCACTTGAAGCACAAGAGCAAGGAGTTCATCATCATCAACACCGTATATTACCTTTTGGGGGGTGGTGCCTCCTAGATTGGTTAGGTGTCGCTTGGGAGCCTCCGTCGTTGAGATGTGGAGTTGAACCAAGAAGTTTGTAAGGGCAAGGAGATCGCCTACTTCGTGAAGATCTACCCCGAGTAAGGCTAGTCCTCCGTGGGCGTAGGCCGTGATGGAATAGACAAGGTTGCTTCTTCGTGGACCCTTCGTGGGTGGAGCCCTCCGTGGACTCGCGCAGCCGTTACCCTCCGTGGGTTGAAGTCTCCATCAACGTGGATGTACGATAGCACCACCTATCGGAACCACGACAAAAATCTCCGTGTCACCAAACTGCGTTTGATCTTCTCCACCTCCTTTTTACATGTGCAATTTACTTTCCGCTGCATATACTCTAGAATTGCATGTGTAGGGTGTTACTTGAATTGGTTTTAATTGTGAAACTGCCAAAAACATTGCATGATCTAAAGGCAGATTTTTTATATTGTCAAGTAGTCTAATCACCCCCCCCCTCTAGACCTACTTTCGATCCTACAAATAGAAACACTCAGTCTCTGGCTTGGGTCCAGCCTTGGGTTTCTTCACCGGATGAGCAACTGCCTTGCCACCCTTCTTAGAGTTACCCTTCTTGCCCTTGCCATTTTTCTTGAAACTGGTGGTTTTATTGACCATCAACACTTGATACTCCTTCTGGATGTCTGCCTCAGCGACCTTCAGCATTGAAAACAGCTCGGCGATGGACTTGTTCATCCCTTGCATGTTGTACTGCTGCACGAAGCTCTTGTAGCTAGGTGGGAGTGACTGGAGAATTCTGTCAATGATAGCCTCCTCCGGGAACACAAGTCCCAGATCAGCTATGCGGGTATAGTACCCAGACATCTTCAGCAAGTGCTCACTGACAGACGAATTCTCCTCCATTTTGCAAGCAAAGAATTTATCGGTGGTCTCATACCTCTCGATCTTAGCATTCTTTTCAAAGATGAACTTCAACTCCTGGAACATCTCATATGCTCCATGACGTTCAAAACGCCTTTGAAGTCCTCCTTCCAAGCTATACAACATGGCACACTGCACGACTGAGTAGTCATCCGAGCGCGTCTGCCAGGCGTTCATAACGTCCACAGAGGCCGGAGCGGGGGGTTCACCTAGCGGTGCACTTAGGACATAAACCTTTTGGGCAGCTGTGAGGATGATCCTCAGATTGCGGAGCCAGTCCACAAAGTTGCTCCCATCATCTTTCAGTTTAGCTTTCTCTAGGAACGCATTAAAATTCAGGGGAGCTACTGCGCGAGCCATCTACAACAAAAGATTTGCAAAGACATTTTAGACTATTGTTCATGATAAGTGAGTTATTACCTAATCAAATTATTTATAACTCCCACTCAAATTGACATCCCTCTGGTCATTCGAGCGTGACATGATCCAGATCCACCAACCCAAGTCCGATCATCACGTGAGATGAGGTGGTGTCAATGGTGAACATCTACATGTTGATCATATCTACTATATGACTCATGTTCGACCTTTCGGTCTTCCGTGTTTCGAGGCCATGTCTGTACATGCTAGGCTCGTCAAGTCTAACCCGAGTGTTCTGCATGTGCAAAACTGGCTTGCACCCTTTGTATGCGAACGTAGAGTCTATCACACCCGATCATCACGTGGTGCTTCGAAACGACGAACCTTCGCAACGGCGCACACTCGGGGGGAACACAATTTTATCTTGAAATTTTAGTGAGGGATCATCTTATAATGCTACCGTCGTCCTAAGCAAAATAAGATGCATAAAAGGATTAACATCACATGCAAATCATAAGTGACATGATATGGCCATCAACTCGTGCTTTTGATCTCCATCTCCAAAGCACCGGCATGATCTCCATCGTCACCGGCGCCACACCATGATCTCCATCATCATGATCTCCATCATCGTGTCGCCATCGGGGTTGTCGTGCGCCCACCATGCTCTTACTACTATTGCTACCGTTTAGCGATAAAGTAAAGCATTACAAAGCGCTTAATGATTGACACGCAGGTCATACAAAAATTAAAGACAACCCTATGGCTCCTGCCGGTTGCCGTAGCATCGACATGCAAGTCGATATTAACTATTACAACATGATCATCTCATACATCAAATATATCTCATCATGTCATTGGCCATATCATATCACATACATACCCTGCAAAAACAAGTTAGACGTCCTCTAATTTGTTGTTGCATGTTTTACGTGGCTGCTATGGGTATCTAGCAAGAACGCTTCTTACCTACGCAAAGCCACAACGGTGATATTTAAGTTGCTATTTAACCTTCTACAAGGACCGCCTTGTTCTATTCCGATTCAACTAAGATAGGAGAGACAGACACCCGCCAGCCATCTTATGCAACAAAAGTCACATGTCTGTCGATGGAACCGGTCTCATGTACGTGGACATGTAAAGTTGGTCCGGGCCGCTTAATCCCATAATACCGCTGAATCAAGAAAGACTAAGGAGGGAAGCAATCTAAACATCAACGTCCACAAACCCATTTGTGTTCTACTCGTGAAAGCATCTACGCAAGATCCTAGCTCTGATACCACTGTAGGGGAACGTTGCATGGGAAACAAAAAATTTCCTACGCTCACCAAGATCAATCTAGGAGATGCATCTACGAGGGGAGAGTTGGATCCACATACCCTTGTAGATCGCTAAGCGGAAGCGTTCAAGAACGTGGTTGATGGAGTCGTACTCGCCGCGATTCAGATCGCTGAAAATCCAAGCACCGAAGCAACGGTGCCTCTGCGTTCTTCACACGTACAGCTCGGGGACATCTCCTCCTTCTTGATCCAGCAAGGGGGGAAGGAGAGGTTGATGGAGACACCGGCAGCACGACGGCGTGGTGGAGATGGTGGTGGAGGATTCCAGCAGGGCTTCGCCAAGCACTGCGGAGTTCGCGAAGATGGATGTGGGAGAGGGAGGGCAGCGCCGAGGCACGAACGTGTGTGGCTGCCCTCCCTCTGCCTCTCTTTATATAGGGGGGTAGAGAGGGGAGGGGCGCCCTAGGGTTTACCCCTAGGGGCGGCGGCCAAGTGGAGATGGGGGGGGCGGCGGCCAGGGCTGCGGCCAGGGTTAGGGCTCCCCCCCAGGCGCCTTGCCCCCCAAGCTAGGGGGTGCGGCAGCCCTAGGAGGGGCCAGCCCCCTTGGCGCATGAGGAGAGGGCCCAGGGGGGGGGGGCGCACAGCCCTATGAGGGCTGTTGTGTCCCCCCTTTGTGGCCCATTAGGCCCGAAACTCCTTCCGGGACCCCCGAAACCCCTTTCGGTCATCCGCCGACTTCCCGATGCTCCCCGGAACACTTCCGGACTCCGATCACTCTCATCCTATATATCAATCTTCGTCCCCGGACCATTCCGGAGACCCTCGTCACGTCCTGGATCTCATCCGAGACTCCGAACAACCTTCGGTAACCATGCACTGTTCTCACTAACAACCCTAGCGTCACCGAACCTTAAGTGTGTAGACCCTGCGGGTTTGGAAACTATGCAGACATGACCGAGACGCTCCCAGGTCAATAACCAATAGCGGGATCTGGATACCCATATTGGTTCCCACACGTTCCTCGATGATCTCATCGGATGAACCACGATGTCAAGGATTCAGGCAATCCCGTATACAGTTCCCTTTGTCTCGTCGGATATGTTACTTGCCCGAGATTCGATCGTCGGTATCTCTATACCTAGTTCAATCTCGTTACCGGCAAGTCTCTTTACTCGTTCCGTAATACATAATCCCGTGACTAACTACTTAGTCACTTTGAGCTCATTGAGATGACGTATTACCGAGTGGGCCCGGAGATACCTCTCCGTCACACGGAGTGACAAATCCCAGTCTCGATCCATGTCAACTCAATAGACACCTTTGGAGATACCTGTAGAGTACCTTTATAGTCACCCAGTTACGTTGCGACGTTTGGTACACACAAAGCACTCCTACGGTGTCAGTGAGTTACATGATCTCATGGTCATAGGAACTTATACTTGACATGCAGAAAACTATAGCGATAACTGATACGATCAAAAGCTATGTTTAACGTTTGGGTCTCGTCCATCACATCATTCTCCTAATGATGTGATCCCGTTATCAAATGACAACTCATGTCTATGACCTGGAAACCGCGGTCATCTTTGATCAACGAGCTAGTCCTGAAGAGGCTTACTAGGGACATCAAGTTTGTCTATTTATCCACACATGTATATGAGTTTCCAATCAATACAATTATAGCATGGATAATAAACGATTATCATGAACAAGGAAATATAATAATAACTCTTTTATTATTGCCTCTAGGGCATATTTCCAACAAGAGGAAGGGGAAATGTCATGGGATCACCCTAGATTAACATAGCCTATGATCACAACGAAGATCACATCATGGGAGAGAGAATTGACCACATAGCTACTGGTAAGAACCTCAGCCCCGAGGAGGAATTACTCCCGCATCATGGAGGGAGGAAGCAACGTCGATGAAGATGAATCCGAGGGCACTTCCCCGTCCCGGCAGGGTGCCGGCGCAGGAATTCTGGTCCCCCGAAGCTTGATGGCGATGGCGGCGGAGATCGGAATCGCGTCTGGAGAAAAGGGTTTCGGAATCAGGGTTTCCTCGACACGCTTTAAATATATGCCAAAGGGGGCCACCAGAGGGGGTCAGGGGTGCCCAGGCGCCCCCCCGGCGCGGCCCAGGGGGGGCCGCGTGGGCAGGCCGCCTGGAGCCCCTGTGGGTCCCCCCGGCTATACTTTGGCCGCACGGTAGCTCCTGGAACGCTGATTTTTTATATATTTTTTCTAGATTTTTCCTGGCAGTTCTCGTAACGTGAAAACCTAAAATACAAAAACAGCCGAAAACAGAAACTGGCACTGGGGTGCACTGGGTTAGTAAGTTAGTCCAAATATGATCAAAAGTGTATGGAAGTGTATGAATATCATAGCAATATCACCCAAAAGTGGCATGGAGCAAGGAGAAATTATAGATACGTTTTGGACGTATCAGCGCACCCCCAGGAGCACGCCGCACCCATCAGCTCACCTCCCCGTGCCCCGCAGCGCCTAACTCGACGGAGCCCGAACTCCGGCGCCGCCGCGAGCTCATTTCCGACGAGCTCCGGCCACCCCAGCTCCTCCCGATGGCATAAATGCATGCGCGAGCTCCCCAGCTACGCGTAGCACCAAGCCGTCATCCAAATGGTCGCCGGAGCTCCGTTTGCGACGCCCTCCGCCGTCTCTGGCTCCGCCGGTGACGAGCCATGGGTCAACTCCGGCGAGTTTGACCCGGGCTGACCCAGTTGACTCCCTGGGTCACTAACGCGTGGGCCCCCTCCGCCTCTAATTAGCTAAGATAATTAAGTTAATTGCTAATTAATCTAGTTAGTTAGGTTAGTCAGTGACAGGTGGGCCCAGTGCCCTGCTAATTTTAGGTTAGTGCTAAATTGTAATTAGTTAACCCTGTGACTCACTGACATGTGGGCCCCGCCCGGATAATTAAACTAGGTTAGTATTAAATAAGTTAGTTTAGTTAGTTGTGTCACTGACTAGTGGGCCCCACTGGTCAGGTTTGACTAGACCAGCCCCTGTTGACTTGCTGATGTCAGCATGACCTAGTGCTGACGCAATAAGTGTTTTCTGGAATTTTAAATAAATCAGAATGATTTATTTATTTCAGAAAATAGCCAGAACTTCTAAAAATCATATAAAATCAACCGTAGCTCAGATGAAAATAATTTATATATGAAAAATGATCAGAAAAATCCAAGGAATCTGTTTATGGCACTTTCATGCATGTTTGAACAAGCTAAGTCTGCTGATCAGGTCAAATCAATTAAATGGCAATTAAATAATCACATATGAAGTTTGAATTTGAACCTTTGGTTCAAACCAACTTCATTTAACATGGTTGCTAGTTGCATTAGCTGAATCAACAGCATATTGCCATATCATGATCATGCATCATATTGTCGCATTGCATTGATTGTGTTCTCGCTTGTTTGCCGGTGCTTGTTCCCTTTCAGTAGACGTGTTCCGACGATGTGATCGATGACACCGATGAAGACTCAATGTTAGCTTCAGAAGTGCCAGGCAAGCAAAACCCCATTGAGCATTCCGATACAATCCCACTCTCTCGCTCTTGCTCTCTTTTAATGCATTAGGACAACAACGCTTCAACTGTTACCTGCTGCGGTAGTTGAACCCCTTTCCACTGCATGACCTATCATTGCCACAGTAAATAGTTGAAACCCACTAGTATGAGTAGGAGTTGTTTGAGCCATGTTGTGCCTACTCATTCATGCTTTCTGGTTATGCCTGCTATTGCTTAGAGTTGTGTCAGGTCTGATTCATCGGGGATAAATTGGAATGTGATGAACATGTCCTACTGTGTGTGAGCTAAGTGTGTGAACACGATTTGGTAAAGGTAGCGATGAGAGGCCATGTAGGAGTACATGGTGGGTTGTCTCATTGAAACCGTCCTCAGGAACTGAGTTCTATGTTGGTTGATCCATGAAACAGTTACTACCACACATTGGGCCCTGAAATATGACCCCGCTCGACTTATTGACTGCCCTTGTTCTCTGTCCAGGAGTTGCAACTAGTTTCTGGTGTTTGTAGTTTACTGGAGGTCGTGCGCAGTGCTGACCCTCGGGGTGGGCTGTGACACGGCAGGTACGTGGCACGGTGTACCGGTCGCCCGTTTGGTGACGCGGGAACCCTGTACACATCGTTTGGGGCCGTGAGCGACACCCCGGACGGATCTCCCCACGGATGGAACCCAAATAAGCGATAAACCTAGACGAGAGACTTGAGTGGTTGGTTAGGTCGTGGTCTACACCCACGTCGGCTTTCGCTTGAAGTCCGCCGAGCACATGTCGTGTGCAGACGCTAAGTGGTGGAAACATGTGTGAAGAAGTACACCCCTGCAGGGTTATATATAATCTATTCGAATAGCCGTGTCCGCGGAAATGGACTTCTGGGTTGCCTATAACAGTTCATAGACAAGTGAAAGTGGATACTCTAAAACACGCAAGATAAGCGTGAGTGCTATGGATGGCCTTCTCGTAGGGAGACGAGAGCGGATCCATAGTGGTGTATTGATTGGTGAATATGTGGACTCGTGTGCGCCACCTCAAAAGAGTTACTTGCAGTCGTAGTTCAGGATAGCCACCGAGTCAAAGCTGGCTTGCTGCAGTCAAACTCCACCACCCCCTTTGTTGATACTGATGCATATGTAGCTAGTTCTGATGTAAGTCTTGCTGAGTACCCTTGTACTCACGTTTGCTTAATTTATGTTTTTGCAGAGAGACTCCAGTCTCACAAGTGGTTCCGCGTGGACTTCGACGTTTAGCTTGTTACCTCAGCTACGATCGTGTACCCTTGTAGGATCTTGTAGATAGTCAGGCTCCTCAGCCTTCTTCATTTGTAATTGTCTGTACTCACACATGTTTTGCTTCCGTTGCCTGTATGCTCTGTATGTTGGGTCATGTGACCTCTGTTTGTAATAAATGCTATGATGGCTCTTCTGGGCCTTTATCTATATGAGTTGTTGAGTTGTGTTGTGATGCCATGTCGTGCAACACATACTTGCATGTTATGCGTACGTGTAATGTGTATTGCTATGTGTGGGATCCGACACCTAGTTGTTTACCTTTGGTAGCCTATCTTACAGGGAAATGTCTCCTAGTGCTTCCACCGAGCCTTGGTAGCTTGCTACTGCTCCGGAACACTTAGGTTGGCCGGCATGTGTCCTTCTTCGTTCCTGTGTCTGTCCCTTAGGGGAAATGTCACGCGTTGTTCCTTTAAGTCCTTGTAGCTTGCTATGACTTGGGTTCATACGTTGATGACCGACACGTTCGTTGCTGGGTCATGTATGCCTATCTCTGTAATTTAGTGCCACTTTTGGTTTATAACTAGTCATGTCGGCCCGGGTTCTCTGTCATATGGATGCTAGCGACACTATCATATATGTGTGCCAAAATGCGCAAACGGTCCCGGGCCAGGTAAGGTGGTACCCGTGGGGATACCGTGCGTGAGGCTGCAAAGTGATATGATGTGTTACAGGCTAGACCTGTGTGACTTAGGATCGGGGTCCCGACATCTACTCCCCAAAAGGATTAATGCCATCTGCGCTTAGACCAAACCATACGCTCCTTGCGTCATCTGCAAACTCCTTCCCATACTTTCTTTCGATTTTTCTCCACTACGACCCGTCAACGGGTACTCTCAACTTTCCGTCTTTCTTACGGTCTTCTCTGTGCCATCGCATCGCCTTGGCATGCTCTTTGTTTTGGAACAAACATTTCAACCGTGGTATTATAGGATCATACCACATCACCTTGGCAGGAATCTTCTTAGGGCGCTCGCCCTCGACATCACCAGGGTCATCGCGGCTGATCTTATAGCGCAATGCACTGCATACCAGGCAAGCGTTCAAATCCTCGTACTCACCGCGGTAGAGGATGCAATCATTAGGGCATGCATGTATCTTCTGCACCTCTAACCCTAGAGGGCAGACAGCCTTCTTTGCTTTGTACGTACTCTCGGGCAATTCGTTGTACTTTGGAAGCATATCCTTTATCATTACCAGCAACTTTCCAAATCCCTTGTCAGATACACCATTCTCTGCCTTCCATTGCAGAATTTCAGTGTGGTGCCTAGCTTTTTCTTGTCGCCTACACAATTCGGGTACAACAATTTTTTGTGATCCTCTAACATGCGCTGCAACTTCTTCTTCTCCAAATCACTTGCGCAGTTTCTCTTTGCATCGGCAATGGCCCGACCTAGATCATCAACGGGCTCATCTGATGCCTCTTCTTCAGCTTCTTCCCGCATTGCCGGCTCAGCTTCTTCCCGCATTACCGGCTCAGCTTCTTCCCCCATTGTTGTATCATCGTATTCAGGGAACCCATGGCCAGGATAGCTGTCGTCGTCCTCTTCTTCTTCATTGTCTTCCATCATAACCCCTCTTTCTCCGTGCTTGGTCCAAAGATTATAGTGGGGCACGAAACCGGACTTAAAGAGGTGGACGTGAATGGTTCTTGACTTTGAGTAATTTAGACCATTCTTACAGACAGCACATGGACAAGGCATAAAACCATCCGCCCGCTTGTTTGCCTCAGCCACAAGCAGAAAAGTTTGCACGCCATTAATGAACTCGGGAGAGCATCGGTCATCGTACATCCATTGTCGGCTCATCTTCAGTACACAACACCAAAAACGCCAACTTAATACAAGTTCATACATAAAGTTCATAGAACACTTAAATGCAACAAACAAATAACTCTCTAGCTAAAGCATTTAAATGCAACAACAAATGCGATCAAGATCGCAACTAAGGTAACAATTGATCCAACATCATAATGATACCAAGCCTCACTATCGATGGCATATTTTCTAATCTTTCTAATCTTCAAGCGCATTTTCTCTATCTTGTTCTTGTGATTATCGACGACATCGGCAACATGCAACTCCAATTCCATCTTCTCGTCCACAATTCTTTTCAATTTTTCTTTCAAGTACTCGTTTTCTCTTTCAACTAAATTTAACCTCTCCTACATATGCAAACTAAGTGTTATTTTGGACCTCAAATTGCATATAAATCAAATACTAGCACATATATTTCCTCCCAAATTACTAAACTCACAAATTAATCACTATATAAAGCATTGCAAGAGCTAATCTAGCAATGAGAGATGAAAGGACAAAGTTGCTAACCTTTGTGATTATTTGAATGGATGGGGGCCTTCAAATCTTGAAAATTTTGGGCAAAATGTGTGATGAGCTCGAGAGGAAGAGGGGAAGAACAGAGAGGAAAGGGGAAAGGGGAAGAACAGAGCGAGCTCGGGTGGACGAAGGGTTTATGTACGACCACCTTGAGCACCGGTTCGTGCCAAGAACCGGTACTAAAGGTGCTGGAGGGGCCCCAGACCGACAACATCCTGCCACGACTCTCATTAGTACCGGTTCATGGCACGAACCGGTGCTAAAGGTTCGCCACGAACCGGTACTAATGAGAGCGGCCCGGCTAGCCGTTGGAACCGGCACTAATGTACACATTAGTGCCGGCTCAAATTCAAACCGGCACTAATGTGCTTCACGTTTGACCCTTTTTCTACTAGTGCGCTCTACCCCGTCCACCCCCGCCAAGAAGGATTTAAGCCACGTCACCTGTTTCAAGTGCAGGAAGAATGGACATTATGCCAATGAGTGCCCTGAAGCTAAGAATGGGAATGGCAATGGAAGTGCCGGAAAGAAGCCCAACCCGTTCAAGAAAGGACAAGTGAACCACGTGACTGTGGAGGATGTAGAAGAGCAACTAGATGCTGCTGTCGGTAAGTTTTTGGTTAAGACATTTACCGCAATAGTTCTTTTCGATACTGGTGCATCGCATTCATACATTTCTAGGGGATTCCTAAATAGACATAGGATGTCCACCCGAGTTCTTAAGACCCCCATGTTAGTAAGTTCACCCGGCGCAGATTATATGGCACACCAAGGTTGTTTTCAGACACCATTAATCATAGGACGCCACACTTTCCCCTCCGACCTAATAGTTCTGGAGTCACAAGGATTGGATGTGATATTAGGTATGGATTCGCTATCGAAGTATGGAGGTAATATCGATTGTGCCAGCAAGTCTATTTTGCTCACCACCCCGGAGGGAAAAATGATTAAGTATGTATCTAGGCATTCGCCTATAAGGACACAAGTACATTCTCTCACGGGAGTTGTTCAGGAGGAAGTGCCAGTAGTAAAGGATTATCTGGATGTGTTCCCGGAGGAGTTACCTGGCATGCCACCGGATAGAGATATTGAGTTTTTGATAGAGTTGTTGCCTGGCACCGGACCAATATCTAAGAGACCGTATCGGATGCCAACGAATGATCTGGAGGATATCAAGAAGCAGATTAAGGAGTTATTGGAGAAAGGATTTATTCGCCGAAGTTCATCACCTTGGGGAGCCCCAGTGCTTTTGGTCGAGAAGAAGGATGGATCTTTAAGAATGGTCGTTGATTATCGAGCATTGAATGAAGTGACTATTAAGAATAAGTACCCGCTGCCGATGATCAATGATTTGTTCGACCAACTCCAAGGAGCGAAATTATTCTCCAAGATAGACCTACGATCTGGATACCACCAATTGAAGATCCGAGAGAAGGATATACCTAAGACAGCCTTCACCACAAGGTACGTGCTATATGAGTATATGGTTATGTCATTTGCATTGACTAACGCGCCCGCCTATTTCATGAGTATGATGAACAAGGTGTTCATGGAGTTCTTGGATAAGTTCGTCGTGGTATTCATTGAAGATATTCTGGTATACTCGAAGGACGAAGAAGAACATGCAGAGCATTTGCATTTGGTATTGGATAAGCTCAGAGAACATCAGTTGTATGCCAAGTTTAGCAAATGCGAGTTTTGATTGAAGGAAGTTGGATTTCTAGGGCATGTTATATCGGGAGAAGGTATAGCAGTAGACCCCGTCATGGTGCAGGCAGTCACTGAGTGGTTGGCACCCACTTCAGTTGGAGAGATCCGCAGTTTTCTTGGACTCGCGGGATACTACCGGAGATTTATAGAAAATTTCTCCAAGATTGCAAAGCCAATGACGACATTGTTGAAGAAGGAGACAAAGTTCGATTGGACTGAAGAGTGTGAAGAAAGTTTCTAGGAGTTGAAGAAACGGTTGACGACAACCCCAGTGCTGATATTGCCAGACATACGTAAGGATTTCCAAGTGTACTATGACGCTTCACGCTTAGGACTTGGAGGAGTACTTATGCAGGATGGAAGAGTTGTTTCTTATGCATCTCGACAACTGTGACCACACGAGTTGAATTACGCGACACACGATCTGGAGTTAGCGGCTGTAGTGCACGCACTGAAAACCTGGAGACATTTCCTTATTGGAAATCGTTGTGATGTGTACATGGATCACAAGAGTTTGAAGTACATTTTCACACAGAAGGAGCTGAACCTCAGACAAAGGAGATGGTTGGAGCTTATAAAGGATTATGATATGAAGCTGCATTACCACGCAGGAAAGGCCAATGTCGTGGCAGACGCTTTGAGCCGGAAGAGTTATGGAAATACCCTAATTAAAGGGGGATTGCCACAGGAGCTAGCAGAACATCTTAGGGAGCTTCGATTGGAGATATTTCCTAGAGGTTTTGTTGCAACATTGGAGGTTCAATCGACATTACTGGAAAAGATACGTGAAGCCCAGAAGGATGACAAGGAAATTGCAGAGATAAGAAAAAGGATGAGTGAAGGAAAAGCCAAGGGATTTCGTGAGGACGAACACGATACCTTATGGTTTGAGGATCGAATCTATGTGCCCAACGACCCAGAGATCAGGAAGTTGATACTGCAGGAAGCACATGATTCGCCATACTCGATACACCCCGGAAACACCAAGATTTATTTGGATTTGAATGAATGTTTCTGGTGGACGGGAATGAAGAAGGATATTGCCGAGTATGTAGCCGTATGTGATGTATGCCAGAGAGTAAAAGCAGAACATCAGAAACCAGCCGGATTGCTACAACCTATGTCGATACCCGAATGGAAGTGGGAGAAGCTTGGCATGGATTTTATCACCGGATTGCCCAGAACCAAATCAGGATATGACTCAATCTGGGTAGTAGTGGATCGATTGATCAAGGTAGCCCATTTTATCCCCGTGAAAACCACATACACCAGTGCGAAGTTGGCCAAGATATACATGACCAGGATCGTATGTCTGCACGGAGTTCCGATGACCATTATATCAGATAGAGGAACACAGTTCACCTCAAAGTTTTGGCATCAGCTACACCAAACTTTGGGACCGAGGCTGGAATTCAGCACCGCTTTTCATCCGAAGACTGATGGACAGACCGAGAGAGTCAACCAAATCGTGGAGGATATGTTGAGAGCCTGTGCGTTAGATTATGGATCTAGTAGGGATGATAATTTGCCCTACGCGGAGTTCTCATACAACAACAGTTACCAGGCCAGTTTGAAGATGGCACCGTTCGAGGCATTGTATGGAAGGAGATGCCGAACACCGTTAATGTGGGATGAAGTTGGAGACCGACAGTTGTTTGGACCAGACTTGATCAAAGAGTCTGAGGAGAAGGTGAAGTTGATTCGAGATAGATTGAAGGTAGCTCAGTCCAGACAGAAGAGTTACGCGGACTCGAAGTGCAAGGAGATAGCTTACGAAATCGGAGACAGAGCGTACTTGAGAGTATCGCCTCTGCGAGGAGTTAAACGTTTCGGAGTTAAGGGAAAACTAGCCCCGAGATTTGTGGGACCCTACCGTGTTTTGGAACGCATGGGAGAGGTTTCCTATAAGTTGGAATTGCCCGAAGGATTGTCAGGAGTGCACGACGTGTTTCACGTTTCGCAGCTTAAGAAGTGCCACGCGGAGATGGCCGATATACCGCTTAGAGACACAGTACCCCTGAAAGCAATTCAGTTGGACAGTGATCTGACTTACGAGGAGAAGCCTGTTAAGATCCTCGAATTTTCGAGCAGAGTCACCCGCAGTAAGGTTATCAAGTTTTGCAAAGTTCAGTGGAGTCACCACACCGAGGAATAAGCCACCTGGGAACGAGAAGATGATCTACGCAAGGACCACCCACACATGTTCCCTAGCCAAGTCAAATCTCGAGGGCGAGATTCATTCTAAGGGGGTAGGTTTGTAACATCCCAAATTTTCAATTTGGAATATTATACATAGATCATACTGCATTGCATGTTCCTTTGCATTTTTGTTTGTGGCGATCCTCGAAATTCTAAGCAACTCAAGGACGTTCGGAGAGAGTTGGGAATTCTACCGTTTTCCTATTTGAGTTCACTCGAATACCGGAACGAGGACAGTGTTGATTTTAATTATTTTTCTCTCCTAAAAATATTTCTAAATACAATATATGAGCGGAGATAATATGACTTCTCCAAAATAACAGAAATATTGGAGGAAAAATGTTAAAATCACTTTCGGTATTTTTCTTGATTTATTTGCGATTTTATTTGCATAGGAAAAATGCGCGTTTTTCAAAATAGCATTTAGGTCCGGGAAAAATGTTCACTTTGTCCTAAATATTATTAGAGGACAGTGAAAATTTATTTTGGGATTTTTGGAGTCTATTTAGTATTTCTTTCATTAGTTTTGCTACGTCAGGACTCTTAAAAAAAACTAAACCGACTCCGGGCCGTATGTGGCCAGGACTCCTGGCCTAAGGCCTTTATAAGCCGCCCCAGCCCGCGCAGCCGCCCCCGAAACCCTAGCCACCGAGCCGCGCCGCTGCCTGCTCGCGCCACCGCCCCGCCGCCGCGCCGCACCACCGCCCCGCCGCCGCGCTGTCGCCGCGCCGCCGCCGACCGCCGGAGACCGTCGCCGCCGCCGTTTCCGAGGTAGCTGCCGCCATTCCGCCATCGTCGGTCTTTCTTTAGAAACCGATCGTTTTTTTTAGAAAAACCCTAGATCCGTTTTTTTATTAGATAGTTTTTTTAGGTTTAGTTATTTAGCGGACGTTCGTCCGTACGTTCGTTTTAACGAATGTTGTTCGTCCATTAGCCGCAGACAGCGAACGTTCGTTCGTTAGCCTGTTCGTCAGTTTTCTTTTTCGGGGTTTTTATCCGTGATTATTTCGATTGCGATTTGTGCCCTGATCTTGTTTTTCGTTTTTCTTTTCGCTCGAGAGTCAGAATCAGGTGATTCAAAATCCCAGATCTTCATCTCGACGCCCTCTTTCCGTTTAACCAACTTGAACCAAGTTTTGGCTACTGTAAAATTTGACTTTAGATCAATTAGTAACCGGAGCACGTTTCTTTCGCAGTTTGAGTTTCGTTGCTTCTTTCGATTAGATTCTTTTTGCAAACCGGAGTTCTTAAGTTGAACTTTCTGGTTAGATCTTATCTTTTGGAGTTTTGTTTGTGCATCATTGCTTTTTTGCTTATGTATGCTATTGTTTGCTCGCGATAGAATACCCGGACTGTGAAGCGCGCTACTACGAGTCTCTAGGTTTTGCGAATCGTCGGCAAGGCAAGTAACACTTTGATCATACCCTTTTAATAATCAGTTTTTATGCATTAGATCAAGCCCTCACACATTGCATGAGTAGGATCTCTTAACTTGTGGGACTGGGAAGTAGTTTGAGGTAGAACCTATTACCTGCATTATTTTCAAACCCTTGGGAGTTACTTCTACGTTCGCTTAGGTTGCTATCCTATGCTCGTAGATGTGGTTGGGTTTGAGTGAAATCCATGACAGATGTGAGTTGTTAATTAAGGATTCAACTTAAGGTGGCTACTTGAATACACATCTGGGTGGATTGGTTGCAGGGCACCTGGGGAATCCAATGTTGTCTTAAGAAATCCCGGGGTTCCGTGTGATTTTTCCTATGAAATGCCAACCAGGCTCAAAGGGATCATAAAACTATTCATGCTAGAAACTTCCGTGTGCAGCCACATGCCAATATGGGCTCTGGCATAGTTGAGTAAGTTGTGGGAAACCTTTCCATGATGGGCTAGCAGATGTAGAGGGATTGTAGGTATACCGGCCTATCTATCTGGTTAAGGGGACCTCTTCGGAAAGACTGTGTCTCGGTCATCTGTTTCTCAAACACCAGGCAGTGCGAGAAACCAAACGTAGGCGATCGAGTCTTGTGGGAAAAGAGCATAAACCTCTGCAGAGTGTACAAACTGATCATGATTAGCCGTGTCCCCGGTTATGAACATCTTGAGTATCTGATACTTGAATTATTGGTTGATCTCATCACTCTATAATTTAATTTGTTGGGTTAATGATTACTTTAATTGGGATTGTGTAAGGTGGTACCTTCTCAATGATGTTTCAACTACCATGATAGTTAAATTAAAATTTATTCCTTTGTTGTAAGGAAAATTGGCTTTACGCAAAAACTTTAACCCTAGAGCCTCCACCAGCCAAATATGCATATAGTTTAGTCTTTATTCTGTTACTTGCATCTTCTGTGTTATCTTGCCAGCATATTCCATGTGCTGACCCGTTTTTGAACTGCAACATATTACGTTGCAGACTTTTTAGACGAGGAATAAGACGTTCTAGGTCGTTTGTCATGCACTCAGCTATGCCGTTGGAGTTGATGGATTCACTTATCTTCCAAGCCTTCCGTTGTTGTTTTGTTAGATGGCCTTAAGCCATAGACTTTTGTAATAAGGTCTCTTTGGAAACATTCGATGTAATAAGTGTGTGATTGCCACTCTGTTATGAATCCTTCAAGTACTGTGTGTGTCAGCATTACCGATCCAGGGATGACACTGAAACACAGAGACTTCGGTCCATTCGGATCGTGGTCGCTACAAAATTCTGGTGCTCGCATTATTTCTGAATTTATTTCAGGATTTCCGGCGATGTGCTTTCAGTGGGAGGAGACGTTCCCGTCGACAACGAGGCGCCTACGGTGACTTCGTAAATCTCAAGATGAAATGTCGGCTCAGTCTGTCGGAGGTGCTCGTAGGGGTAGGTGTGCATGTGTGCGTTCATAAGGGTGAGTGTATGCCCGTGTATATGAACGCTTGCGTATATACTGATGCTAAAAAAACTGACGTCGATCCAGAGGCGGCGGCCGAATAGCCCACGTCGGGCCCACCTATTGGCTAGTGTTCCTTTGATTGCATGGCATCCTGTACGTTCACATGTTGACTGAATATTGCATGGTGCGTACGTGGCTATCTCTCTTTCGTCTTTTCTCTTGTACTTGAAAACTTGTGCACGTATCATGCAAGATGGATGGCTCATTGATTTTATGCATGCGTCTAGCTCCATGTAACCTTCTCTTGTTATCTCTCCAACACATTTATTCCTGAGTACAAACAGATCAAAACATGAATGCAGTACTGATTTCTTATTAGTCAAATCATATGCACTAAGGAACAAAAGTACCTGATGATTTATTTGTTGTGTAATATTTTAAGAAGTTTTTATGATAATTATGCCCACATCACCACTGGTGGAGGTATCTGCTACTCCCATAGGAGTTTGCTGGATTTCCCTGAAGAGAAAGGGTGATGCAGCACAGCAGCAGAAAATAGTCCAGTTAAGAACCAATGTTTATCGAACCAGTAGGAAGCACCACATTAATAACGTTAGCAGTACCTGCACACAAACACAAGATTTGCTTGCACCCACCAAAGGCAAGCGGATCGTCACCCCCCTTGTTCTTGCTAGTTACAAGATTAAAGCAGGCAGTGATAGGCAAAATAGCAAAAATAGTAAAGAGCAAATGAAGAAAAATTGTAAGAGCTTTCGTATTTGCTCACTAGATCCACTAGGGGAATCTCTCTCTAAAGCATATAAAGGCATGGTAGACAAATTACTGTTGGGAAATTGACATAATAGGGCAAATGATAATTATGATTATTGATGGCATAATCTCACGTAGGCATTACATTGGTGATAAGTAGGTCGTTAATCCAACTGCATATACTACTAGTAATCCACCTCAAGACTGCTATCCAGCATGCATCTCAAAGTATTAAGTTCATAAAAATAGAGTAACACAATAAGAAAGTTGACATAATCTAGAGAGGAAGAGATCAGTCAATATGACCAAACCCTGTCGTTTCACTCTTAGTGGCAACAATATAATACGTGCCTTTGTCCCTTCTGTCATTGGACAATATCACCACAAGATTGAACCCACTACTATGAACCACTCCCTCTGAAGACCTACTCATCTAATTTGCTAAAGGAGACTCATAGATCGGAAAGCATACATAGCTATAAAATTACACAATAGAGAAACTTCAAGATAATCAATATAAATCAATGAATAATCTGATCATAAATTCACAATTCATTAAATCCCAACAAACATGCCACAAGAATTACATCGAATAGGTCTCCAAAGAGATCGCTGTATACTGGGATGGCTTGTGCAACTGATTTGAACAAGACCTTCTTCCCTGTAACACACATATTTTCTCCATCCACACTTGAATTTTATTCCATAGTCTCTCTTCAAGTACTTGAAATCCCCATTTTTTATACAACCACATCAGACGGCATGCCGAGACATTACTTATCCAACTGCTCAGTAGGCACATTTAGGATATTTTTCACAACAGTCCTCACCTCCTAGGGACACCCTTTACTGAAGAAAATGGAGGATTTCTCCTTGTTTACTCTCTGTCCAGAAAGTATGACATAAGATTCCAAAAGGACTAAGACCTCCCCCGCACCCTCTCTATCTGCTTTAAGAAAAGTGGGTTGTCATATGCAAAACAACAAATGGTTCACCAACAAGGTCGTTGTCGCCACTCGAATGCCTCCAAGACGAGTTGATTAAACTCTGAATTCTAAAAGACATGAAAGACCATCCACTACTAGGAAAAGGGCTATAGATGATATGGACTCTAATGGCGCACCAGACACATGGTGCGCCACTACTATATAGTAATGGCGCACCATGTGTCGGTGCGCCATTAGAGTGGTAGACACTAATGGCGCACCAGACCTTCGGTGCGCCATTAGTAACAATTTTTTTCCAGACATACTAATAGCGCCCCGTGGCACAGTAAGTCATTACTAGTTTAACTAGTAATGGCGCACCTCCAACTCAGTGCGCCAGTACTAATTTTTATTTTTTTGCAAAACTACTAATGGCGCACCACTCACTAATGCGCCATTAGTAACACTAGTTACTAATGGCGCATTAGTGAGTGGTGCGCCATTAGTAAAGTGGGACCAGCTAGATATTTTGGACAGCCACACCTACACACTCACTTTCCCCACTTCATTCTCTCCACCTCCTCCTCCAAGCTTGTGTCGGCTGCCTCCTCATCCTCACCTCATTTGCATCATAGATTCATCAAAATTAAGTGGTTAAATTACCTTTTTTGATAGGTAAGTAAGGGGGGAAAGCTATCTTTATGTTGTAGATCAGTTTTTTCTCCCTCGAGCTCCAACAACCATGCACATGCACTTTTTATGGCCTAGCTAGATCTATGTATGTTTGTGGTGTTGTATATGTTTGTGGTGTTGCATATATGTTTGTGTTTGCAGGTACCGGTATTTGAAATGCGATAGTTGCCAATATTTTGCCGAAATGTTGATTCATTTCTGTTTTGGCGAGAACTTTGGCACTATGCATTCTTTTTGGTCCTATTTTTAGGGAAAGTCATGCCAAATTTTTTCTTGGTTCTAAAATATCATTTTGCTCTACCCCGTAGGCGACCATGGTCCGCACGATGACCGAAGGCATCGTGAATAGGTTTTTGAGCTCCACGAAGGCCGAGATGCTACAAAAGAACGAGACGGAGATAAGATGTCCGTGTCAAAGATGCAAGCTGAAGAGCCTTATTGCGGACCCGAATTCCGGGCAGGTGCGGGACCACCTGCTCTTGCATGGTTTCATGGATGGCTATCGGTGGCAAGGTGATGAAGATGACTATGAAGTCGTCCATGGCCGGGCAAGAAATGAGGAAGGGCAGCAAGACAACCACCGCGGCGAGGGCGGACGAGAAGATGAAGAATCTCCAGGACATGATCACTACGGTGACGTTGTACACAATAATCATTTAGAAGATGCCGAACATGATGATGAGGAAGATCAAGACGAAGGGCATGATCATGATCTAGATGAAGATGTCGGAGCAGACTACGATGGAGGCTGGGTGCAGGACCCTCATATTCAAGAGCTGCTTCTCAAGTAGACGGATAATGTAAGAGCTGCCACCCGAGAGAAAGCCAAGCTGTATCAACTAGAGATAGACGCGGTTACTCCATTGTATGAAGGATGCAGGCCCGACGATACCCGTGTGGAAGTAACGCTCATGGCTCTGGAGATGAAGGTAAAACACAAAATGACTGACGCATGCATCGACGAGAACATGTCATTCTGGCACGAACGTCTTCCCAAGGGGAACAAGTGACCGACCAGTTTCGAGGAGGCGAACAAAATCGTGTGTCCTCTGGATTTACCGCATGTGAAACACCATGTGTGCATGAACAATTGCATCATTTATCGGGATGAGCACGCGGAGTCTACCATATGTCCGGTGTGCGGCGTCACTCGATACAAGAAGCGGAAGAAAGCTCCTCGAAAAGTGGTGTGGTACTTTCCGATCACTCCTCGTCAGCAGCGGTATTTCACGGACCCTAAGGTAGCAAAGCTCCTGCGTTGGCACGCGGATAGGGAGGAGAAGAAGCGAGAAGATGACGGAAATGATCCGGAGATAAATAAAAAAGACAAGATGCTGAGTCACCCTAAGGATGCAAGCCAGTGGCAAGCGTTGAACTTCGAAGACCTAGAATTTGGGAACGATCCAAGGAACATCGTGCTGGGCGCGAGCACCGATGGAGTCAATCCGTTTGGCAGCCAGAGAAGCACACATAGCACCTGGCCTATGTTTGTGTGGATGTACAACCTTCCCCCCTGGTTGTGCATGAAGAGGAAGTACATTCACATGAGTATGCTAATTGAAGGGCCGAAACAACCAGGGAACAACATCAATCTGTATCTGGGGCTGCTGAAAGAGGAGCTAGACACGCTGTGGAAATCGCTAGCCAATAGGTGGGACACCGCAGAGAAAGAATATTTCCCTATGAGAGCCGCACTGCTCACGACGGTGCACGACTATCTCGGTTACGGATATGTCGCGGGGCAGGTGGTCCACGGATTTTCTGGATGCGTCAGGTGCATGGATGACACAACGTATCGCCAGCTAGATAGAGATCCCGGGTCTTCGTAAACCGTGTACATGGGACATCGAAGCTGGCTTCGCGAAGATGACCCGTGGAGGAAACGCAAGGATCTGTTCGATGGTGAAACCAAACCCCGAAGACGCCCGCGTACAAGGAGCGGCGAGGAAATAGACGAGCTGTTGAAAAATTGGAAAGATTGCTCACTGCCGGGAAAGAAGCAACAGGCGCCAGAGCCAGGAAAGAAGCGAAAGGCGCCAGAGCCGCTGCTGAAGGTATGGAAAACAAGGTCTGTTTTCTGGGACTTGCCATACTGGAAGATCCACCGTGTGCTTCACAGCCTTGATGTCATGCATATCACGAAGAACGTGTGCGAGAGTCTGCTTGGTACCCTGCTCAACATGCCAGAGAGGACCAAAGATGGGCCGAAAGCAAGGGCAGACTTGAAATCAATGGGCATCAGGCAGGAGCTTCATGCTAATGATGATGATGATGATGATGATGATGATGATGATGATGATGATGATGATGAGGCGAAGCAGGACACAGAAAGTCGTCGCAAAGGCAAAAGGCCAAGAAGACCGGAAAGGACTACCCTCCCGCGTGCTTCACTCTAAGTCAGGAGGAGATCGAGCAGTTTTTCACCTGCCTCGTAGGAGTAAAACTTTCTTACGGTTACGCGGGGAAGTAAGCAGATACCTAGACCCAGCGAAGCAGAAGTTCAGCACGATGAAGTCTCACGACTGTCACGTGCTGATCACGCAGATACTTCCAGTTGCAATCCGTGGGATCATGGACGCCCACGTCCGTGAAACGCTATTTGGCCTATGCAACTTTTTCGACATCATCTCTCTGAAGTCGGTTGGCGTGAGGCAACTCAGAAGGCTACAGGAAGAGATCGTGGTGATACTATGCGAGCTTGAGATGTACTTCCCGCCCGCATTCTTAGACGTTATGGTGCATCTGTTGGTCCATATCGTGGAGGATATCATCCAACTCGGGCCGACATTCCTGCACAACATGATGTTGTTCGAAAGGATGAATGGTGTCATCAAAGGATATGTTCGCAACATGTCACGTCCAGAGGGAAGCATAGTCAGGGGCTTTCTGACCGAAGAGTGCATCTCCTACTGCACGAATTATCTAGGCATCGAGAACCCCGTTGGTCTGCCCGTCAACAGGCACCTCGGCAGGCTCGCTGGATGGGGTCACCGCGAGGGTCGCCGCGAAATGCATGTCGACTTCGAGGGTTGACTCGCCGACTTTGAAAGAGCAAACCTAGTCGCGCTACAACACATAGACATGGTCGATCCTTGGGTGGTAGAGCACAAAACCTTTATTGAGAAGACGTACAATGACCGAGGCCAACAGAGGATGGACGGAGATATAATCAAAGAGCACAACTCGTGTTTCACGTGTTGGTTCAAGGCGAAGCTTCTGTCGTACCCTTTACATGAGGATTCTTCTGCGGAAGAAAATCTCATATTCGCCTTGTCACAGGGCGCCGAGCACAACCTGATGACGTATGAGGCGTATGATATCAACGGGTACACATTCTACACCGAGGACAAGGACATGAAGAGTGATGGTTATCAGAACTCCGGGGTAACGATGGAATCCTACACCGGTAACGACAAGGACAGATACTACGGAAGGATCGAAGAGATCTAGGAGCTGAGCTACGCTGGAGAGAAGGTCCCGATGTTCCGTGTCAGATGGGCCAAGAGCGTCCTAAAATAAGACCGGTATTTCACCACCATGGTTATACCCGAAGGCAAATCCAAAACCGCGGGCGCAAACTGTTGGGGAACGTAGCAGAATTCAAAAAATTTCCTACGCTTCATCAAGATCAATCTAAGGAGTCATCTAGCAACGAGCATAATGGAGTGCATCTACATACCCTTTGTAGATCGCGAGCGGAAGCGTTCGAAGGAACGTGGATGAAGTAGTCGTACTCTTCGCGTTCCTCGTCACCGATGATCCAAACGCCGAACGGACGGCACCTCCGCGTTCAACACATGTACGGTACAGCGACGTCTCCTCCTTCTTGATCCATCAAGGGCGGAGGAGAGGTTGACGGAGATCCAGCAGCACGACGGCGTGGTGGTGGATGCAACAGGAAAACATGCAGGGCTTCGCCGGCGCCCTTCGTGAGGAGTAGGAAGTGTGACGGGAGGGGGGAGAGGCGCCAGAGGCTTGGGGTGCGGCTGCCCTCTCCCCCCCCACTATATATAAGGGCCAGGGGGGCGCCGGCCCTGGGAGATCAGATCTCCAGGGGGGCGGCGGCCAGGGGGGTAGACTTGCCCCCCAAGGCATAGGGGGCGCCCCTCCCCCTAGGGTTTCAACCCTAGGCACATGGAGGGGGGCCATATGGGTGCGCCAGCCCACCAGGGGCTGGCCCCCATCCCCTTGCCGCCTAGGGGACCCACCGGGATGGGTGGCCCCACCCGGTGGACCCCCGGGACTCCTCCGGTGGTCCCGGGACACTCCCGGTGACCTCCGGAGTTCACCCGATGGCCGAAACTGGACTTCCTATATATCATTCTTTATCTCCGGACCATTCCCGAACTCCTCGTGACGTCCGGGATCTCATCCGGGACTCCGAACAACATTCGGGTTTCCATGTGCATGTATCTCTACAACCCTAGCGTCACCGAACCTTAAGTGTGTAGACCCTACGGGTTCGGGAGACACGTAGACATGACCGAGACGACTCTCCGGTCAATAACCAACAGCGGGATCTGGATACCCATGTTGGTTCCCACGTGTTCCTCGATGATCTCATCGGATGAACCACTGTGTCAAGGATTCACTCAATCCCGTATGTTATTCCCTTTGTCTATCGGTACGGTACTTGCCCGAGATTCGATCGTCGGTATGCCCGATACTGTTGGGGAACGTTGCATGGGAAACAAAAATTTTTCTACGTTCACCAAGATCAATCTAGGAGATGCATCTACGAGGGGAGAGTTGGATCCACATACCCTTGTAGATCGCTAAGCGGAAGCGTTCAAGAACGCGGTTGATGGAGTCGTACTCGCCGCGATTCAGATCGCCGAAGATCCTAGCACCGAAGCAACGGTGCCTCCGCGTTCTTCACACGTACAGCTCGGGGACGTCTCCTCCTTCTTGATCCAGCAAGGGGGAAGGAGAGGTTGATGGAGACACCGGCAGCACGACGGCGTGGTGGAGATGGTGGTGGAGGATTCCTGCAGGGCTTCGCCAAGCACCGCGGGAAAACGAAGATGGATGTGGGAGAGGGAGGGCAGCGCCGAGGCACGAACGTGTGTGGCTGCCCTCCCTCTGCCTCTCTTTATATAGGGGGAGTAGAGGGGAGGGGGCGCCCTAGGGTTTACCCCTAGGGGCGGCGGCCAAGTGGAGATGGGGGGGGGCGGCGGCCAGGGCTGCGCCAGGGTTAGGGCTTCCCCCCCCCAGGTGCCTTGCCCCCCAAGCTAGGGGGTGCGGCAGCCCTAGGAGGGGCCAGCCCCCCTTGCGCATGAGGAGAGGGCCCAGGGGGGGCGCACAGCCCTATGAGGGCTGTTGTGTTCCCCCTTTGTGGCCCATTAGGCCCGAAACTCCTTCCGGGACCCCGAAACCCCTTTCGGTCATCCGCCGTCTTCCTGATACTCCCCGGAACACTTCCGGACTCCGAAACCTTTCATCCTATATATCAATCTTCGTCTCCGGACCATTCCGGAGACCCTCGTCACGTCCGGGATCTCATCCGGGACTCCGAACAACCTTCGGTAACCATGCACTGTTCTCACTAACAACCCTAGCGTCACCGAACCTTAAGTGTGTAGACCCTGCGGGTTCGGAAACTATGCAGACATGACCGAGACACTCCCAGGCCAATAACCAATAGCGGGATCTGGATACCCATATTGGTTCCCACACGTTTCTCGATGATCTCATCGGATGAACCATGATGTCAAGGATTCAGGCAATCCCGTATACAGTTCCCTTTGTCTCGTCGGTATGTTACTTGCCCGAGATTCGATCGTCGGTATCTCTATACCTAGTTCAATCTCGTTACCGGCAAGTCTCTTTACTCGTTGCCGTAATACATAATCCCGTGACTAACTACTTAGTCACTTTGAGCTCATTGAGATGACGTATTACCGAGTGGGCCCGGAGATACCTCTCCGTCACACGGAGTGACAAATCCCAGTCTCGATCCATGTCAACTCAATAGACACCTTTGGAGATACCTGTAGAGTACCTTTATAGTCACCCAGTTACGTTGCGACGTTTGGTACACACAAAGCACTCCTACAGTGTCAGTGAGTTACATGATCTCATGGTCATAGGAACTTATACTTGACATGCAGAAAACTATAGCGATAACTGATACGATCAAAAGCTATGTTTAACGTTTGGGTCTCGTCCATCACATCATTCTCCTAATGATGTGATCCCGTTATCAAATGACAACTCATGTCTATTACCTGGAAACCGCGGTCATCTTTGATCAACGAGCTAGTCCTGAAGAGGCTTACTAGGGACACAAAGTTTGTCTATTTATCCACACATGTATATGAGTTTCCAATCAATACAATTATAGCATGGATAATAAACGATTATCATGAACAAGGAAATATAATAATAACTCTTTTATTATTGCCTCTAGGGCATATTTCCAACAGTCTCCCACTTGCACTAGAGTCAATAATCTAGCATTACAAGGTAATGAATCTAACACCCATAGAGTCTTGGTGTTGATCATGCTTAGCCCGTGGAAGAGGCTTAGTCAACGGATCTGCAACATTCAAATCCGTGTGTACTTTGCAAATGCTTATGTCCTCCTCCTTGACTGAATCGCGGATGGAATTGAAGCGTCGCTTTATGTGTCTGGTCCTCTTGTGAAACCTTGGTTCCTTGGCTAGAGCAATGGCACCAGTGTTGTCACAGAACAGAGTCATTGGGTTTAGTGCACTAGGCACAACTCCAAGATCTGTCATGAACTCCTTCATCCAGACACCTTCCTTTGCCGCCTCCGAGGCAGCTATGTACTCCGCTTCGCATGTAGAATCGGCTACCACGCTCTGCTTGGAACTGCACCAGCTTACCGCTCCCCTGTTGAGAATATATACGTATCCGGTTTGAGACTTAGAGTCATCCGGATCAGTGTCAAAACTTGCATCGACGTAACCCTTTACGACGAGCTCTTGATCACCTCCATAAACGAGAAACATTTCCTTAGTCCTTTTCAGGTACTTTAGGATATTCTTGACCGCTGTCCAGTGATCCATACCAGGATTACTTTGAAACCTTCCGGCCATACTTATGGCAAGGCTGACATCTGGTCTTGTGCACAGCATTGCATACATGATAGAGCCTATGGCTGAAGCATAGGGGACGACACTCATCTTTTCTCTATCTTCCGCAGTCACTGGGCATTGAGTCTTACTCAACTTTGTACCTTGCAATACCGGCAAGAACCCCTTCTTGGATTGATCCATTTTGAACTTCTTCAAAACTTTATCAAGGTATGTACTTTGTGAAAGTCCTATCAAGCGTCTTGATCTATCTCTATAGATCTTGATGCCCAATATGAAAGCAGCTTCACCGAGATCCTTCATCGAAAAACTCTTGTTCAAATACCCCTTCACGCTATCCAAAAATTCTATATTGTTTCCAATCAACAATATGTCATCCACATATAATATTAGAAATGCTATAGAGCTCCCACTCACTTTCTTGTAAATACAAGCTTCATTGTAAACTTGTACAAACCCAAACGCTTTGATCACCTCATCAAAGCGAAGATTCCAACTCCGAGATGCCTGCACCAGCCCATAAATGGAACGCTGGAGCCTGCATACTTTGTCAGCATTCTCTGGATCGACAAAACCCTCCGGTTGCATCATATACAACTCTTCCTTAAGAAAACCGTTAAGGAACGCTGTTTTGACATCCATCTGCCAAATTTCATAATCGAAATATGCAGCTATTGCTAACATGATTCGGACGGATTTAAGCATCGATACGGGTGAGAAAGTCTCATCGTAGTCAATCCCTTGAACTTGTGAAAAACCCTTTGCCACAAGTCGAGCTTTATACACGGTGACATTACCGTCAGCGTCCGTCTTCCTCTTAAAAATCCATTTATTCTGAATGGCCTTCCGCCCTTCAGGTAATACTTCCAAAGTCCATACTTTGTTTTCATACATGGATCCCATCTCGGATTTCATGGCCTCTAACCATTTGTCGGAATCCGGGCCCACCATCGCTTCTCCATAGCTCGTAGGTTCACCGTTGTCTAACAACATGACCTCCAAGACAGGGTTACCATACCACTCAGGTGCAGTGCGTACCCTTGTCGACCTACGAGGTTCGGTAGTAACTTGATCAGAAGCTTCTTGATCATCATCATTGGCTTCCTCTTCAACCGCTGCAGGCTCCACAAAAACATCTTTCTGTGCTGCGCAACTCTCTGGTTGAAGCAGAGGTTCAATAACCTCATCAAGTTCTACCTTCCTCCCACTCAATTCTTTCGAGAGAAACTCTTTCTCAAGAAAGGACCCGTTCTTAGCGACAAACACTTTGCCTTCGGATCTGAGATAGAAGGTGTACCCAACAGTTTCTTTTGGGTATCCTATGAAGACACATTTGTCCGCTTTGGGTTCGAGCTTTTCTGGCTGAAGCCTTTTGACATAAGAATCGCAACCCCAAACCTTGAGAAAAGACAACTTAGGTTTCTTACCAAACCAAAGTTCATACGGTGTTGTCTCAACGGACTTAGATGGAGCCCTATTTAAAGTGAATGCAGCTGTCTCTAACGCATATCCCCAGAACGATAGTGGCAAATCGGCAAGAGACATCATAGAACGCACCATATCTAATAGGGTTCGATTACGACGTTCGGACACACCATTACGCTGTGGTGTTCCAGGTGGCGTCAACTGTGAAACAATTCCACATTTTCTTAAGTGATTGCCAAACTCATAACTCAGATATTCTCCCCCTCGATCAGATCGTAGGAACTTGATCTTCTTGTTACGATGATTTTCAACTTCACTCTGAAATTGCTTGAACTTTTCAAAAGTTTCAGACTTATGCTTCATTAAGTAAATATACCCATATCTACTTAAGTCGTCAGTGAAGGTGAGAAAATAACGATATCCACCGCGCGCCGTGACACTCATCGGACCACACACATCAGTATGTATGATTTCCAATAAGTCACTTGCCCGTTCCATTGTCCCTGAAAACGGGGTCCTCGTCATCTTGCCCATGAGGCATGGCTCGCATGTGTCAAGTGATTCAAAATCAAGAGACTCCAAAAGTCCATCAGCATGGAGCTTCCTCATGCGTTTTACGCCGATATGACCCAGACGGCAGTGCCACAAGAAAGTGGTATTATCATTATCAACTCTACATCTTTTGGCATCAATGTTATGAACATGTGTATCATCACTATCGAGATTCAATAAGAATAAACCCCTCACTTCGGGTGCATGACCATAAAAGATATTACCCATATAAATAGAACAACCTTTATTCTCTGATTTAAATGAGTAACCGTCTCGCATCAAACAAGATCCAGATATAATGTTCATGCTTAACGCAGGCACTAAATAACAATTATTCAGGTTCATAACTAATGCCGATGGTAATCGAAGAGCGAGCGTGCCGACGGCGATCACATCAACCTTGGAACCATTTCCCACGCGCATCGTCACTTCGTCCTTCGCCAGCCTCCGTTTATTCCGCAGTTCCTGTTTAGAGTTGCAAATGTGAGCAACCGAACCGGTATCAAATACCCAGGCACTACAACGAGAGTTGGTAAGGTACACATCAATAACATGTATATCACATATACCTTGCTTGTTGTTGTTGTTGGCCCCCTTCTTGTCTGCCAGATACTTGGGGCAGTTCCGCTTCCAGTGGCCGTTCCCCTTGCAATAGAAACACTCAGTCTCTGGCTTGGGCCCAGCCTTGGGTTTCTTCACTGGATGAGCAACTGCCTTGCCACCCTTCTTAGAGTTACCCTTCTTGCCCTTGCCATTCTTCTTGAAACTGGTGGTTTTATTGACCATCAACACTTGATACTCCTTCTGGATGTCTGCCTCAACGACTTTCAGCATCGAAAACAGCTCGGCGATGGTTTTGTTCATCCCTTGCATGTTATACTGCTGTACGAAGCTCTTGTAGCTAGGCGGGAGTGACTGGAGAATTCTGTCAATGATAGCCTCGTCCGGGAACACAAGTCCTAGATCAGCTATGCGGGTATAGTACCCAGACATCTTCAGTAAGTGCTCACTGACAGACGAATTCTCCTCCATCTTGCAAGCAAAGAATTTATCGGTGGTCTCATACCTCTCGATCTTGGCATTCTTTTCAAAGATGAACTTCAACTCCTGGAACATCTCATATGCTCCATGACGTTCAAAACGCCTTTGAAGTCCTCCTTCCAAGCTATACAATATGGCACACTGCACTATAGAGTAGTCATCCGAACGCGACTGCCAGGCGTTCATAACGTCCGCAGAGGCCTGAGGAGCGGGGGGTTCACCTAGCGGTGCATTTAGGACATAAACCTTCTGGGCAGCTGTGAGGATGATCCTCAGATTGCGGAGCCAGTCCACAAAGTTGCTCCCATCATCTTTCAGTTTAGCTTTCTCTAGGAACGCATTAAAATTCAGGGGAGCTACTGCGCGAGCCATCTACAACAAAAGATTTGCAAAGACATCTTAGACTATTGTTCATGATAAGTGAGTTATTACCTAATCAAATTATTTATAACTCCCACTCAAATTGACATCCCTCTGGTCATTCGAGCGTGACATGATCCAGATTCACCAACCCAAGTCCGATCATCACGTGAGATGAGGTGGTGTCAATGGTGAACATCTACATGTTGATCATATCTACTATATGACTCATGCTCGACCTTTCGATCTTCCATGTTCCGAGGCCATGTCTGTACATGCTAGGCTCGTCAAGTCTAACCCGAGTGTTCTGCATGTGCAAAACTGGCTTGCACCCGTTGTATGCGAACGTAGAGTCTATCACACCCGATCATCACGTGGTGCTTCGAAACGACGAACCTTCGCAACGGTGCACACTCGGGGGGAACACAATTTTATCTTGAAATTTTAGTGAAGGATCATCTTATAATGCTACCGTCGTCCTAAGCAAAATAAGATGCATAAAAGGATTAACATCACATGCAAATCATAAGTGACATGATATGGCCATCAACTCGTGCTTTTGATCTCCATCTCCAAAGCACCGGCATGATCTCCATCGTCACCGGCGCCACACCATGATCCCCATCATCATGATCTCCATCATCGTGTCGCCATCGGGGTTGTCGCGCGCCCTCCATGCTCTTACTACTATTGCTACCGTTTAGCGATAAAGTAAAGCATTACAAAGCGCTTAATGATTGACACGCAGGTCATACAAAAATTGAAGACAACCCTATGGCTCCTGCCGGTTGCCGTATACATCGACATGCAAGTCGATATTAACTATTACAACATGATCATCTCATACATCAAATATATTTCATCATGTCATTGGCCATATCATATCACATACATACCCTGCAAAAACAAGTTAGACGTCCTCTAAATTGTTGTTGCATGTTTTACGTGGCTGCTATGGGTATCTAGCAAGAACGCTTCTTACCTACGCAAAGCCACAACGGTGATATTCAAGTTGCTATTTAACCTTCTACAAGGACCGCCTTGTTATATTCCGATTCAACTAAGATAGGAGAGACAGACACCCGCCAGCCATCTTATGCAACAAAAGTCACATGTCTGTCGATGGAACCGGTCTCATGTACGTGGACATGTAAAGTTGGTCCGGGCCGCTTCATCCCATAATACCGCTGAATCAAGAAAGACTAAGGAGGGAAGCAATCTAAACATCAACGTCCACAAACCCTTTTGTGTTCTACTCGTGAAAGCATCTACGCAAGAACCTGGCTCTGATACCACTGTTGGGGAACGTTGCATGGGAAACAAAAAATTTTCTACGTTCACCAAGATCAATCTAGGAGATGCATCTACGAGGGGAGAGTTGGATCCACATACCCTTGTAGATCGCTAAGCGGAAGCGTTCAAGAACGCGGTTGATGGAGTCGTACTCGCCGCGATTCAGATCGCCGAAGATCCTAGCACCGAAGCAACGGTGCCTCCGCGTTCTTCACACGTACAGCTCGGGGACGTCTCCTCCTTCTTGATCCAGCAAGGGGGAAGGAGAGGTTGATGGAGACACCGGCAGCACGACGGCGTGGTGGAGATGGTGGTGGAGGATTCCTGCAGGGCTTCGCCAAGCACCGCGGGAAAACGAAGATGGATGTGGGAGAGGGAGGGCAGCGCCGAGGCACGAACGTGTGTGGCTGCCCTCCCTCTGCCTCTCTTTATATAGGGGGAGTAGAGGGGAGGGGGCGCCCTAGGGTTTACCCCTAGGGGCGGCGGCCAAGTGGAGATGGGGGGGGCGGCGGCCAGGGCTGCGCCAGGGTTAGGGCTTCCCCCCCCCCCCAGGTGCCTTGCCCCCCAAGCTAGGGGGTGCGGCAGCCCTAGGAGGGGCCAGCCCCCCTTGCGCATGAGGAGAGGGCCCAGGGGGGGCGCACAGCCCTATGAGGGCTGTTGTGTTCCCCCTTTGTGGCCCATTAGGCCCGAAACTCCTTCCGGGACCCCGAAACCCCTTTCGGTCATCCGCCGTCTTCCCGATACTCCCCGGAACACTTCCGGACTCCGAAACCTTTCATCCTATATATCAATATTCGTCTCCGGACCATTCCGGAGACCCTCGTCACGTCCGGGATCTCATCCGGGACTCCGAACAACCTTCGGTAACCATGCACTGTTCTCACTAACAACCCTAGCGTCACCGAACCTTAAGTGTGTAGACCCTGCGGGTTCGGAAACTATGCAGACATGACCGAGACACTCCCAGGCCAATAACCAATAGCGGGATCTGGATACCCATATTGGTTCCCACACGTTTCTCGATGATCTCATCGGATGAACCACGATGTCAAGGATTCAGGCAATCCCGTATACAGTTCCCTTTGTCTCGTCGGTATGTTACTTGCCCGAGATTCGATCGTCGGTATCTCTATACCTAGTTCAATCTCGTTACCGGCAAGTCTCTTTACTCGTTGCCGTAATACATAATCCCGTGACTAACTACTTAGTCACTTTGAGCTCATTGAGATGACGTATTACCGAGTGGGCCCGGAGATACCTCTCCGTCACACGGAGTGACAAATCCCAGTCTCGATCCATGTCAACTCAACAGACACCTTCGGAGATACCTGTAGAGTACCTTTATAGTCACCCAGTTACGTTGCGACGTTTGGTACACACAAAGCACTCCTACGGTGTCAGTGAGTTACATGATCTCATGGTCATAGGAACTTATACTTGACATGCAGAAAACTATAGCGATAACTGATACGATCAAAAGCTATGTTTAACGTTTGGGTCTCGTCCATCACATCATTCTCCTAATGATGTGATCCCGTTATCAAATGACAACTCATGTCTATGACCTGGAAACCGCGGTCATCTTTGATCAACGAGCTAGTCCTGAAGAGGCTTACTAGGGACACAAAGTTTGTCTATTTATCCACACATGTATATGAGTTTCCAATCAATACAATTATAGCATGGATAATAAACGATTATCATGAACAAGGAAATATAATAATAACTCTTTTATTATTGCCTCTAGGGCATATTTCCAACAGATACCTTGTTCAATATCGTCATGGCAAGTCTCTTTACTCGTTCCGTAATCCATCATCCCGTGACTAACTCCTTAGTCACTTTGAGCTCATTATGATGATGTCTTACCGAGTGGGCCCAGAGATACCTCTCCGTCACACGGAGTGACAATATCCTAGTCTCGGTTCGTACCAACTCAACAGACACCTTCGGAGATACCCGTTGTGTACCTTTATAGCTACCCAGTTACGTTGTGACGTTTGGCACACCCAAAGTATTCCTACGGTATCCGGGAGTTACACAACCTCATGGTCTAAGGAATAAATACTTGACACCGGAAAAGCTTAAGCATTACGAACTAAACAATCTCGTGCTAGGCTCAGGATTGGGTCTTGTCCATCACATCATTCTCCTAATGATGTGATCACGTTATCAATGACATCCAATGTCCATGGTCAGGAAACCGTGACCATCTGTTGATCAACGAGCTAGTAACTAGAGGCTTACCAGGGACATGTTGTGGTCTATGTATTCACACATGTATCACTGTTTCCATACAATATAATTCAAGCATGAATAACAGACAATTATCATGAACAAGGAAATATAATAATAATAATACTTTTATTATTGCCTCTAGGGCATATTTCCAACAGTCTCCCACTTGCACTAGAGTCAATAATCTAGTTACATTGTGATGAATCGAACACCCATAGAGTTCTGGTGTTGATCATGTTTTACCCGTGGAAGAGGTTTAGTCAACGGGTCTGCAACATTCAGATCCGTATGCACTTTACAAATATCTATGTCTCCATCTTGAACATAATTCCGGATGGAGTTGAAACGGCGCTTAATGTGCTTGGTCTTCTTGTGAAACCTGGGCTCCTTGGTAATTGCAATAGCTCCAGTGTTGTCACAGAAGAGAGTCATCGGGCTTGACGCGCTTGGAATGACTCCTAGGTCGGTGATGAACTCCTTCATCCAGACTCCTTCTTGCGTTGCTTCGCAAGCAGCTATGTACTCCGCTTCACTTGTAGAATGCACCATGACGCTCTGCTTGCAACTGCACAAGCTGACTGCTCCACCATTCAAAATATACACGTATCCGGTTTGTGACTTAGAGTCATCCAGATCTGTGTCGAAGCTAGCATCGACGTAACCCTTTACGATGAGCTCTTCGTCACCTCCATAGACGAGAAACATATCCTTAGTCCTCTTCAGGTACTTTAGGATGTTCTTGACCGCTGTCCAGTGTTCCATACCGGGATCACTTTGGTACCTCCCTACCAAACTTATGGCAAGGTTCACATCAGGTCTGGTACACAGCATGGCATACATGATAGAACCTATGGCTGAGGCATAGGGAATGGCACTCATCTTTTTTCTATCTTCTGCCGTGGTCGGGGACTGAGCCTTGCTCAATCTCATACCTTGCAAAACAGGCAAGAACCCCTTCTTGGACTGATCCATATTGAACTTCTTCAATATCTTGTCAAGGTATGTGCTTTGTGAAAGACCAATGAGGCGTCTTGATCTATCTCTATAGATTTTGATGCCTAATATGTAAGCAGCTTCTCCAAGGTCCTTCATTGAAAAACTCTTATTCAAATAGGCCTTTATGCTCTCCAAGAATTCTATATCATTTCCCATTAGCAATATGTCATCCACATATAATATGAGAAATGCTACAGAGCTCCCACTCACTTTCTTGTAGATACAGGCTTCTCCCCAAGTCTGTATAAAGCCAAACGCTTTGATCACATCATTAAAGAGAATATTCCAACTCTGAGATGCTTGCACCAGCCCGTAGATCGAGCGCTGGAGCTTGCATACCTTGTTAGCATTCTCTGGATCGACAAAACCTTCCGGCTGCATCATATACAGTTCTTCCTTGAGGAAGCCATTGAGGAATGCCGTTTTGACGTCCATTTGCCATATCTCATAATCATAGAATGCGGCAATTGCTAACATGATCCAGACGGACTTCAGCATCGCTACGGGAGAGAAAGTCTCGTCGTAGTCAATCCCTTGAACTTGTCGATAACCCTTAGCGACAAGTCGAGCCTTATAGATGGTCACATTACCATCCGCGTCTGTCTTCTTCTTAAATATCCATTTATTTTCTATGGCGTGCCTATCATCAGGCAAGTCCACCAAAGTCCATACTTTGTTTTCATACATGGATTCTATCTCGGATTTCATGGCTCCAAGCCATTTATTGGAATCCGGGCCCGCCATCGCTTCTTCATAGTTCGAAGGTTCACCGTTGTCTAACAACATGATTTCCATGACAGGGTTGCCGTACCACTCTGGTGCGGAACGTGTCCTTGTGGACCTTCGAAGTTCAGTAGTAACTTGATCTGTGTCTTCATGATCATCATCATTAACTTCCTCCCTTGTCGGTGCAGGCACCTCAGGAACAATTTCCTGCGCTGCGCTACTTTCCGGTTCAGGAGGGGTGACTGTCACCTCATCAAGTTCTACTTTCCTCCCACTCACTTCTTTCGAGAGAAACTCTTTCTCCAGAAAGGATCCATTCTTGGCAACAAAGACCTTGCCTTCGGATCTGTGGTAGAAGGTGTACCCAATCGTTTCTTTTGGGTATCCTATGAAGACGCATTTTTCCGATTTGGGTTCGAGCTTCTCAGGTTGAAGTTTCTTGACATAAGCATCGCAACCCCAAACTTTTAGAAACGACAGCTTAGGTTTCTTGCCAAACCAAAGTTCAAACGGTGTCGTCTCAACGGATTTCGACAGAGCCCTATTTAAAGTGAATGCGGCAGTCTCTAAAGCATAACCCCAAAAAGATAGCGGTAAGTCGGTGAGAGACATCATAGATCGCACCATGTCCAACAAAGTACGATTTCGACGTTCGGACACACCGTTACGCTGAGGTGTTCTGGGCGGTGTCAATTGTGAAACAATTCCACAGTTCCTTAGGTGCGTGCCAAATTCATGACTTAAATATTCACCCCCACGATCTGATCGCAAGAACTTTATTTTTTTGTCACGTTGATTCTCAACCTCATTCTGAAATTCCTTGAACTTTTCAAAGGTCTCAGACTTGTGCTTCATCAAATAGATATACCCATATCTACTTAAGTCATCTGTGAGGGTGAGAACGTAACGATAGCCACCGCGAGCCTCAACACTCATTGGACCGCACACATCGGTATGTATGATTTCCAACAAGTTGGTTGCTCGCTCCATTGTTCTGGAGAACGGAGTCTTGGTCATCTTGCCCAAGAGGCATGGTTTGCACGTGTCAAATGATTCATAATCAAGAGACTCTAGAAGTCCATCTGTATGGAGCTTCTTCATACGCTTGACACCAATATGACCAAGGCGGCAATGCCACAAGTATGTGGGACTATCATTATCAACTTTACATCTTTTGGCATTCACACTATGAATATGTGTATCATCACGATCGAGATTCATCAAAAATAAACCATTGACCAGTGGGGCATGACCATAAAACATATCTCTCAAATAAATAGAACAACCATTATTCTCGGATTTAAATGAGTAGCCATCTCGCATCAAACGAGATCCGGATACAATGTTCATGCTCAAAGCTGGTACTAAATAACAATTATTAAGGTTTAAAACTAATCTCGAGGGTAGATGTAGAGGCAGCGTGCCGACGGCGATCACATCGACCTTGGAACCATTCCCGACGCGCATCGTCACCTCGTCCTTCGCCAGTCTCCGCTTATTCCGCAGCTCCTGCTTTGAGTTACAAATGTGAGCAACTGCACCGGTATCAAATACCCAGGAGCTACTACGAGCGCTGGTAAGGTACACATCAATAACATGTATATCATATATACCTTTGACGTTGCCGGCCTTCTTGTCTGCTAAGTATTTGGGGCAGTTCCGCTTCCAGTGACCCGTTCCCTTGCAATGAAAACACTCAGTTTCAGTCTTGGGTCCATTCTTTGGCTTCTTCCTGGCAACTGGCTTACCGGGCGCGACAACTCCTTTGCCGTCCTTCTTGAAGTTCTTCTTACCCTTGCCTTTCTTGAACTTAGTGGTTTTATTGACCATCAACACTTGATGTTCTTTCTTGATATCCACCTCCGCTGATTTCAGCATTGAATATACCCCGGGAATGGACCTCTCCATCCCCTGCATATTGAACTTTAACACGAAGCTCTTGTAGCTAGGTGGGAGCGACTGAAGGATTCTGTCAACGACCGCTTCGTCTGGGAGATTCATTCCCAACTGAGACAAGCGGTTGTGCAACCCAGACAACTTGAGTATGTGCTCGCTGACAGAACTATTCTCCTCCATCTTACAACTGTAGAATGCGTCGGAGACGTCATATCTCTCGACTCGGGCATGAGCTTGGTAAACCATTTTCAGCTCTTGGAACATCTCATATGCTCTGTGGTGCTCAAAACGCTTTTGGAGCCCCGACTCTAAGCTGTAAAGCATGCCGCACTGAACCAGGGAGTAATCATCACAACACGACTGCCAGGCATTCATAACGTCTTGGGTCGCCGGGAGAACAGGTGCATCACCTAGCGGTGCTTCAAGGACATATGATCTCTTGGCAGCTATGAGGATAATCCTCAGGTTACGGACCCAATCCGTATAGTTGCTACCATCGTCTTTCAGCTTGGTTTTCTCTAGGAACGCGTTGAAGTTGAGGGCAACTTGAGCGTGGGCCATTTGATCTACAAGACATATTGTAAAGGTTTTAGACTAAGTTCATGATAATTAAGTTCATCTTAATCAAATTTTAATGAACTCCCACTCAGATTGACATCTCTCTAGTCATATAAGTGATACATGATCCGAATCGACTTGCCCGTGTCCGATCATAAAGTGAGACGGACTAGTCATCAACTGTGAACATCTTCATGTTGATCGTATCTTCTATACGACTCATGTTCGACCTTTCGGTCTTCCATGTTCCGAGGCCATGTCTGTACATGCTAGGCTCGTCAAGTGAACCCTAAGTGTATTGCGTGTATAAATCTGGCTTACACCCGTTGTATGCGAACGTTAGAGCCTATCACACCCGATCATCACATGGTGCTTCGGAACAACGATCCTTAGCAACGGTGCACAGTTAGGGGGAACACAATTCTTGAAATTTTTAGTGGGAGATCATCTTATTTACCACCGTCGTTCTAAGTAAACAAGATGCATAAACATGATAAACATCACATGCAATCAAATAAAGTGACATGATATGGCCAATATCATCTTGCTCCTTCAATCTCCATCTTCGAGGCACCATGATCATCTTGTCACCGGCTCGACACCATGATCTCCATCATCATGATCTCCATCATCATGATCTCCATCATCGTGTCTTCATGAAGTCGTCACACCAACTATTAGTTCTACTACTATGGCTAACGTTTAGCAATAAAGTAAAGTAATTACATGGCGTTATTCAGTGACACGCAGGTCATACAATAATTAAGACAACTCCTATGGCTCCTGCCGGTTGTCAATTTCATCGACATGCAAGTCATGATTCCCTATTACAAGAACATGATCAATCTCATACATCACATATATCATTCATCACATCTTCTTGGCCATACCACATCACATAGCACATGCTGCAAGAACAAGTTAGACGACCTCTAATTGTTGTTGCAAGTTTTTATGTGGCTTCTATAGGCTTTCTAGCAAAAACGTTTCTTACCTACGCCAAAACCACAACGTGATTTGTCAATTTCTATTTACCCTTCATAAGGACCTTGTTCATCGAATCCGATCCGACTAAAGTGGGAGAGACAGACACCCGCCAGCCACCTTATGCATCTAGTGCATGTCTGTCGGTGGAACCAGTCTCACGTAAGCGTACGTGTAAGGTCGGTCCGGGCCGCTTCATCCCACGATGCCACCGAATCAAGATTGGACTAGTGACGGTAAGAAAATTGAGCAAACTCAACGCCCACAACTTGTTTGTGTTCTACTCGTGCAAGATGCTACACAAAGACCTAGCTCAGATGCCACTGTTGGGGAACGTAGCAGAATTCAAAAAATTTCCTACGCTTCATAAAGATCAATCTAAGGAGTCATCTAGCAATGAGCATAATGGAGTGTATCTACATACCCTTTGTAGATCGCGAGCGGAAGCGTTCGAAGGAACGTGGATGAAGTAGTCGTACTCTTCGCGTTCCTCGTCACCGATGATCCCAGCGCCGAACGGACGGCACCTCCGCGTTCAACACACGTACGGTACAGCGACGTCTCCTCCTTCTTGATCCAGCAAGGGCGGAGGAGAGGTTGACGGAGATCCAGCAGCACGACGGCGTGGTGGTGGATGCAACAGGAAAACCTGCAGGGCTTCGCCGGCGCCCTGCGTGAGGAGTAGGAAGTGTGACGGGAGGGGGGAGAGGCGCCAGAGGCTTGGGGTGCGGCTGCCCTCTCCCCCCCCCCACTATATATAGGGGCCAGGGGGCGCCGGCCCTGGGAGATCAGATCTCCAGGAGGGCTGCGGCCAGGGGGTAGACTTGCCCCCCAAGGCATAGGGGGCGCCCCCTCCCCCTAGGGTTTCAACCCTAGGCGCATGGAGGGGGGCCCATATGGGTGCGCCAGCCCACCAGGGGCTGGCCCCCTTCCCCTTGCGGGCTAGGGGACCCACCGGGATGGGTCGCCCCACCCGGTGGACCCCCGGGACCCCTTCGGTGGTCTCGGGACACTCCCGGTGACCTCCGGAGTTCACCCGATGGCCGAAACTGGACTTCCTATATATCATTCTTTACCTCCGGACCATTCCGGAACTTCTCGTGACGTCCGGGATCTCATCCGGGACTCCGAACAACATTCGGGTTTCCATGTGCATGTATCTCTACAACCCTAGCGTCACCGAACCTTAAGTGTGTAGACCCTACGGGTTCGGGAGACACGTAGACATGACCGAGACGACTCTCCGGTCAATAACCAACAGCGGGATCTGGATACCCATGTTGGTTCCCACGTGTTCCTTGATGATCTGATCGGATGAACCACTGTGTCAAGGATTCACTCAATCCCGTATGTTATTCCCTTTGTCTATCGGTACGGTACTTGCCCGAGATTCGATCGTCGGTATGCCCGATACCTTGTTCAATCTCGTCATGGCAAGTCTCTTTACTCGTTCCGTAATCCATCATCCCATGACTAACTCCTTAGTCACTTTGAGCTCATTATGATGATGTCTTATCGAGTGGGCCCAGAGATACCTCTCCGTCACACGGAGTGACAATATCCCAGTCTCGGTTCGTACCAACTCAACAGACACATTCGGAGATACCCGTTGCGTACCTTTATAGCCACCCAGTTACGTTGTGACGTTTGGCACACCCAAAGTATTCCTACGGTATCCGGGAGTTGCACAACCTCATGGTCTAAGGAATAAATACTTGACACCGGAAAAGCTTAAGCATTACGAACTAAACGATCTCGTGCTAGGCTCAGGATTGGGTCTTGTCCATCACATCATTCTCCTAATGATGTGATCCCGTTATCAATGACATCCAATGTCCATTGTCAGGAAACCGTGACCATCTGTTGATCAACGAGCTAGTAACTAGAGGCTTACCAGGGACATGTTGTGGTCTATGTATTCACACATGTATCGCTGTTTCCGTACAATACAATTCAAGCATGAATAACAGACAATTATCATGAACAAGGAAATATTATAATAATAATACTTTTATTGTTGCCTCTAGGGCATATTTCCAACACAAACGTCACCGCGAAAAATGAGCCATGGGTACTGGCTTCCCAAGTGGACCAATGCTTCTTCATTACCGACCCGTCAAAGCCCAGTCGTGTTGTCGTGAGGAGAGGCAAAAGGAAGATCATCGGAATGGATGGAGTCGCCAATGAGCAAGACTTCGACAAGTACGGCGACCCAAAGATGGAACATGACGAACGATGAAGTAGCAGCATACACCACAAGAAGAAGCAGGACCACCCTACCTAAAGGATGTCCGTTCCACAGAAGAACTCCATTTGCGAAAAAGAAGGGCAAGAAGATTGTGAACAGATAGCTAGCTAGCTAAGATCGATTGTATTTAAATTGTAGTCTTCATTTCTCGATTGTATTTCATGGGCACTTTTTGAACTATCATGAATATTTTTAAATTTCATGGGCACTTTTTGAATTGATGAAAAAATATTGAATATTCATGAGGACACTCGATCTCGACCCCCCCTCCATCTCGATCGCTATCCCCCCTCGCCAGATCCCCCTCGCCGCCGAGCACCCCCCGCACCCTCCCCCGCTCCACCGCCGACGACGACCCCCGCTCCACCGTCACAAATAAATGCAACTAAAAATCCAAAAAAAACAAATTTGATTATATTAAAAAAACAAATTTGATTATATTTTCAAATAACAAATTTGATGTTATTTTCAAATAACAAATTTGATGATATTTTTTATATTCATAAATATTTTCAAATAAAAAATCTGATGATATTTTTTAAAAAAAAATTATTACTATTTTTATAAAAAATTATTATTCTTTCATATTCATATTCATTTCCTAAAAAACTATTAGATGCAACAAAAAATAATAATAATAATTAATTACTTATGGCGCACCGCTGGCTGGTGCGCCATTGCTATCAAAAAAAGAATACTTATGGCGCACGGTGCCCCTGCTGCGCCATTGCTATAAAAAAACATTCTAATGGTGCACCGCCAGGGGGTGCGCCATTAGTATTCTTCCCCCATCCATATACACTTCGTCCTTCCCTCTTGTCCCACCCTCTCTTGCCAAACACTGCTTCGTCCCTCTCCCTCCACCGCGCCGCTCCCTCCCTCGTCCCTCCCTCCACCGCGTCGCCGCCGCCGCTGCCCCGACCCACTGCGCCGCAGCCGCCCACGCGCCCCCGCCGCCTCCCTCTCCCCATCCTCCCCTTCCTCCCC
>LR738710.1:883582484-883629668 GCA_902687465.1 Secale cereale
CGAGCGCCGCCACCGGAGCCCTCCGCCGCCTCCGACAAGACCATCACTCGGCAAGGAAGGAGGAAGAGGCCGCCGCCCCATCAAGGAAGGAGGAAGAGGCCTCCCCCCAAGCCCTACCTCGTCGGCGGCGGCGATCGCTTCTTCCTCAGCGGCGGCAATCTTCTTCGTCCTCGTCCTCGTCGCCGACGTAATACCCCCAAGCATGTACTCCTCCATCTCCCTTTCTTTCCCCTCCATCTCCCATTCTAATTTGGTAGATTTGCTTGCTGCTAATGGTTGTTGCCATCTGAATCTAGTTTCATGCCTGGTTTTGTTTGTTTGTTTAGGGTTTGTGTTGTCACTGCTTCCTCTAGATATATTCACGTAAACATCAAGTACAGTTGGTTCTTGAAAATCAATTTTTTGCATATGTAGGAAGTAGGAAATGCCTAACTAAGAGCTTAATGACGAAACTGAATGAGAAGGACACCTGTGGCTGAAACTAGAGGCGCCACAAGGAGTATTACTGACAAAACTAACACTTTGGAAATCACTCACTCAACACACTTGATGAATCGCATCAAATACAAATTGAGACAACAACTTGTACTGGCATTCGGTTCACGAACCCATACCGCCCGAGCTAGGTGCCGACAAGACGATGGCAGACAAAGAGAAGAAACTGCTCATCTGTTGTTAGGCCAGTGACCAACAAGTTACCAGCACCAGCAACTGACATTAAGCACAAACTAACTGTATCGTAATTCCATTTCGTAGGAAATGCACAAAGCATGATTTGGCAGTCTGTTAACTTCCTTCTTGTGATTTTGTCAAAGACACTTGAGTTATTTACTTAACAAGCATGTTCAAGTTGGTCCTCAGCCAGATTTTACAAGTCCTAATCATTGGACTTTTGAGATCGATCTACTAGACAGATCGATGGTTGCTGAGGCAAAGATTGACCATACATGCTAGTGCATGCTCTTCCAAGATGCAAATGCACCCGCTCTTGAACCTGTACAAAATTGTGAAGTTACTTGTTTCTTCTAGGCAGCAAACTGCCGTTTCCTCATCCTAAAAAAGAAACACATTTTAATGTGCAGCAGCAAGCAGGCATGCATCGTATGTATGGACAAGACCAATTCAAAGGATGGATAATAGAAGACCATTCATCTGGTTAACAAAAGAAAGAGACCATTCATCTGGTTAACAAAAGAAAGAGACCATTCAGTTGGATATAGGAGCTTAGTTTGATTTATGGCACATACAGAATAGACATTTACCTTTTCTTTTAGGTGTGACTGCTGGGTTTTCTTGTTTGAATGTGCTGACTGCTGGTACTATTTTAGTTAGATTACATATGTGTATGAACAGAACAAACCCCTTGTTCTGGTTTCGGTATGTAAGCTTAGATGTTTGTTTTTGAAACGAACCTATCTTTTAACCTTATACATATGAGATTGCACTTAAATGTTAACATCAGTGGTGCAGGAAATTCCATGGTCTTCCTATTGAGCTTGCATCAGCTATTGTTTGACCATGTAAACTATAACTGGATTGGTTGCAAACATGGACAGATCATCTCATTAAGAACACAATTTCTTTTCTTTTGGGTTTCAGAAGAACATCATTAGACCCTGACTTGATGTACAAAGGGACCTTGTGCTTGTTTCTTTAAAATGTGAGGTCAAACTTTGTGGGTGAACTCACATATTCGCTCTGGTCTTGGCATTTATAGAAGCTTGCTAGCTATGCATTTAAGTGTACAGTCGTGACCGCGTTTGCGCCCCTAGTTTTGCAAGAAAAAGGATTTTTTTAGCAGTCTTGTGCAACTATCTAAAAGAGTGTATCACCTGAAAAGGCTATATAGCTCTCTATGCATTTATTTATTGCAGATTTGCTCACAGTGCATTTCTTCTATCATAAATGTATAACTCAGAAATGTTTTTTTGCACTGGAGGAGGTGAAAGCACAACCATATACAGTACTTGATAAGATGGCAAGGCTGGAGCAACTCTGTATAAGTTTCACACTTGTACAGTTGTACTTGCATCTAAAAGATTTTTGCCACTTATATCCTAGTTGTCTCCTGAAGAGTTGTACTTGCATCTAAAAGATTTTTCACACTTGTATATTACTGCTTCTTAGTAATTAATGCTCTTTGAAACCCAATATGTTTCTTAGTAATGCTCTATATGTTTCTTTATGATGCTTCAGTACCAGACAATATATGCTTTTGCAAGCTATACACATCTATTTGAAATGATATGCTCAAGCCTATGCAAACTGGAATTTGAATAGTCTAAAGTGGAGTTGAAAGCCCGATGCACTCCATCCAGATTTTTGCTGGGTTTTGTCTCCGACCATCGTGTCGTGATGATTTTGCAGGTACCCCGAGAGGCCCTTGAGTTTGCTGGAATGTCGATTAACTTCTGTTCCGGCAAATTCGGGTACTCCATATGTCCTATTTTCAGCAAAGGTCATGCTGAAATTTTCCATGAATTTTAGCATGACTTTGCTAAAAATAGGACATATGGGGTACTTGTGACTAATGCAAGGGCCGGGGTATCTTAGTACTTAATTAACTAGGATCAACAGCCCCTTTATTCTTGCTGCATTAAACCATATGCTGCAATAGAGCCAAGTGATTAGGCCCAACTTAGAATTCTCCTTCCCAGCTTAGCTTTTAGGATGCCTCGGTGTCGACAAACCATAAATTATAAAACCTTGGCTTTTAGGGTGCCTCGGTGTCAATAAAAACCAAAATGATGAAAGCTTAGGCATTTAGGGTGCCTCGGCGTCGAAAAACCCTAAATGATAAAAGCTTAGCTTTTAGGATGCCTCGGTGTCGACAAACCCTAAATGATGAGGCCATGATCTTGTTCCTTGACAATAACCAACTTTTGACCAAACTTTTTTCCTATTTAGAGAGAAACATGGCCCACAACGATGAGACCGGCGGTTCGGGCAGCAAGGCATTCTGGGAGCTATCCCATGAGATGGAAGAACAACCTCACTTCTATGAGGACGCCGAGAAAGACACCGATCCTGACACCACTGATGGTGCCGCCGAGGATGACGCCACTGATGGTGCCGTCGGGGATGACACCACTGATGGTGCCGCCGAGGATGCCACCACTGATGATGGCGGCGCACGCACAGATGGCAGCCAACCGAATAAGCAACAGAAGGACCGGCGCCCGACCGTGCTCCGCACCGTCAAGGAGGAATTTACTGAAGTGGACTCCGACGGGAATCCAATGGTGCCCAAACAAATAGTCAAGGGGTACTCGGTTCAGCTCGGGTGCATTCTCCGGAGCACCGTCTCGATCAACATCGAGAACCTGAGGCATAAGGACCGAGGGAATTTGTGCAACCTCCTCTTCACGAAGCTTCACAAACGATACAAGTTCCCCGCTGAATTTGAAAACACAAGCCTCGCAGGGAATAAAGTGAACAATGCCGCCCTCACGAGGATGAGCACGACCCTGTCTACTTGGAGAAGCTCGGTGAAGAGAATGATTGACAAAGGTTTTAGTTATGAGAAGATCAAGGAGAAAAATCCTTCGATCACCGAAGATGACTACAAGGAATTCAAGATCAAGTGCGAGAGCATCGCAACCTCCGAATCAAGTCAGTGGGGGGAAGAAATGCGGCAGTTGAACTTAGGGGAACACACACTCGGTCCCGGTGGTTACAGAGTGGCAGAGCCTATATGGGACAAGGAGGACGCGGAGCGTGCCGAGCAAGGCCTACCGCCCCTCTTCGATAAATACGGTGACAAGCAGACCAGGAACTTTGTCAGGGCCCGGTACAAGGAGGACCCGGTAACAAAGGAGCTCACCACGGATCCGAAGACCAGGGCCCTTGAGGTTGTTTTGGTAAGGAATACACCCCCGCGTAATTAGCTCCATATGGTTGCATTCTAATTAATGAAGCCAAATTTCTAAATGGTTCACATTCCTTCCGCAGGCGACTGAAAGTAGTAGCGCGGGGACGACTCAGAACACCCCTTGGGACACCACTCTAAATAGGGCTTTGAATGTAATGAAAAAAGGATAAGCTCAGTAAGTCGTCGTCAGCTGGTCGTGTGGCCGACAAAGGCTTGTCCACAAAATGGTCGTCATACTATAACGCTGGTGGGCGAAAGGAGAAAAAGACCAGCTCGAAAAGCCAGGCGCGTGAGGTTCAAGAACTCAAGGCACAAGTGGCGCGGATTCCGGAGATTGTCCAAGAGCAAGTGCAACAACAACTGGGATCGACGCTCACCGGCATTATGCCTACCTTGATTCAGGGGCTGACGACGTGGATTGCGGGCGGCCAACAACTCGCAGAACGCGCAGGCGGGGCCATTGGTGTCTCTGACGGAGGCAGCATTGGTGTCTCCGACGCCGACACGGGCATTGGAGCTTAATGCACCCGGGTGTACGCCGGCCGACACCTCTGCAACAAGCGGCCCCTCCGTCAATTGCACGCCCGTCGTTGGCGGTGCCTCGACATTAGCCGAGCTCGACGCCATCATCACGGTAACTAATTAAGCCTTTCGGCCGAGGACTTTATCTCCTTGCCTTTGACTGGGCATCCCTGACGCCCTACATGTTTTCGCAGGGCGCCGCCGACATTCCGTGCACTCTCCTGCACTTCGTGAACGACGAGTTGGTCGATGTCGCCAAGGGAAGAATCGTTCAACTGGGCAACCCCATGTTCCACGGTAATCCGATGCCGCCCACCGTGTATAGGGTTCAACTGGTTCGGGTGCTGCCAGGCTGCGACGAGTTGTTACCTCCGATTCGACCCGCCGGGGCCGACGAAGATGATGTGATGACCCTCAGCGCCTGCCTAAGCTGGCCCCTGCTTTGGCCGAAGAGCCAGATTCGTTTGAGGGCGGGGGACACCACCCCAAAGACAACACCGCCAGTCTTGCCGGCGCCAAGCCATGGCAAGACCGCCGTAACGCTGCCAGACATCCCTATGGCACAGAATCCGAGCATGCATATGGCACATGATCCGAACGACGATGACGACAATGACGACGGTACATTTGCCAACGTCGATAAGTACTTTGCCGATCATGGGTATGATGGCGAATTCATGGGGCCTCCTTCTTAAGAACCCAACCCTACAAAAGACGATCGCGATCTAGCTGGTACCGCGGAGAAACCAAGTTGCAACAGGCGTCTGGCGTTCAGTTCTCAGGAGACGCCTCCAGCTGCCGACTTCACCGAGCCTCAGATAGCCGAGGTGCGAAATATTATCAGTCCCAACACACTCAAGAAGGCGGTCTGTGAGCAGAACTCGGCCCCATTATAGGATAAGAAGAAGGGACGGAAAAAGAAAGTAACAAGGGTGCGAGCCAGCCGGCACCGAGTACGATCCGTGCTCAGGACGGGCCACCTTCACCTAAGGATATAATGAGGAGGGTGCATGTGGCGGGTAGGCCGATGCTACCGACTAATATGCTCAATGCTGCAACCGGTGCTATGCGGAGTCTGCATGACATTGTTCTTTCTTTGGAGAAGCGGCGTCTCAGAGAGAAGGATGTGGCATACCTGGTTTTCGTGGCCAAGGTGCCAGAGGGCAAGGGCTTTGTGGATAACTCCATCGGGGGTACGATCGTCCTGCGGTTTGATGACATCTTCGCTATGTTTAACCTTCATCCACTGCACTACACCTTCGTTCGGTTATTTTCGCTGAGTATGGAGATGCGGATCATTAGAGACAAGACCCCGGACATCGTGATAGTCGACCCCTTCCACATGTGTGCCAAGATCTTGGGCAGCGCTGGGGACCGGCAAGTCGCGAGTTCTTACCTCGAAGGCGTCATTCTGGCAAACCGAGATAAGGATAACTTCCTCGTGCCTTACTTTCCCGAGTAAGTCGTCCCCTCAACCGCCCCGCAACATATGATTTCTTAGATTTCGATCGTTTTTTTAACATCCGTGTTTTGTGCAGTGACACACATTGCACACTCATCCTCCTAAGCCTGAAATATTCCATGGCCACGTATTTCGACTCGGACCGTCAGTCGAACGTAGACTGCACAAATGTCAAGAAAGTTCCTGATGATGTTCTCCCCGGCTACGCCAAATCTGGAGGCACCTTCACCAGGACAGTTCGTAAGTACGGCAAGCACGTGTTCGCCCACAATACGACGTTCTGCTGCGTCAAGCAGCCGCCTGGCGGTCAGAAGGGTGCCTACTACGCCATCCATCACATGCGGGCGATCGTACGGGACCATCATCACCTTCTGCTACCAGATAAACTCAAAGATTGGGCCGCGAGCTTGTCAACAATCCAGGACACGGACATCAGACAAGAATTCTTTCGCATCCACTCGGAGTTTGCGGAAATCATCCATCAAGATGTCCTTCGTACCTCGGGGCAGTTCAACCTCACAAATCAACCGTCCAACAGTGACATAGACACAATGCTACAAATGCAGGCTGACAACGCCCGCGATTTCATGACTCCCACGATAGACGGTGGCTTCATCCACACTCCGGTCCCTTGAGTCGAGTCGAAAGTAGTGATGCCATGTCTAGTTCTGAAACATCGATTGGCTCATGTTGTAATTAAACTTTAATGAACTTGTATGTCTCTTTGGTTTGGGCAGTCGTTCAACTTAGATGTAATCGATGCTATTAATGTCTTGCTTTTCTCTTCCGATCCTTTTGTTGCATACTTATATATTGCTCATGTATTGTCTATGAATTGGTACTAACGTTTCGTTTGGCTAGTGCATAGCGATGCCGTCGTATGTCGTGTACAAGGGCAAGGTTCCCGGAGTCTACGACGACTGGGAGGAGTGTCGGAGACAGGTTCACCGTTTCGGCGGTAACAGTTACAAAGGGTACACCACTAGGGCGGAGGCGGAATCTAGATACGCGCGCTATCTAGCGGGAGAGAGGAGGGAGCGTTGGAGGAACCGGATGAAGACGAGTTTCATCGCGATGATGCTCATCGTGATGACCGCAGCTCTCTTCTATGTGATGGTAGTTTAGATGATCGATATCGACTTGTAATGTGAAGACAAACTCGCTACTCGCGGTCTCGAGACTTATAATATATTTTCTATATTTGTTCGGTCTTTTGAATTCGGAGACTAATATGATGAATTGTATTCGGAGACTAAGATGATGAATTGTATTCGGAGACTAACCTTCTATTGTATTCGATGAATCTGGTGTTGTTGTCTGGTGTTATCTAAATTCTGTCCAATAATATATTTTGTATCCTGTGAAAATATCAGAAAAGAAAAAAAAATTCCTAATATTCATACTAGTGACGCACCACTCAAGACACGAATGGCGCACTGTCCAAATGAAACTAATGGCGCATCACCCACCAGTGCGCCATTAGTATGCCAAAGCACATGGGTACATATGACCCCTGGGAGGCATACTAATGACGCACAGTGGGCTATACTAATGATGCACTGCCTGGTGCGCCATTAGTACACCAGATACTAATGACGCACCAGGGATGCGCCATTAGTAAAAAAATCTAATAGCGTGGTGCCACTAGTGCGTCATTAGTAGGCAAAAGTGGTGCGCCACTAACATGCCTTTTCCTAGTAGTGATCTGTTGCCAGCAAAAGAACGTACAACAACCATATAGGAGCACCTTGACGGTTTCAAAGTGTGGGCTTAAATTCATCAAGCCTCTCTCCACTGAGAAAGAAACAGAATGCTGATAATAATGTTAACCCATCCTCTAATGAACCCCGGCTTAAGCATGATAGCTCCCAAATAACTCCACTCCCCATGGTCATAGACTTTCATCATGTCCAACTTTGCATAGTGTCAGTGTTTTTTAGCTTTGTCCCGAAAGTGGGTACTATAGCGCATTTAATACCTGATAATTGGGTTGAGGCTGTTCGCTTGCGTCTGTGCGAATCAGTGATAATCTGTTGCAGAATATGTATCGCTGAACAACGTATCGATCGATCGCTAACATTGCGGGCGTAGGGTGGGCCAGCCCATTACATCTGGTTGCTACGTCTTGTAGATTAGCGTAGGCACGATCTGTGGGTTTTTTCTTCCCTTTTCTTTTCCTTTTTCCCGCAGCATAAAAAAATCAAAAATATTCAAAAAAAGTTGCACAAATTTGAAAAATGTTCTGAATTTGAAGAAGGTTCAATAATTCAAGAATTATTTACCAGTTTGAAAAAATGATCACGGATTTGAAAACTATTTGTTACTTTAAAAAATCAACAATTCAAAAAATGATTGCGGAATTTTGAAAAACTTCGTGAGTTTGAAAATTCTGGCATGGATTCCGAAAAATAGTAAATTTAAAAAATGATCATGAATTCGAGAAACAATCATGGATTTGGAAAATTGTTCACGAATTAAAAAAGGTTACTCCCTCCTATCCAAATTAATTGATGCAGCTTTAGCAAAACTGTTACTAAAAAAATTAAACATATTTTTTCGCAAAAAGAACTTAAGAAAACAGATTTACCCTACAAAAACTTAAGAAACAGATGCGTTTCCAAGTTGCCGTTGCCATGATGTGCTGGCCAGCGAGGCGGCCAGGCATTTGCATAGCGCACATGGTACGATTCGTGTTCCTATTTCTGGCGCCATGGCGGTTTTGGCGGGCGCAAACAGCAGGCCAGGAGCCTTCGCCTCCGCCCTCCCGCCATTACCCAGCTCCTCAACAACGTGGCGCAGCAGATACAGAAAGAGGGGCGAAGGGGGGATCGAGAGGGACGATTATCGCGGATGGCCGGCACGATGTGACTTCTCCGTGGCGGAAGGAAATCTGAGGGAGCTATAGCAAGCAACGGCTCGCCACGGAGCTCGCTCGACCGCCCGGTCTCCGCCCGGTCAAGGTTCCACCCCGTCGAATCGGATCCGCGCGCGAGCTGATCGACCGGGATAAAAGGCCTGCACGCGTTGCCACCCGGAAGGGCATGGCGTTGGCCGCCGCCGCGTCGTCGGTCGGCGTCGCCTCCGTCGCTCTGCTCTTGGTCGTCATCGCCAATGCCTCGGCTTCGGATGCTAGTTTGGAGGGGAGGCGCGCCTTGCCAGGTTTGCCCTGCTTTGCTCGGCGAGGACCTACGTCGCCAATATATCGTCTCTGCATGCATGCCCTAATTGTTCAGCGTCGTGTGTGCACGGCTGCCAACAATTTGTCAAGCTTAATGGAACAATCCGTGTTCTTCTAAGAATTAATTGGATTTGGTTCGGTTTGTGCAGGTCGCGAGATTCACCTTGAGCCAATAGTCTATACAGAAAATGCACTGGTGCCGGTGGCCACATCGCCATGGAGGAGATCGGCGGAGGAGACACCACCGTTGCCGGCGAACAACTCGCTGGTCCTCGCGGCGAAGAGGACCCGCCGGAGCGACCCAAGCGCGAACCTCACGATGTACGGCGGCGGGTGGAACATCAGCGAGATGCATTACTGGGCTGTACGCACGGAAAACCACCCCACATTTCCGCATTTCGTCCATGTGGCGCTTCTCATCGTGCGTGTTGTGTTGCATTTCCGCGCGCGCATGCAGTCCGTGGGCTACACCGGCTTCCCGCTCTTCCTGCTCGCCCTCGTCTGGTTCCTCGGCTTCGGGGCCGTCATGCTCGTCATCACCTGCTGCTGGTGCTGCTGCTGCTTCTGCCGGAACCCCAGCGACCGCTACTCGCCCGCCTCCTTCAACACCTCCCTCATCCTCCTCCTCGTCCTCACCATCGCCACCATGTACGTAGTCCGTCTGTCCGGTCACCGGCTCAGTATCCCTGCGAACGCCAATGATCGCCGGCCGTGTAATCATATTCATCTGTCCGTCCGGTGATTGCTTGATTTCAGCGCGGGGTGCCTGGTGCTCAACGCCGGGCAGCTGGCGTTCCACACGAGCACGATCAACACGGTGGACTACGTGGTGGGGCAGGGCAACCTGACGGTGGACAACCTGAGGAACTTCGCGGGGAGCCTGGCCGCCGCCAAGAACATCGGCGTCGACCAGATCTTCCTCCCCGTCGACGTCCAGCGCAAGATCGACGTCGTCGAGGAGAAGCTCAACTCCTCCGCCAATGAGTTCTCCGCCCGCATCGTGCTCAACTCCGACAAGATCAAGAACGTGGTAGACCTCATGTGAGCATTGCATTGCATTTCCGTTCTGAATTTCGTCCCCCGCGCGTCTAGCCTAGCCGCCCGAAATGCTGCATTCTCTGAGTTTCTTTCTTTCTTTCTGCCTCTTGCATTGTAGGCAGGTATCCCTGATGGATATTGGTTGTATCATGCTTGGCCTTGCCATACTCGGACTCAGTAAGCATCAACATATATACTATCTTGTTGTGGTTTACCACTTGCTGCGCATACTGAATGTTCTTGACGCCGAATTTGCAGTTTTCTCCGTGTTGGGGCTGCAGTGTTTTGTCTCCCTGTAAGTGCAGCTCCGCTCAATCAAACTCTGTCCATGCTGCGCTGCGTGTCTTTTTTTTTTTCCAAATTAAACTCTGGTGCGACGTGATGCGATCGTATCTGCTGCATGCGGTGCAGGCTGGTGATCGCCGGATGGGTGCTGGTCACCGTCACCCTCATGATGGCCGGCGGCTTCGTCCTCCTGCACAAGTAAGCAAACCAAAGTTTCTGGATGTGTGTGTCGAGGTTGAGGCACTCACCGACGGAGAGACATCCATGTGTCATGTGTGCAGCGTGGTGGGCGACACGTGCGTGGCCATGGACGAGTGGGTGACGCACCCGCAGGACCACACGGCGCTGGACGACATCCTGCCCTGCGTCGACGTGGCCACGGCCAACGAGTCCATGCACCGGAGCGAGGAGGTGACGGCGCAGCTGGTGGCGCTCGTCAACAACGTCATCGTCAACATCTCCAACCGGGACTTCCCGCCGGGGCTGCAGCCGCTCTACTTCAACCAGTCCGGGCCACGCATGCCGGTGCTCTGCAACCCCTTCAAGCCGGACATGAGCCCCCGCGAGTGCGCCTCCGGCGAGGTCGACTTCAAGACGGCGCCGGGGGAGTGGAAGCGGTTCCAGTGCCAGGCCAAGGGCCCCGCCGGGAAGGAGCTGTGCACCACGGTGGGCCGGGTGACGCCGGCGGCCTACAACCAGATGACGGCGGCGGCCAGCATCAGCATGGGGCTGTACGAGTACGGGCCGTTTCTGATGCAGCTCCAGGACTGCACCTTCGTCCGGGAGACCTTCACCTCCATCAGCGTCAACAACTGCCCCGGCCTCAGGCACTACAGCAAGATCGTCTACTACGGCCTCATCCTCATGTCCGCCTCCGTCATGGTCTCCATCGTCTGCTGGATGGTGCACACCAGGCAGCGCCGCCGGCGCGCGAGCGCCGGCGTGTGATCGTGATCCGACCACGGCTCCCGATCGAGCGGAGGTGGCATTGAGTCCCTCGTCGGATCGATATTGTCCTAACAGTACGGCTGGCCGCTGCTACGTACGTGCACGACGCCTCATCGATCTGATTACAGCAGCTGTGTACATATATGCATGGATCGTGTATGACGGAAAAGCGAAGTATGGTTGCTCTAATCTTTTTTCGCGGATACGCAAAGTTTGCGTATCTTTTCATTGTCGCAAGGAAAAACAGAGTGAAATTACAGATGCGATCTGTCCAAGTGTTGTGATGATGTGATCTTATTCAGCGCCACGATCCAACTAGCGATATATCATCAGTCAGTATAAAGGCTGCTTACAGTGATGGTTATGATAAGTGTGTGTGTATTTACTCCCTCTGTCCCAAAATTCTTGTCTTAGATTTGTCTAGATACAGATGTGTCTAATCACGTTTTAGTGTTAGATACATCCATATCTAGACAAATCTAAGACGAGAATTATGGGACGGAGGGAGTACTATTTAGGGTGAAAACCCATCATCTTTTGTTTCCCACTGAACCAGCCTATGTCGGCATGCAAGCATTGTGCATTATTAATGATGAACTCGTCAAAACTGACGCAAGTATAGTGATCCCTTAAAAACCTTTGCGTAGAAGTAGCTTATTTCTCATTTTATTCGCTTGGAAAGATTGGAGAAGCATTCAACCCTTTAGTCTCGGGCCGCTGTATGTTTCCCATGTAGACCTAATCACCGGAACCATTTGACTTGGAGCTAGTCCCCCAAAACAAGCCGTGCCAAAGACAATGAACCGAAACAAAAACATGAATTTAGGACCGTATTCACACTAGGACTATCTAGTGAGTTGCCCATAGAATTTGGAAATTTCTACCAGGATACTTCTTAGAATTGTATGCTCTAGAATGTTGCACAAGGATATTTCTTAATTGTATGATCTAGAAAATTGTACCAAGATACTTAAGAATACCGTGATGAAGACATACGCATCTATACACAATATACAGATCTAAGTGCTAAACGTTAACATACAACATACAGAATAATGTGAGCTTATCTTTATTAATTAAGGAAGAATTTTGTTTGACAAAGGTTATCTCAAATGTCATGCACTACAAACTAACATAAATTCTCTTTTCCTTACATTGTAGTTTCTTTGTTTAACTAAATGCTCCCTCTGTAAACTAATATAAGACCATTTAGACCACTAATCTAGGGATCTAAATGGTATTATATTAGTTACAGAGGGGGTATTATTCAAAAGTCTCAAATTTGAATCACAACAAACAATAATGACTTTCTATCTTAATTAACCTTTTAAACCAAGTGTGCCGAACTCAATCCGCAATCTCAATCCACGTCAAATGTTAATGTGGCGAATAGTTCCAAAAAAAATGAATTACTTTGTGAGGACAAGATTGGAGACATGTGGTTTAGTGTTTTACAACTTAAATGCTTTAGTTTGGCTGGAAATGTAGAAAAAGATTTGGTTTTAGTGTTTTACTACTTAAAAGCAATAATAACCAAAAATTACAAAACGAACCTGTGTCGAAACCTGCTGATACTTCATTGATTCATGATAATGTTCATAGGTACACGGCTTGGGTCATGAGGAATGCCCAACCAAATATGTCTACCTATATCTAGATTACAAGCAAATTTAGCGAGATTATGAACCTCGAAATTAAAGTTATTTGATTTCCTGTATAACAGCCGCATTGGGACCAGCTGTCCCTTCATTGATGTCCTGCACCACACCTTGGCAATCTGATGCCACTCTGATATTGTGCTCATGGAGATCTTCAGCCAACGCTAGAGCCTCCCGACACACGTAAGTCTCCAAGATTATCGGGTCACGTACTACCCCATATATCACCACCGACGCTCCAAGATATCTGCCATTTGTGTCACGTCAGACTGCGGCAGCAACTCCCACTCGCCTGTTTCTTGCTAGTGCCCCATCAACATTGATATTTTTAAGCCAGACGGAGGTGGAATCCATCGCCGCTGTTGCTCCAGTGCCACCGGAACTTGCGCCCTAGGCTCACATGCAATAGCTTGATGTAGCTCTTGAAGATAAGAGTCTACAAAGGAAACGGTCTGGTGTGGGTTTTGGAAAAGAGATTCATAGATCGCCTTGCGCCTTGCATACCACAGCAATTTCCAGTCCTAGTGTTGAAGAAGAAGAACAAATGGCGCATGTGCATTGATTACACAAGCCTCAACAAAGCTTGCCCTAAAGATCCGTTTGCTCTGCCGCGAACAGATCAAGTGATCGACTCCATAGCCGGATGCGAGCTGCTGTCTTTCCTTGATGCTTATTCTGGGTACCACCAAATCAAGCTTGATCCAGCTGATCGCCTGAAGACCGCCTTCCTCACGCCATTTGGGGCCTTCTGCTACCTGACCATGACGTTCGGCTTGAGAAATGCCGGCGCCACCTTTCAGCGTTACATGCAGAAGTGCCTCCTCAAGCAGCTTGGTAGAAACGCCCACGTTTACGTGGACGATATCGTGGTGAAGACGGAGAAGAGAGGAACCCTTTTGGAGGATCTCCAAGAGACCTTTGAGAACCTGCGCCGCTTTCGGATTAAGCTAAACCCGGAGAAATGCGTCTTCGGGGTACCAGCCGGCCAACTCCTTGGCTTCCTCGTAACCGAACGCGACATCGAGTGCAACCCTGCGAAGATCAAGGCCATTGAGAGAATGGAGCGGCCGACCCGTGTGCGGGATGTCCAGAGATTCACGGGGTCCCTGGCATCTCTCAGCTGTTTCATCAGCCAGCTGGGAGAAAAGGCACTCCCCTGTACCAACTGATGAAGAAGACCACGTGCTTCGAGTGGAACGACCAGGCGGACGAAGCTTTCCAGCAGCTCAAGAGACTGCTGTCCACCCCGCCTGTCCTGGCGGCGCCAGCAGACAAGGAACCCATGTTCCTGTACATAGCCGCCATCAGCCGGGTGGTCAACACTGTCATTGTGGTCGAGCGCCCAGAGGACGGCAGAGCCTTGCCTGTCCAGAGGCCCGTCTACTACTTGAGCGAAGTGCTGTCAGCATCCAAGCAGAACTACCCTCATTACCAGAAGATGTGCTACGGCGTGTACTTCACCGCCAAGAAACTCAAGCAGTACTTCCAAAAGCATTCTGTCACGGTCGTCTGCACGGCCCCGATTACTAAAATCATGGGCAACAGAGATGCCTCAGGAAGAGTGGCCAAGTGGGCCATTGAGCTGGCCCCCTTCACCATCTTCTACCAGCCGCGCACCACCATCAAGTCACAAGCATTGGCCGACTTCCTCGTCGACTGGGCCGAAACCCAGTACCTGCCGCTTGTTCCAGACTCAACCCATTGGCGGATGCACTTTGACGGGTCAAAGATGCGCACCGGCCTAGGAGTCGGCATCGTCCTCACCTCCCCCAAAGGCGACAAGCTCAAGTATACCCTGCAGATCCACTTTGTCGCCTCTAACAACGTGGCCGAGTATGATGCGCTTATCCACGGGCTCCGGATGGCCAAGGAGATTCGCATCCGCCGAGTGCTGTCCTATGGTGACTCACACTTGATTGTCCAACAGTCGTCTGGGGACTGGGACGCCAAGGATGCAAAGATGGCAAGCTATCGCTTCCTTGTCCAGCAGATCAGTGGACACTTTGATGGTTGCGAGTTCCTCCACGTACCACGAGCCGACAACATGCAAGCCGACACCTTGGAACGAATCGGCTCCACCTGCCAAGCAATACCAGCCGGCGTATCTCTTCAATGCCTGCGCTAGCCGTCTATCAAGCCTTCACAAGAGTCGGAGTCAATCTTCATACCAGCCGACCCTGGAGCAGGCGGCCTCGCAGCTTCAGCAGCTGGCCCAGAGACTGCTCGAGCAGGCGGCCTCGACACTCCAACTTCAACAGACGGACCACCCGTAGCCCCGCCGGTTCCTGGCCCGGGGACTGCTCCACCAGGCGGCCAGGAGGCGCCGGCTCCAGCAGACGGCTCGGGGACTTTGGATGCACAGTAGACGGCTCAGCCCAGCTCTCCGCCTCCCAGCCCAACCACCCCGGTCTCTCTCGCCGAAGCAACATGAGTCTCAGCACCGTCTTGGGCACAGCCAATCCTCACACTCCTGCTCAGAGGAGAGCTGCCAGCAGAAGAAACTTTGGTACGGCAAGTTCAACGCCGAGCTTCAGCATACACCATAGTCAACAAAGAGCTTGTCAGAAGAAGCACAACGGGCATCTTCCAGCGCTGTGTAGAAGCAGCAAAGGGGATGGCTATCCTGAAGGACATTCACCAAGGGGAATGTGGCCATCACGCGGCCTCAACATCCCTTGTCGCCAAAGCTTTCCGCCACGGTTTCTTCTGGCCGACTGCTTTGGACGATGCCAAAGATTTGGTAAGAAAGTGCAACGGCTGACAGCGCTTCAGTTCCAAGCAACACTTGCCGGCTTTTGCACTCAAGACTATTTCGATCACTTGGTCATTTGCCATCTGGGGCCTGGATATGGTAGGCCCTTTCAAGACAGCCAGAGGAGGCTTGACACATTTACTCGTGGCAATAGATAAATTCACCAAGAGAGCCAAACCCATCAAGAAACTCAATGGCCCAACTGTTGTAACATTCATCGCAGACATCACAGTCCGGTATGGTATACCACATAGCATCATCACCGACAATGGCACAAATTTTGCCAAAGGCGCACTTGCCCGTTTCTGTGCAAGACAGGGCATCCGACTGGACCTAGCGTCCGTTGCCCACCCACAGTCCAACGGCCAAGTCGAACGCGCCAACGGCCTTATATTGTCTGGCATCAAGCCCCGGCTGGTCGAACCTTTGGAGCGATCAGCCGGCTGCTGGATCGAAGAATTGCCGTCTGTCCTTTGGAGCCTCAGAACCACTCCGAACAAATCCACCAGCTTTACTCCTTTCTTCCTCGTGTATGGGGCCGAGGCCGTCATCCCAACGGATGTTGAGTTTGACTTGCCTTGCGTCACCATGTATACGGAAGCTGAAGCCAAAGAAGCACGCGAAGACGACGTAGACCTGCTGGAGGAGGCCCGGCTGGTAGCACTCAGCCACTCCACCATCTACCAGCAGGGTCTCCGCCGCTATCACAGCCGGCGAGTCATGCCACGCTCCTTCCGCGAGGGGGACCTTGTGCTCCGGCTGATCAAGCGAACTGTAATGCCCCGGATGTATTAATTTCCCTTTTGGGAAATATATGATATCTTTGGCTCCATCAATTCCATTCCGGGTTCTTTGTCTTTTGGGTTTTCGTCGTTTTGTCATGTGCATGTGTTCATTCATCCATATCATGTAGTCATGTGCATTGCATTACATTTGTGTTGGCATTTGCATCCGGTCCCACTCGTTTCTTTCTGTTGTCCGTTTCGAGTTCCGGAGCTCCCTCACGTGTCCGTGGCATCCCCGAGGCCTACTTTGGTGTTTGGCCGTGTAACGTTTCCGTTTTGGTGTGAGACTTGTCGTGTGTTGTTGTTTTGGTGTGTGTAACCCGCCTGTCAAATCTCGTCGCGTTTGGAGTTCGTTGCTAACCCAACAGTTATTCTCGTGGGCTGAAAGTACCCCCTCTTTGAGGCCCAAGACACCCCTCCAACAGCCCACCAAACCAAGACAAACCCCTCCCTTCATCTAGGCCATCCAATTCTGATCGCGTGGCCGAAAACCACACCTCTTTTGGACAACCCTAGCTCCTTGTGCCTATATAAACGTCCAACTCCCCCAATTTTTCGTGTCCAGAAAACCCTATGCTTCCACAGTGCGCCGCCGGTGCTTCCACCGTTGCTCCGCGGTGCTTCCACCGTTGAAAATTCGTGTTTCCGACGTCCAGAAAACCATGCTTCCGAGAGTCTCCACCGTGCTTCCGTAGTTCTGCGGCCGTGCTTCCGTCCCGACGCGCGGGCCCGAGTGATGGCTTCTCGCCCCTCGTTGGTTACCCCAAGTGGAAGGTTTGAGATGCAGTGTAGCGGAAGTTTTCCCTTGGCAAAGATACCAAGGATCGATTTCCCTGAGACTCCCAGTTTCAACAAGAAGGTGTCAAGTGCTAACGTCACCAGATATTAGCAATCAACGTCGACCTGCACACAGATACAAATAACTTTGCTCCCAACGAGTACAGAGAGGTTGTCAATCCCTCCGGCCTTGTCGTTTACAAAGGATCAAACACAAGTGATAGTAGTGATAGGTTTTGCTGCAAATAGTAAATAAAAGCGGAAAGTAAATAGCGGATGTGATCAATGATGGTGATATGGACCGGAGTCCCATGATGTTCACTAGTGATGTCTCTCTCCCAAAAGACGATAAAACAGCTACGTGAGGTAAACGAATTACAGCTGGGCAATTGACAGAATTATGTGCGCAAACCAATGCTAACTATGTTGCAAGAAAGGTAGAGGTTCAAAGCATGGGCGGTACGCCAAAGTAAGTAGACCGAAATCCATCTGCATCTACTACTAATCATCCACCTTGAGATATCTATCCAGAACATCTCGCTGGTATTAAGTTGTGAGTCCCACCCATAGTGTAAACTCAAAGCAACAGACAACTGCATTAAAAGAACTTTGCGTAAAGTAAACAATCCTTGCACCCGCGGGCACAAGCACCGTTGTTTTCCCCCTTGTGGCAACAGCACATCCCCTAGACTGATGTTTCTGTCACTCAAGCTAGTCATCGAGGGGCATGAACCCACAATCAAGCATAACGTTCCCTCTTGGAGTCACTACCTACTACTTGGCCAAAGCAATAAATAACAACGGAGAACATGCAAGAATTACTTACGAACATAAATATAAAAGAGGTAGATCAAATATATTACTCAAACACAATCTGAACATAATCTCACAATCCATCGGATCCGAGCAAACTCATCATAGCAACAGCATAAGGATTACATATGTGCCTCGATCATGTAGGGCAGCTCACGAGGACTAATTAGTGAAGCACAAGAACGGGAGGAGAACATCACATAGCTACTGGTAATGGACCCATGGTCCAAGGGAGACTACTCACAACTCATCCGGGAGGCGTCCATGGTGGTGGAGAAGCTCCCGGTGGTGATCCTCCCCTCCGGCAGGGTGCCGGGACGAGTTCTCCTGGTGCTCCCGATCTTGGAAGCGCGGCGGCGGCGGATAAGAGATGAGATCGCGAAAAAGGGTTCCCGTCTCGAGGGTTTCGGGACACGATATAAATATATGCCAAAAGGGGGCATCAGCGGAGGCCTGGGGGGGCCAGCCCCCCCCCGGCGCGGCCAGGAGGGGGGCCGCCCACCAGGGCGCCTGGAGCCCTGGTGGCCCCCCTCCGGCTATACTTCGGGTGCCGGGAAGCTTCTGGAACACTGATTTTTTATATAATTTTTCCGGGATTTTTCTGGCACTGGGGTGCACTGAGTTAATAGGTTAGTCCAAATATGATCAAAAGTGTATGGAAGTGTATAAATATCATAGCAATATCACCCAAAACAGGCATGGAGCAAGCAGAAATTATAGATACGTTTTGTACGTATCAACATCCCCAAGCTTAATTCCTGCTCGTCCTCGAGTAGGTAAATGATAACAAGAATAATTTCTGTGGTGACATGCTATTAACCATATAGGACTTTTTCATAGTCACATGACAAAAGCTTACTGAAACAATGAATCTGTAGTAATTAAGTTGCCTCATGAGAAAATCTCAAATAACTGAAAGTTTTACAATATGATACTAAAACATCAAATAGATTTGTAATGAGCATGGTGTGTAAATATGATAAAGTGATATCTCGCTTGCCCCCTTTAGTGAAGCAAAACATAAATGCAGGGGCACCTCCAAGGTTTAAGTGATGACTAGATACAATGATTTCAGAATAAACAATATCACAATCATGCAAAAGACAATGCTAGTTTGGGACAATGCACATTACACTCAGAATGACAATCATGCTCTCAGTAGTTGGTGCTTTTAAAAGAAGGTGGAGACTCTCGAACCGTGGCTTTTGTTGGCAAGGTTGAAAACCCGTAGTCGGAAACAAAGACAAAACATGTACCAGAGCTCTTGGTTTTAAAAACAGAGGTAATATTTTTCTTTGATTATGCATGTTTCGTCAATGAATGCTAGCAGACAACTCAATCACTTCTTGAGATGGACAAGTTTCGAGGGACGGCTCCCAAATGAGGACAATCACATCCTCTTAATCTCCTTTGTTTATCACTGCCAAAGTTTTCTGATTTCTCATAAACAAAGTGTGAAGGAGGGTTTGTTTGTTATATTAATTTTTGAGCCGGGCACACTCAATGCCAGTTCCTTCTCGTATTATGGGTTTGCACATTATACATGCAATCCCGGGGTGAAGCTTGTCCAACTTAAAAAGATCATGAATTAACTACTACTTCCTCATGAACTTAAAACAGAGGCACAAAATAAGAATGCATTTTTTTTGAATAATTTCGAGATGGTACATGCAAGTCCCCGTTAGGAATGGCAGGTAAATACCATGTAGGAAGGTATGGTGGACTCGTATGGCATAACTGGTTTAAAGGAGTTTGGATGCACAAGCAGTCAGTCCGCTTAGTACAGGTGGAGGTTAGCAAAAGACTGGGAGCGACCAACTAAGAGAGCAATGACGGTCATAATCATGCAGAGCGACAAAGCAACATTGAATCAGGCATGGTAGTTATATCGCTACCCAGAAACAAAAGATCATCAAGGCTTGACAGACCTTCTTTACAGTCTTAAATATGCGTGAGCATACGCCAAGTCAATCAAAATAAATTCTTGAAGGAAGATATTACTAAACCATACCACATCATAGGCAAAACAAATCATGTTGGTACTCCAATAACACATTGGGAACCCCCCAGCTATTTGAGACTAACCATAAGAAAACATGAACTACTAAGCACCATTATGCACGTAGCATCTTTATCATAGACATATCAACCAATGCAACAGAAGCAAACTCTCTTAATAAGATAATCATGATAAATAAAGAGAGTTCAAGCAACCAACTAAACAAAAGCTCTTTAGAAAGATAAGCATGAATGCTAAGAGCTGAACATGATAGTAGCTATTAAAAGACAAAGAACACACACAACAAAGATAGACATGAAAATTCTATGTTATGTTCTAGGTAGAAGTGGAGCGTGTTTCTCTCCCACATAAAGAAAGCTGAGTTCCGACTCGTTATGAAAAGCTAAAGAAAACTAAAAAGGAAACTAAAAGCAAGACGCTCCAAGCATAGCACATAACACATGAAGTGATAAAAATATAGCGGAACGAAAGACGAACTGATAATGTTGATGGAGAAGGGGATGCACGGGGGCATCCCCAAGCTTAGACGCTTGAGTCTCCTTGAATATTTCTTGGGGGTGCATGGGGGCATCCCCAAGCTTGAGCGTTTGACACTCCTGAATCTTTTTATCATCTTCCCTCGCACACTTGAAAACTCCCTTCATACATAACTCATCATAATCTGATTAGCGAGGTTAGTACCCATAATAAAATAATTGTTCCTTGCTGGAAATAAAGATATTCTTGAAGGTCTACTGTTTCTCAAGATTGCAAAAAGGTTTTTGCAAAGAAAAAGCAAGCTCTAGGTTTGCAAAATGAAGGAAAGGCAAAACAGGACAGAATCTGTGAAAAACAGAACATCAGGTAGTAAATAATTTTTTCGGGGCACTTCTGCAACTCTAATAAAAAAACTCAGAACAGACGCACGAAAAACAATTATATAGAGCACGTTGTCGAAAAAATTCAGAACAAAAAGATGATCTGGTGATTTTATACGAATTTTTCTATCCAAGGACAGAATTTGTTTCCTGGACAGCACGTCACAACTTTTTCCGGGATTTTTCTGGCAGTTCTCGTAATAGGAAAACCTGAAATACAAAAACAGCCGAAAACAGAAACTGGCACTGGGGTGCACTGAGTTAATAGGTTAGTCCAAATATGATCAAAAGTGTATGGAAGTGTATAAATATCATAGCAATATCACCCAAAAGAGGCATGGAGCAAGCAGAAATTATAGATACGTTTTGTACGTATCAACATCCCCAAGCTTAATTCTTGCTCGTCCTCGAGTAGGTAAATGATAACAAGAATAATTTCTGTGGTGACATGCTATTAACCATATAGGACTTTTTCATAGTCACATGACAAAAGCTTATTGAGACAATGAATATGTAGTAATTAAGTTGCCTCATGAGAAAATCACAAAGAACTGAAAGTTTTACAATATGATACTGAAACATCAAATAAATTTGTAATGAGCATGGTGTGCAAATATGATAAAGTGATATCTCGCTTGCCCCCTTTAGTGAAGCAAAACATAAATGGAGGGGCACCTCCAAGGTTTAAGTGATGACTAGATACAATGATTTCAGAATAAACAATATCACAATCATGCAAAAGACAATGCTACTTTGGGACAATGCACATTACACTCAGAATGACAATCATGCTCTCAGTAGTTGGTGCTTTTAAAAGAAGGTGGAGACTCTCGAACCGTGGCTTTTGTTGGCAAGGTTGAAAACCCGTAGTCGGAAACAAAGACAAAACATGTACCAGAGCTCTTGGTTTTTAAAAACAGAGGTAATATTTTTTTTTGATTATGCATGTTTCGTCAACGAATGCTAGCAGACAACTCAATCACTTCTTGAGATGGACAAGTTTCGAGGAACGACTCCCAAATGAGGACGATCACATCCTCTTAATCTCCTTTGTTTATCACTGCCAAAGTTTTCTGATTTCTCATGAATAAAGCGTGAAGGAGGGTTTGTTTGTTATATTAATTTTTGAGCCGGGCGCACTCAATGCCAGTTCCTTCTCGTATTATAGGTTTGCACATTATACATGCAATCCCGGGGTGAAGCTTGTCCAACTTAAAAAGATCATGAATTAACTACTACTTCCTCATGAACTTAAAACAGAGGCACAAAATAAGAATGCATTTTTTTTGAATAATTTCGAGATGGTACATGCAAGTCCCCATTAGGAATGGCAGGTAAATACCATGTAGGAAGGTATGGTGGACTCGTATGGCATAACTGGTTTAAAGGATTTTGGATGCACAAGCAGTCAGTCCGCTTAGTACAGGTGGAGGTTAGCAAAAGACTGGGAGCGACCAACTAAGAGAGCAATGACGGTCATAATCATGCAGAGCGACAAAGCAACATTGAATCAGGCATGGTAGTTATATCGCTACTCAGAAACAAAAGATCATCAAGGCTTGACAGACCTTCTTTACAGTCTTAAATATGCGTGAGCATACGCCAAGTCAATCAAAATAAATTCTTGAAGGAAGATATTACTAAACCATACCACATCATAGGCAAAACAAATCATGTTGGTACTCCAATAACACATTGGGAACCCCCCAGCTATTTGAGACTAACCATAAGAAAACATGAACTACTAAGCGCCATTATGCACGTAGCATCTTTATCATAGACATATCAACCAATGCAACGGAAGCAAACTCTCTTAATAAGATAATCATGATAAATAAAGAGAGTTCAAGCAACCAACTAAACAAAAGCTCTTTAGAAAGATAAGCATGAATGCTAAGAGCTGAACATGATAGTAGCTATTAAAAGACAAAGAACACACACAGCAAAGATAGACATGAAAATTCTATGTTATGTTCTAGGTAGAAGTGGAGCGTGTTTCTCTCCCACATAAAGAAAGCTGAGTTCCGACTCGTTATGAAAAGCTAAAGAAAACTAAAAAGGAAACTAAAAGCAAGACGCTCCAAGCATAGCACATAACACATGAAGTGATAAAAATATAGCGGAACGAAAGACGAACTGATAATGTTGATGGAGAAGGGGATGCACGGGGGCATCCCCAAGCTTTGATGCTTGAGTATCCTTGAATATTTCTTGGGGGTGCATGGGGGCATCCCCAAGCTTGAGCTTTTGACACTCCTGAATCTTTTTATCATCTTCCCTCGCACACTTGAAAACTCCCTTCATACATAACTCATCATAATCTGATTAGCGAGGTTAGTACCCATAATAAAATAATTGTTCCTTGCTGGAAATAAAGATATTCTTGAAGGTCTACTGTTTCTCAAGATTGCCAAAAGGTTTTTGCAAAGAAAAAGCAAGCTCTAGGTTTGCAAAATGAAGGAAAGGCAAAATAGGACAGAATCTGTGGTAGTAAATGATTTTTTCGGGGCACTTCTGCAACTCTAATAAAAAAACTCAGAACAGACGCACGAAAGACAATTATATAGAGCACGCTGTCGAAAAAATTCAGACCAAAAAGATGATCTGGTGATTTTATACGAATTTTTCTATCCAAGGACAGAATCTGTTTCCTGGACAACACGTCACAACTTTTGAACTTTCTTGCAATCAGAGGCTACACTTGGCACAAAATTGAAAAGCAAAGATACAATGATGATGCTACTGTAGTAACAACATCAAGACACAACAAAAGCAAAATAAAATTTATTCATGTGGGCTGCCTCCCAAAAGCGCTTTCTTTTATGCCTTTAAGCTAGGCATAATGCAAAGAGATCAAGTCTTATCAAGAGTAAAAGAATAGCTAGCCCGTATAACGGACTCAAAAGGTAACTTAATCTTTTGTCGAGGGAAGTGTTCCATTCCTTTCTTGAGAGGAAATTGGAATCTTATATTCCCCTCTTTCATGTCAATGATAGCACCAACGGTGCGTAGAAAAGGACGTCCCAAAATAATTGGACAAGAAGGTTCACATTCAATGTCCATAATAGTAAAATCAATGGGAACATAATTGTCAATTACAATGATAAGAACATCGTCGATCCTCCCCAAAGGTTTCTTTATGGAAGAATCAACGAGACGAACACCAAAAGAACAAGAATCAAAAGGTTTCAATTTAAGCATATCATATATTCTTTTTGGCATAACAGAGGTACTAGCACCAACATCACATAAAGCATAGCAAGAGAAGTTGTTCAACTTAATTTTAATCATAGGATCCCAACCATCTTCTAGCTTTCTATGTATGGAGGCTTCTACTCTAAGTTTCTCCTCCCTAGCTTTGATAAGAGCATTAGTGATATGCTCTGTGAAGGCAAGGTTAATCGTGCTAGTGCGGGGATCTCTAGACATCTTGTGAAGGAAATCAATAACTTCGGTAAGAGTGCAATTATCAAAATCAAGGTCACTACTATCAAGTAAGGTGGTAGTGGTGTCCTTTAGGTTCACTTGTTTGGTAGTTTCTATAGTCATAGCATCACCATTAATAGGTCCATTGGGACCAGGAGTGCATTGAGTGCTAAGAGTTTGGATATCCTCAACAACTTGGATAGTAGCAACAATGTGGTGGGTAGGAAGGTTCTTAATTCTATCTTCTTCCTCCCTTTCTCTAGCCCATCTCTCTTTAAGTTTAGCCAACATCCTAATGTTTTCATTAATTTGCACTTGAATAGCATTCATAGGAGTGACCTTCCTCTCCTCAAGAGGAGAGGTTCTAATTTTAAGCAATTCTACCTCATGGGCTAAATTGTCTACCTTCGAAGAGAGATCATCTAGTTTGTTTAGTTTTTCTTCTACACTATTATTAAAAGCTTTTTGGGTAGTGATGAAATCTTTAAGCATAATCTCTAGTTCAGTAGTGGAGTTCTTGGTGCTAGGATAAGCATTGTTGTTCCCATAAGAATTAGAGGGGAACGGTCTAGGATTGCTACCAAAATTACTCCTATAAGCATTGTTATTAAAATTGTTTCTAGAGATAAAATTCACATCTACTTGTTCTTGAGCAATCAAAGAATTTAAAGGAACATCACGAGGATCAACAGAAGGTTGCTTCGAAAGTACAGACATAATCAAGTCAACTTTTTCATTTAGGGAGGAAATCTCCTCGACAGAGTTTACCTTCCTACCTGTTGGAGCGCGTTCGGTGTGCCATTGGGAATAGTTGGTCATCATCTCATCGAGAAGCTTTGTGGCAGCACCAAGTGTAGTTTACATAAAAGTTCCTCCCGCGGCCGAATCTAACAAGTTCCGCGAGGTAAAGTTCAAGCCTGCATAAAAAGTTTGGATAACCATCCAAGTAGTCAAACCATGAGTAGGGCAGTTCTTGATAAGAGATTTCATACGTTCCCAAGCTTGGGCAACGTGTTCATTATCCAATAGTTTAAAATTCACTATGTTACTTCTTAGTTGGATAATTTTAGCAGGTGGATAGTATTTTCCAATAAAAGCATCTTTGCACTTGTCCCATGAATCTATGCTATTTCTAGGCAAAGACTGAAACCAAATTTTAGCTCCTCCTCTCAAGGAGAAAGGAAAAAGCTTAAGCTTAACAATATCACCGTCTACTTCTCGGTACTTTTGCATATCACAAAGTTCAACAAAATTGTTTAAGTGTAAAGCAGCATCATCTCCAGCACCGGAGAATTGATCTTTCATGACTAGATTCAGTAAAGCAGGTTTAATTTCATATGAAGGTGCTGAAGTGGCAGGTGTAGTGATAGGTGTGCAGATAAAGTCATCATTGTTGTGACTAGTGAAGTCACACAACTTGGTGTTCTCGATGGAACCCATAGTAGCAAGCAAGCAAGATAACTATTTTTGTGATTTTCGATTAAAGATACTAAAGCAAAAACTGAAAGGTAAACTAACAAGACTAAAAGCAAAGGTAAAAGATAGCGTGCAATTCCCCTATTCTGAAGAGTGGAGTCCCCGGCAACGGCGCCAGAAAACTTTGCTTGATGGCTTCTCGCCCCTCGTTGGTTACCCCAAGTGGAAGGTTTGAGATGCAGTGTAGCGGAAGTTTTCCCTTGGCAAAGATACCAAGGATCGATTTCCCTGAGACTCCCAGTTTCAACAAGAAGGTGTCAACTGCTAACGGCGCCAGATATTAGCAATCAACGTGGACCTGCACACAGATACAAATAACTTTGCTCCCAACGAGTACAGAGAGGTTGTCAATCCCTCCGGCCTTGTCGTTTACAAAGGATTAAACACAAGTGATAGTAGTGATAGGTTTTGCTGCAAATAGTAAATAAAAGCGGAAAGTAAATAGCAGATGTGATCAATGATGGTGATATGGACCGGAGTCCCATGATGTTCACTAGTGATGTCTCTCTCCCAAAAGACGATAAAACAGCTATGTGAGGTAAACGAATTACAGCTGGGCAATTGACAGAATTATGTGCGCAAACCAATGCTAACTATGTTGCAAGAAAGGTAGAGGTTCAAAGCATGGGCGGTACGCCAAAGTAAGTAGACCGAAATCCATCTGCATCTACTACTAATCATCCACCTTGAGATATATATCCAGAACATCTCGCTGGTATTAAGTTGCGAGTCCCACCCATAGTGTAAACTCAAAGCAACAGACAACTGCATTAAAAGAACTTTGCGTAAAGTAAAAAATCCTTGCACCCACGGGCACAAGCACCGTTGTTTTCCCCCTTGTGGCAACAACACATCCCCTAGACTGATGTTTCTGTCACTCAAGCTAGTCATCGAGGGGCATGAACCCACAATCAAGCATAACGTTCCCTCTTGGAGTCACTACCTACTACTTGGCCAAAGCAATAAATAACAACGGAGAACATGCAAGAATTACTTACGAACATAAATATAAAAGAGGTAGATCAAATATATTACTCAAACACAATCTGAACATAATCTCACAATCCATCGGATCCCAGCAAACTCATCATAGCAACAGCATAAGGATTACATATGTGCCTTGATCATGTAGGGTAGCTCACGAGGACTAATTAGTGAAGCACAAGAACGGGAGGAAAACATCACATAGCTACTGGTCATGGACCCATGGTCCAAGGGAGACTACTCACAACTCATCCGGGAGGCGTCCATGGTGGTGGAGAAGCTCCCGGTGGTGATCCTCCCCTCCGGCAGGGTGCCGGGAAGAGTTCTCCTGGTGCTCCCGATCTTGGAAGCGCGGCGGCGGCGGAACAGAGATGAGATCGCAAAAAAGGGTTCCCGTCTCGAGGGTTTCGGGACACGATATAAATATATGCCAAAGGGGGGCATCAGCGGAGGCCTGGGGGGCCCAGGCGCCCCCCCCCCCCCGGCGCGGCCAGGAGGGGGGCCGCGCCACCAGGGCGCCTGGAGCCCTGGTGGCCCCCCTCCAGCTGTACTTCGGGTGCCGGGAAGCTTCTGGAACGCTGATTTTTTATATAATTTTTCCTGGATTTTTCGGGCAGTTCTCGTAATGGGAAAACCTGAAATACAAAAACAGCCGAAAACAGAAACTTGCACTGGGGTGCACTGAGTTAATAGGTTAGTCCAAATATGATCAAAAGTGTATGGAAGTGTATAAGTATCATAGCAATATCACCCAAAAGAGGCATGGAGCAAGCAGAAATTATAGATACGTTTTGGACGTATCACCGAGCCGGGGTCGTCTTCTACCTCCAACCTCGCCGGAGTTACCCGCCGCCGCCACCGTTCCCTTCACCGCCGGCCATGCCGCCCTCCTCCAACTCCGGCGACGCGCCGCCCCGCCGCCTCCGCGTCGGCCCCCTCGCCTCCACCACGTCCCTCCACCACCGGCCGCCGCCTCCGCCGCCGGCCGGCGCCGCCACCCCGCCGGCCGGGCACCACCGCCGCGCCCCCCCCCCTGCGCCTCCCGCCGCCGGCCGGGCCGCCGACCTCCCAGGCCGCCGCCCTCGAGCCTCCAAGCGCCGCCGCGTCGGGATCATCGGGGGATCCCGATCCCCTGCCACCAGGCGCCTAGCGGGCCGGATCCGGTCGGGCATCCGCCCGATCCAGTCCGCGTCGGACAGCCCGATCCGCCAGCGCCCCGCGGGCCCATCTCCGATCCGGGCCGGCCCGTTTGACTCCAGATCCGTCCCCGCGTTGAGTTTGACCCGAGGAGGTAGTTTTTTTCCCTAAGTTCCTGGGTGATTTTGATCTCTGATGCAGTTTTAAACCGTGGATAACTTTTTGTGTGATGGTCCGATTTGAGCAAATGATATGTCAAAATGATCGTGGAGACATGTACTACGTTTTGTTCCATTGTGCCATGCATGTTTGAGGTCATCTAGATGTCTTAATCTTGATGAGAAGAGTGACTTGTTATAAACTGCTGTTAGTAGTTGTTTTCATGCCATCTTTGCAATGTGATAACTTGGTGCATGTTTATCCAAATGATGCAAATGTGTTGGAAATATGCCCTAGAGGCAATAATAAATTGGTTATTATTATATTTCCTTGTTCACGATAATCGTTTATTATCCATGCTAGAATTGTATTGAAAGGAAACTCAGATACATGTGTGGATACATAGACAAACACCATGTCCCTAGTGAGCCTCTAGACGACTAGCTCGTTGATCAATGGATGGTTACGGTTTCCTAACCATGGACATTGGATGTCTTTGATAACGGGATCACATCATTAGGAGAATGATGTGATGGACAAGACCCAATCCTAAGCCTAGCACAGATCGTGTAGTTCGTATGCTAAAGCTTTTCTATATGTCAAGTATCTTTTCCTTAGACCATGAGATTGTGCAACTCCCGGATACCGTAGGAATACTTTGGGTGTACCAAACGTCACAACGTAACTGGGTGGCAATAAAGGTGCACTACAGGTATCTCCGAAAGTGTCTGTCGGGTTGGCACGAATCGAGACTGGGATTTGTCACTCCGTATGACGGAGAGGTATCTCTGGGCCCACTCGGTAGGACATCATCATAATGTGCACAATATGTGATCAAGGAGTTGATCACGGGATGATGTGTTACGGAACGAGTAAAGAGACTTGCCGGCAACGAGATTGAGCAAGGTATCGGTATACCGACGATCGAATCTCGGGCAAGTGCTGTACCGATAGACAAAGGGAATCGTATACGGGATTGATTGAATCCTTGACATCGTGGTTCATCCGATGAGATCATCGTGGAACATGTGGGAGCCAACATGGGTATCCAGATCCCGCTGTTGGTTATTGACCGGAGAGTTGTCTCGGTCATGTCTACATGGTTCCCGAACCCGTAGGGTCTACACACTTAAGGTTCGATGACGCTAGGGTTATAGGGAAAGTATGTACGCGGTTACCGAATGTTGTTCGGAGTCCCGGATGAGATCCCGGACGTCACGAGGAGTTCCGGAATGGTCCGGAGGTAAAGATTCATATATGGGAAGTCCTGTTTTTGTCACCGGAAAAGTTTCGGGCGATATCGGTAATGTACCGGGACCACCGGGAGGGTCCCGGGGGTCCACCAGGTGGGGCCACCAGCCCCAGAAGGCTACGTGGGCTAAGTGTGGGAGGGGACCAGCCCCAAGGGGGCTGGTGCGCCCCCCCACCAAGTCCCAGGGCGCCTCCAAGAGGGGAGGGGGGCAAACCCTAAGGCAGTTGGGCCCTAGGGCCCAATAGTGGTGCGCCTCCCCCTCTCTCCCCCTTGGCCGCCCCCCTAGAGGGTTTCTAGGGCTGGCCGCACCCTAGGGGAGGGAAACCCTAAAGGGGGGCGCAGCCCTCCCTTCCCCCTATATATATGTGAGGTTTTAGGGCTGTTGGACACATGAGAACATCTCCCTCTTGGCGCAGCCCTCCCTTCCCCCTATATATATGTGAGGTTTTAGGGCTGTTGGACACATGAGAACATCTCCCTCTTGGTGCAGCCCTACCCCTCTCCCTCCTCGTCTCTTGCAGCGCTTGGCGAAGCCCTGCTGGAGTCCCGCGCTCCTCCACCACCACCATGCCGTCGTGCTGCTGTTGGTTGGAGGTTTCCCAACCTCTCCCTCTCTCCTTGCTGGATCAAGGCGTGGGAGACGTCACCGGGCTGCACGTGTGAAGAACGCGGAGGCACCGTCCGTTCGGTGCTAGGATCTTCGGCGATCTGAATCGCGGCGAGTACGACTCCATCAACCGCGTTCTTGAACGCTTCCGCTTAGCGATCTACAAGGGTATGTGGATCCAACTCTCCTCTCGTAGATGTGCATCTCCTAGATTGATCTTGGTGAGCGTAGGAAAATTTTTGTTTCCCATGCAACGTTCCCCAACAGTGGCATCATGAGCTAGGTTCTTGCGTAGATGCTTTCACGAGTAGAACACAAAAGGGTTTGTGGGCGTTGATGTTTAAATTGCTGCCCTCCTTAGTCTTTCTTGATTCAGCGGTATTATGGGATGAAGCGGCCCGGACCAACTTTACATGTCCACGTACATGAGACCGGTTCCATCGACAGACATGTGACTTTTGTTGCATAAGATGGCTGGCGGGTGTCTGTCTCTCCTATCTTAGTTGAATCGGAATAGAACAAGGCGGTCCTTGTAGAAGGTTAAATAGCAACTTGAATATCACCGTTGTGGCTTTGCGTAGGTAAGAAGCGTTCTTGCTAGATACCCATAGCAGCCACGTAAAACATGCAACAACAAATTAGAGGACGTCTAACTTGTTTTTGCAGGGTATGTTTGTGATATGATATGGCCAATGACATGATGAGATATATTTGATGTATGAGATGATCATGTTGTAATAGTTAATATCGACTTGCATGTCGATGCATACGGCAACCGGCAGGAGCCATAGGGTTGTCTTTAATTTTTTGTATGACCTGCATGTCAATCATTAAGCGCTTTGTAATGCTTTACTTTATCGCTAAACGGTAGCAATAGTAGTAAGAGCATGGTGGGCGCGCGACAAACCCGATGGCGACACGATGATGGAGATCATGATGATGGGGATCATGGTGTTACGCCGGTGACGATGGAGATCATGCCGGTGCTTTGGAGATGGAGATCAAAAGCACGAGTTGATGGCCATATCATGTCACTTATGATTTGCATGTGATGTTAATCCTTTTATGCATCTTATTTTGCTTAGGACGACGGTAGCATTATAAGATGATCCTTCACTAAAATTTCAAGATAAAATTGTGTTCCCCCCGAGTGTGCGCCGTTGCGAAGGTTCGTCGTTTCGAAGCACCACGTGATGATCGGGTGTGATAGACTCTACGTTCGCATACAACGGGTGCAAGCCAGTTTTGCACATGCAGAACACTCGGGTTAGACTTGACGAGCCTAGCATGTACAGACATGGCCTCGGAACACAGAAGACCGAAAGGTCGAGCATGAGTCATATAGTAGATATGATCAACATGAAGATGTTCACCATTGACACCACCTCATCTCACGTGATGATCGGACTTGGGTTGGTGGATTTGGATCATGTCACGCTCGGATGACCAGAGGGATGTCAATTTGAGTGGGAGTTATAAGTAATTTGATTAGTTAAACTCACTTATCATGAACAATAGTCTAAGTTGCCTTTGCAAATTATGTTGTAGACCAATAACTGCGTTGTAGCTCCCTGTTTAATACGATCCTAGAGAAAGACTAAGTTGAAAGATAATGTAAGCAAGGATGCGGACTGGGTCCGTAGTCCGAGGAGTGTCCTCACTGCTGCACAGAAAGCTTACGTCTTTGATGCACCGCTCGATGTGCAAACCCCTACAACGTTGTCTGTGGATGTTGTGAACACCTGACAGAGACGTCCTGATGACTACTTGATAGTTTAGTGCACCATACTTCACGGCTTAGAATCGGGATTCCAATGACGTTTTGAACGCCATAGAACATATGAGATGTTCTAAGAGCTGAAATTGGGATTTCAGGCTCGTGCCCGTGCTGAGAGGTATGAGACCTCAGACAAGTTCTTTTGCCAAAAAGATGGAGGAGAATGGCTCAACTAGTGAGCATGTGCTCAGAATGTCTGGGTGCTGAAATCACTTAAACCAAGTGGGAGTTAATCTTCCAGGTGAGATAGTGGTTGACAGAATTCTCTAGACACTATCACCAAGCTACTAGAACTTCGTGATGAACTATGACATGCAAAGGATGGAGATGATCCCGGTGCTGTCAGCGGTTCTTAGTACCGCAAAAGTAGAGATCAAGAAGGAGCATCAAGTGTTGATGGTTTAACAAGACCACTGGTTTCAAAAGGGGTAAGGGCTAGAAGGGAAACTTCATGAATGGCAAACCAGTTGTCGCTCTAATGAGGGAACCTAAGGTTGCACCCAAACCTCGAGACTAAGTGCTTCGATTGTAAGGGTAACGGTCACATGGTAGCGGAACCACCCCAAATACATGGTAGATATGATAGCTGGCAACTTCAACAAAGTATATTTGATATACGTGTTATTGATGTGTACCTTAGTAGTACTCCTTGTAGCACCTGGGTATTGGATACCGGTTCAGTTGCTATTATTAGTGACTTGAAGCAAAAGCTACGGACTGAACGGAGACTAGCTAAGGACGAGGTGACGATGTGTGTTGGAAGTGTTTCCAAGGTTGATGAGATCACCATCGCACACTTCCTCTATTTTCGAGATTAGTGTTGAACCTAGATAAATGTTATCAGGTGTCTACGTTGAGCATGAAAATGATTAGATCATGTTCATCGCAATACGGTTATTCATTTAAGTTAGAGAATAATGGTTATTCTGTTTACATGAATAATACCTTTATGGTCATGCACCCAATGGTTCGTTGAATCTCGATCATGGTAATACACATAATGATAATATTAATGCCAAAAGATGTAGAGTTAATAATGATAGTACCACTTTCTTGTGGCACTGCCGCTTAGGTCATTTTGGCATAAAATGCATGAAGAAACTCCATGCTGATGGATGTTTGGAGTCACTTGATTTTGAATCGCTTGACACATGCGAGCCATGCCTCTGGGGCAGGATGACTGAGATCCCGTTTTCAGGTACAATGAAACGGGCAAGTGACTTGTTGGAAATCATACATGCTGATGTATGTGATCCAATGAGAATTAAGGCGTGTGGTGGATATCGTTATTTTCTCATCTTCAATGACGATTTGAGTAGATATGGTATATTTACTTAATGAAGCAAAAGTCTGAAACGTTTGAAAGGTTCAAACAATTTCAGAGTGAAGATTAAGAATCATCATAACAAGAAGATCATGTTCCTACGATCTGATCAAGGGGATATTATCTGAATTATGAGTTTGGCAATCACTTAAGACATTGTGGAATTGTTTCGCAGTTGAAGTCCCCTGGAACACCACAGTAATGGTGTGTCCGGACATCGTAATCGAACCTTATGAGATATGGTGCGATCTATGGTGTGTCTTACCGATCTACCGCTATTATTTTGAGGTTATGCATTAGAGACAGCTGCATTCACTTTATATAGGGCACCATCTAAGTCCGTTGAGACGACGTCGTATGGTTTGGCAAGAAACCAAAGTTGTCGTTCTCTTAAATGTTTGGGGCTGCGATGCTTATGGCTTCAGCCAGGAAAAGCTCGAACCCAAAGCGGACAAATACATCTTCATAGGATACCCAAGGGTAACAGTTGGGTATACCTTCTATCTCAGATCCAAGGACAAAAATGATTGTCGCTAAGAACGGGTCCTTTCTCGAGAAGGAGTTTCTCTCGAAAGAATTGAGTGGGAGGAAGATAGAACTTGATGAGGTTGTCGAACCCTCACTTCAACCGGAGAGTAGTGCAACACAGAAAGATGTTTCTGTGGAATCTACGACAGTTGAAGAGGAAACTAATGATAGTGATCATGAAGCTCCAGATCAAGTTGCTATCGAACCTCGTAGGTTGACAAGGATATGTACTACTCCTGAGTGGTACGTTGATCCTGTCTTAAAGGTCATGTTGTTGGACAACGATGAACCTACGAACTATGGAGAAGCGATGGTGGGCCCATATTCCGACAAATGGTTAGAAGCCGATAAATCCGAGATAGGATCCATGTATAAAAACAAAGTATGGACTTTGGTGGACTTGCCCTATGATCGGCAAGCCATTGGGACAAATGGATCTTTAAGACTAAGACGGACATGGACGGTAATGTCACCGTCTATGAAGCTCGACTTGTGGCGAAGAGTTTTCCACAAGTTCAAGGAGTTGACTACGATGAGATTTTCTCACCCGTAGCGATGCTTAAGTCCGTCGGAATCATGTTAGCATTAGCTGCATTTATGAAATCTGGCAGATGGATGACAAAACAAGTTTCCTTACCAGTTTTCGTAAGGAAAGGTTGTATGTGATACAATCAGAAAGGTTTTGTCGATCCTAAGGATGCTAAAAGATATGCTAGCTCCAACGATCCTTCCATGGACTAGAGCAAGCATCTCGGAGTCGGAATATACACTTTGATGGAGTGATCAAAGTTTTTGGGTATACAAAGTTTGGTGGAAACTTGTATTTGCAATAAAGTGAGTGGGAGCACTACAACATTTCTGATAAGTATATGTGAATGACATATTGTTGATCCGAAATGATGTAGAATTTCTGGAAAGCATAAAGGGTTGTTTGAAATGAGTTTTTCAAAGGAAGACCTGGATAAAGCTGCTTACATATTGGGCATCAAGATCTATACAGATAGATCAAGACGCCTGATGACACTTTCAAAAGATCACACACCTTGGCATGATTTTGAAGAAGTTCAAAATAGATCAGTCAAAGAAGGAGTTCTTACCTGATCTGTAAGGTGTGAAGTTGAGTAAGACTCAAAACTTGACCACGGCAGAAGGAAGAGGAAGGACGAAGGTCGTCCCCTATGCTTTTGTCATAGGCTCTATACGCCATGCTAAGTACCGCACCTGATGTGTGCCTTGCCACATGTCTGGCAAGAGGGTACAAAGGTGATCCAGGAGTGGATTACTAGATAGTGGTCAAAATTATCCTTAGAGGAGTAAGGAAATGTTTCTCGGTTATGGAGGTGATAAAGAGTTCGACGTAAAGAGTTACGTCGATGCAAGCTTAACACCTATCCGGATAACTCTAAGTGGAGATACCGGATACGTATAATGGAGCAACAGTTTGGAATAGCTCCAAGTGGAACGTGGTAGCAGCATCTACGATATGACATAAAGTTTTGCGAAGTACATAGGGATCTGAATGTTGCAGACCCGTTGACTACTAACCTCTCTCACAAGCATAACATGATCAAACACAGAACTCATTGAGTGTTAATCACATAATGATGTGAACTAGATTACTGACTCTAGTAAACTCTTTGGATGTTGGTCACATGGCGATGTGACCTGTGAGTGTTAATCACATGGCGATGTGAACTAGATTATTGACTCTAGTGCAAGTGGGAGACTGTTGGAAATATGCCCTAGAGGCAATAATAAATTGGTTATTATTATATTTCCTTGTTCACGATAATCGTTTATTATCCATGCTAGAATTGTATTGAAAGGAAACTCAGATACATGTGTGGATACATAGACAAACACCATGTCCCTAGTGAGCCTCTAGACGACTAGCTCGTTGATCAATGGATGGTTACGGTTTCCTAACCATGGACATTGGATGTCTTTGATAACGGGATCACATCATTAGGAGAATGATGTGATGGACAAGACCCAATCCTAAGCCTAGCACAGATCGTGTAGTTCGTATGCTAAAGCTTTTCTATATGTCAAGTATCTTTTCCTTAGACCATGAGATTGTGCAACTCCCGGATACCGTAGGAATACTTTGGGTGTACCAAACGTCACAACGTAACTGGGTGGCTATAAAGGTGCACTACAGGTATCTCCGAAAGTGTCTGTCGGGTTGGCACGAATCGAGACTGGGATTTGTCACTCCGTATGACGGAGAGGTATCTCTGGGCCCACTCGGTAGGACATCATCATAATGTGCACAATATGTGATCAAGGAGTTGATCACGGGATGATGTGTTACGGAACGAGTAAAGAGACTTGCCGGCAACGAGATTGAGCAAGGTATCGGTATACCGACGATCGAATCTCGGGCAAGTGCTGTACCGATAGACAAAGGGAATCGTATACGGGATTGATTGAATCCTTGACATCGTGGTTCATCCGATGAGATCATCGTGGAACATGTGGGAGCCAACATGGGTATCCACATCCCGCTGTTGGTTATTGACCGGAGAGTTGTCTCGGTCATGTCTACATGGTTCCCGAACCCGTAGGGTCTACACACTTAAGGTTCGATGACGCTAGGGTTATAGGGAAAGTATGTACGCGGTTACCGAATGTTGTTCGGAGTCCCGGATGAGATCCCGGACATCACGAGGAGTTCCGGAATGGTCCGGAGGTAAAGATTCATATATGGGAAGTCCTGTTTTGGTCACCGGAAAAGTTTCGGGCGATATCGGTAATGTACCGGGACCACCGGGAGGGTCCCGGGGGTCCACCAGGTGGGGCCACCAGCCCCAGGTGGCTGCGTGGGGTAAGTGTGGGAGGGGACCAGCCCCAAGGGGGCTGGTGCGCCCCCCCACCAAGTCCCAGGGCGCCTCCAAGAGGGTAGGGGGGCAAACCCTAATGCAGTTGGGCCCTAGGGCCCAATAGTGGTGCGCCTCCCCCTCTCTCCCCCTTGGCCGCCCCCCTAGAGGGTTTCTAGGGCTGGCCGCACCCTAGGGGAGGGAAACCCTAAAGGGGGGCGCAGCCCTCCCTTCCCCCTATATATATGTGAGGTTTTAGGGCTGTTGGACACACGAGAAAGTTTTGACCTCGGTCTCTTGGCGCAGCCCTACCCCTCTCCCTCCTCGTCTCTTGCAGCGCTTGGCGAAGCCCTGCTGGAGTCCCGCGCTCCTCCACCACCACCACGCCGTCGTGCTGCTGTTGGATGGAGTCTTCCCCAACCTCTCCCTCTCTCCTTGCTGGATCAAGGCGTGGGAGACGTCACCGGGCTGCACGTGTGAAGAACGCGGAGGCACCGTCCGTTCGGTGCTAGGATCTTCGGCGATCTGAATCGCGGCGAGTACGACTCCATCAACCGCGTTCTTGAACGCTTCCGCTTAGCGATCTACAAGGGTATGTGGATCCAACTCTCCTCTCGTAGATGCATCTCCTAGATTGATCTTGGTGAACGTAGGAAATTTTTTTTGTTTCCCATGCGACGTTCCCCAACAAAATGAAATGTCCACGTGTTCGTCATGAAATGCTCTACATGTTGGGTGCTTTAGCTTGCATGATAGATTTCATCTTGACATGCTTATCTCCTTTGCAAAGTGCTATGTGGCTGTTATGTTGTTAAACTTGTTACGAGATGCCTCGTTGAGGAGCTCGTTGCTATCGTTGTGTTTGTCCCCTTGATGCATGATTAGATGTTTTGGATTCACCATCATGTGTACTTTGCTGTGGTGCTTACCACTTGCCATGTTTTGTTTTGAGGTGACTTAAACTTGCTCTCAAAGATGCCATGATGAAACTGCCATTTTAACACTTAGTGAAATTTCACTAAGTCTGGAATCTGTAATTTCCAGATGACATGTTTGCTTGTTGTTCTAGGCCAATCCATGATAGTTTTGGGGTGACTCTTGATGATTCCTTGTTGTATAAGTTGTTGGCTATCCATTCATGCTCTCACATGCTTATTTGGGTGGCTGTAGCATATTTAACTCTTGCTCCCAAGTTGCAACAAATTACTGCTGTCAGGTTTTTGTTGTCAAGTTCAATATGTCATAGCTTGTTGCTATTGATCCATGGCTCCTTTGGGGGTGCTCCAATGGATTTGTTTGATGTAGGTTATGTCTAATTTATGTCCATGCTCATTGCCATGATGTTTGAGTGTTGTAGACTATTTATCTATTGCTCCGAAGTTGCTATGTGGCTGTTATTTTCAGCTTGTGCACGTTTATTGTTTCGGGTGTAACTTTTAGCCCGATGCTCCGTTTTGAGCAAGTCATATATGTCACTTGTGTGATTTTGCATGTAGATTCATAATATCCTATTGTTAGCATGTTTTGAAGTATTTTTGCTCGATTCGTATTGTTGTGCTGTTACACTGTGCTTCCTAAGTAGACTTTCTGTGCTTCCATAGTGCATCTGTTTTGCTTCCATAGTGCATCAGTCATGCATCCAGTAATTTTTCTGCGCATTGCATCTTGTTTGATTCGTTGCCATGTGTTCTTGTGTTTGAGTAGAGCCGGAAGCTGAGACCGAGTACGAGTACGAGCACGAGGTTACTACCGAGGTTGAGAACGAGGACCCCTCTTACGATCCCATCGACAACTCTTCAGGCAAGATGACCGAACCCCGATAACATTACTATCTTTGCCTATTGCTAGAAGTCTCGATCTATAGTTTTGCCTCAATGCCCATATTTTTCCTGTCAGCCTCCTATTGTAACCATGAACCTGTTTAACCACCCTACCTATGCAAACCATTGATTGGCTATACGTAGGCTTCGCTCAGCCCCTCTTATAGCATTGCTAGTTGCAGGTGAAGATTGAAGATTCTTGCTTCTTGTTGAAGCTTGTTGGGATATCACACTATATTAATTATTAAATGAACTCATCTATATATTGGCAATGGGTAGAAGGCTAAGCCTTTTGCTTGGTGATTTGTTCCACTCATGCCGCTAGGAACCGTATAAACCGGTGTTATGTTTCTTGATTATGCGTTCCTCACACGGTTGGGGTTATGGGACCCCCTCGATAAACCGCTAAGTGCTAAGTCTTTTCCAGCAAGTCCCAACATTGGTACTATTCGCCTAATAACTAAAAACTTGCATAGGGTCTTGCAAACCCGAGTTCTTAATCAACAACCCCGGGCCAGTGCTCCACATGAGTGTTGGTCCGAAACGGGGGTCCTGCGGGGCCACCACGAGGAAACTCGAGGATTGGTATACACCTGTAGCATCACCCATCCGGTCGTGGCCTGAGACTAGATACGCGCGGCTACTGTCAGGGTGTCGGCACGCCGGGAGGATTTGCTGGATTAGCCTTACCTTAGTCGGAGTATCTTGAGCACGTGATTCCGAGAATACTCGGGTCTTCCCACCTTGGAGTTGCGACTCCGCGGATCATGGGCTTGTCATGGGCCAAGTTGGAACACCCCTGCAGGGTTATGAACTTTCGAAAGTCGTGCCCGCGGTTATGTGGCAGATGGGAGCTTGTTAATATCCGGTTGTAGAAAACTTGACACCATGTTCCAATACACTACCAGCGTGTGTACCGTGACGGTCATTTTCCGAAAGGGATTCGGGAAGTGAACACGGTGGGGTTATGTTTGACTTGCTTTAGTTAGGATCACTTCGTGATCATCTCTCGACCGAGGCACCTTCTCTTCTCGCTCTCTTTTACGTAAGCTAGTGCTAGTGGTGCTGCAGACTCTTATTCTTTCTTCAGCCTTGTCCACACCCAAGGCTTAAATAGTCGTGTTACCCGGGAACGGGATTGCTGAGTCCTCTGTGGCTCACAGTTACTTCAACACACCAGATGCAGGTACGATGGTGAGCTACACAGGCGATGGCACTGAGCTAGACTGGGAGTACGACGAGGAGCGTAGCCAATACTACGTGAACTATCCGGTTGATCAGTAGAGCTTCCACTACTAGGAAAAGGCCTACTAATGGCGCACCTAATTTGGCCATTAATGACGCATTAGTGGTGCGCCATTACTAGCACGCCATTAGTATATTTTACTAATGGCGCACCGCAGATGCGCCATTAGTATGCACAGTAGTGCGCCATTAGTATGCCTCCCAGGGGCCATGTGTACCCATGTGCTTTGGCATACTAATGGCGCACTCCGGCAGGATGCGCCATTAGTAATGTCCGCATAGTAATGGCGCACTGGCTGGCAATGCGCCATTAGTATCCTTTGGCATACTAATGGCGCACTGTGTTGTGATGCGCCATTAGTATGAATATTAGGTTTTTTTAATATTATTTTTCTGTTTTTTTGCACAGATTACAAAATGTATAATTGCACAGAATATAGACAGCACACATCAACAACAAATTCATCGAATACAATAGAAGATTAGTCTCTGAATAAAATTCATCATATTAGTCTCCGAATACAATTCATCATATTAGTCTCCGAATTGAAAAGACCGAACAAAGATAGAACAATATATTACAAGTCTCGAGACCGCGAGTAGCGAGTTTGTCTTCACATTACAAGTCGATATCGATCATCTAAACTACCATCACATAGAAGAGAGCTGCGGTCATCACGATGAGTATCATCACGATAAAACTCGTCTTCATCCAGTTCCTCCAACGCTCCCTCCCCTCTCCCGCTAGATAGCGGGCGTATCTAGATTCGGCCTCGGCCCTAGTGGTGTACCCTTTGTAACTGTTACCGCTGAATCGGTGAACCTGTCTCCGACACTCCTCCCAGTCGTCGTAGACTCCGGGAACCTTACCCTTGTACACGACATACGACGGCATCGCTATGCACTAGCCAAACGAAACGTTAGTACCAATTCACAGACAATTCATAAGCAATATATAAGTATGCAACAGAACGATCGAAAGAGAAAAGCAAGACATGAATAGCATCGATTACATCTAAGTTGAACGACTCTCGAAACCAACGAGACATACTACAAGTTCATTAAAGTTTAATTACAACATGAGCCAATCGATGTTTCAGAACTAGACACAGCATCACTGCTTTCGACTTGACTCAATGCACCTGAGCGTGGATGAAGCCGCCGGATATCGTGGGAGTCATGAAATCACGGGCGTTGTCAGCCTGCATTTGTAGCATTGTGTCGATGTCACTGTTCGACGGTTGATTTCTGAGGTAGAACTGCCCCGAGGTACGAAGGACATCTTGATGGATGATTTCCGCAAACTCCGACTGGATGCGAAAGAAATCTTGTCTGATGTCCGCGTCCTGGATTGCCGACACGCTCGCGGCCCAATCTTTGAGTTTACTCGGTAGCAGAAGTTGATGATGGTCTCGTACGATTGCCCGCATGTGATGGATCGCGTAGTAGGCACCCTTCTGACCGCCAGGCGGCTGCTTGACGCAGCAGAACGTCGTGTTGTGGGAGAACACATGCTTGCCGTACTTAGGAGCTGTCCTGGTGAAGGTGCCTCCAGATTTGGCGTAGCCGGGGAGAACATCATCAAGAACCTTCTTGACATTTGTGTAGTCTACAGCCGACTGACGGTCCGGGTCGAAATACGTGGCCATGGAATATTTGGGGCTTAGTAGGATGAGCGTGCACTGTGTGTCACTGCAGAAAACACGGAATGTTAAAAGAAGAACAATCGAAATCTAAGAATTCATATGTTACGGGGCGGTTGAGGCGGAGGACTTACTCGGGAAAGTAAGGCACGAGGAAGTTATCCTTATCTCGGTTTGCCAGAATGACGCCTTCGAGGTAAGAACTCGCGACTTGCCGGTCCCCAGCGCTGCCCAAGAACTTGGCACGCATGTAGAAGGGGTTGACTATCACGATGTCCGGGGTCTTGTCTCGAATGATCCGCATCTCCATACTCAGCGAAAATAGCCGAACGAAGGTGTAGTGCAGCGGAAGAAGGTTCAACATAGCGTGGATGTCATCAAACCGCAGGACGATCGTACCCCCGATGGAGTTATCCACAAAGCCCTTGCCCTCCGGCACCTTGGCCGCGAAAACCGGGTATGCCACATCCTTCTCTCTGAGACGCCGCTTCTCCAAAGAAAGAACACTGTCATGCAGACTCCGCATAGCACCGGTTGCAGCATCGAGCATATTTGTCGGTAGCATCGGCCTACCCGCCACATCCACCCTCCTCATTACATCCTCAGGTGAAGGTGGCCCGTCCTGAGCACGGATCGTACTCGGTGCCGGCTGGCTCGCACGCTTGTTAGTTTTTCTTTTGCGTGCCTTCTTCTTGATCTCCTGAATTGGGACCGAGTTCTGCTCAGAGACCGCCTTCTTTAGTGTGTTGGGGCTGATAATATTTCGCACCTCGCCTATCTGAGGCTCGGTGAAGTCGGCAGCTAGAGGCGTCTCCTGAGAGCTGAACGGCAGACGACGCCTGTTGCAACTTGGCTTCTCCGCGGTACCGGCTTGATCGCGCACATCTTTTGTTGGGTTGGGTTCTTGAGAAGGAGGCCCCATGAAGTCGTCACCGTACCCATGATCGGCAAAGTACTGATCGACGTTGGCAAATGTATCGTCGTCGTCGTCGTTCTGATCCTGTGCCATATGCATGTTTGGATCCAGTGGCATAGGGATATCCGGCACCGTTGCGGCGGACTTGCCATGGGGACGACTTGGCACCGGCACGACTGGCGGTGTTGTCTTTGGGGTGGTTTCCCCCGCCCCCAAACAAATCTGGCTCTTCGGCCAAAGCAGGGGCCAGCTCAGGCAGGCGCTGAGGGTCATGACGTCATCATCGTCGGCCCCGACGGGTCGAATCGGAGGTAACACCTCGTCGCACCCTGGCAGCACCCAAACCAGTTGAACCCTAAACAAGTTGGGTGGCATCTGGGTACCGTGGAACAAGGGGTTGCCCGGTTGAACGATTTTGCCCTTGGCGACATCGACCAACTCGTTGTTCACGAAGTGCAGGAGAGTGCACGGAACGTCGGCGGTGCCCTGCGAAAACATGTAGAGCGTCAGGGATGCCCAGTCAAAGGCAAGGAGATGAAGTCCTCGGCCGAGAGAGGCTTAATTAGTTACCATGATGATGGCGTCGAGCTCGGCTAATGTCGAGGCACCGCCAACGGCGGGCGTGTAGTTGACGGAGGGGCCGCTTGCTGCAGAGGTGCCGGCCGGCGTACACACGGGTGCATTAAGCTCCCGTGCCGGCGTCGGAGACACCAATGCCGCCTCCGCCGGAGACACCAATGGCCCCGCCATCGCGTTCTGTGAGTTGCTGGCCGTGAAGCTGTGAATCGGGGGCGGCCCCTGTTGGCCGCCCGCAATCCACGCCTGCAACCCCTCGATCAAGCTAGGCACAATGGCGGTGATCGTCGCTCCGAGCTGTTGTTGCACTTGCTCTTGGACAATCTCCGGAATCCGCGCCACCTGTGCCTTGAGTTCTTGAACCTCGCGCGCCTGGCTTTCCGAGCTGGTCTTTTTCTCCTTTCTCCCACCAGCGTTATAGTATGACGACCATTTTGTCGACAAACCTTTGCCGGCCACACGACCAGCTGACGTCGGCTTCTCGAGCTTATCCTTGTTCTTCATTACATTCAACGCCCTATTTAGAGTCGTGTCCCAAGGGTTGCTCTTAGTCGACCCCGCGCTACTGCTTTCAGTCGCCTGCGGAAGGAATGTGAATCATTTAGAAATTTGGCTTCATTAATTATAATGCAACCATATGGAGCTAATTACGCGGGGGTGTATTCCTTACCAGAACAGCCTCAAGCGCCCTGGTCTTCGGATCCGTGGTAAGCTCCTTTGTTTTCGGGTCCTTCTTGTACCGGGCCCTGATAAAGTTCCTGGTCTGCTTGTCACCGTATTTATCGAAGAGGGGCGGTAGGCCTTGCTCGGCACGGTCCGCCTCCTCCTTGTCCCATATAGGCTCCGCCACTCTGTAACTGCCGGGACCGAGTGTGTGTTCCCCTAAGTTGAGCTCCCGCATTTCTTTCCCCCACTGACTTGATTCGGAGTGTGCGGTGCTCGAGCAATTGATCTTGAAGTCGTTGTAGTCATCTTCGGTGATCGAAGGATGTTTCTCCTTGATCTTCTCATAACTCTCACCTTTCTCGATCATTCTCTTCACATTGGTTTTCCAAGTAGACAGGGCCTTGCTCATCTTCGTGAGGGCAGCACTGTTCACTTTATTCCCTTTGAGGCTTGTGTTATCAAATTGAGCGGGGAACTTGTATCGTTCGTGCAGCTTCGTGAAGAGGAGGTTGCGCAAATTCCCGTGGTCAGGATGCCTCAGGTTCTCGGTGTTGATGGAGACGGTGCTCCGGAGAATGCACCCGAGCTGAAGCGAGTACCCCTTGACTATTCGTTCGGGCGCCGTTGGATTCCCGTCGGAGTCCACTTTAGTAACTTCCTCCTTGAGGGTGCGGAGCACGGTCGGGCGCCGGTCCTTCCGTTGCCTCTTAGGTTGGCTGCCATCTGTGCGTGCGCTGCCATCATCAGTGGTGGCATTCTCGGCGGCACCATCAGTGGTGGCATCAGTGGGGTCATCCTCGGCGGTACCATCAGTGCTGTCAGGATCGGTGGGGAAGGCGGCGTCCTCATACAAGTGAGGTTGTTCCTCCATCTCCTGGGACAGCTCCCAGAATGCCTTCCCGCCCGAGCCATCGGCCTCATCGTTGTTGGCCATGTTTCTCTCTAAATAGGAACAAAGTTTGGTCAAAAAGTTGGTTATTGTCAAGGAACAAGATCATGGTCTCATCATTTAGGGTTTGTCGACACCGAGGCATCCTAAAAGCTAAGCTTTTATAATTGAGGGTTTTTCGACGCCGAGGCACCCTAAAAGCCTAAGCTTTCATCATTTCGGTTTTTATCGACACCGAGGCACCCTAAAAGCCAAGGTTTCATAATTTATGGTTTGTCGACACCGAGGCATCTTAAAGCTAAGCTAGGAAGGAGAATTCTAAGTTGGGCCTAATCACTTGGCTCTATTGCCGCCTATGGTTTAATGCAACTAGAATAAAGGGGCACTTGATCCTACTTAATTAACTACTAAGATACCCCGGCCCATGCATTAGTCACAAGTACCCCATATGTCCTATTTTTTAGCAAAGTCATGCTAAAATTCACGGAAAATTTCAGCATGACCTTTGCTGAAAATAGGACATATGGAGTACCCGAATTTGCCGGAACGGAAGTTAATCGACATTCCAGCAAACTCAAGGGCCTCTCGGGGTACCTGCAAAATCATCACGACACGATGGTCGGAGACAAAACCCAGCAAAAAACTGGATGGAGTGCATCGGGCTTTCAACTCCACTTTAGACTATCCAAAAGATCACACTTAGCTCCAGCAGAGGGATCCATCAGCCATCATGCCAGCCAGCCAGCAAATTAAGCTGGCCTGGAGCAAATAAAAATACAATGCATACATACATACTAAAGCAGAAAGATAGATAGATAGATAAGCATGTTTAGTTTAGTTTACAAGAATGAGTGCATGCATGTCAAAAGTTGGCATCTACTACTTGTAGATAGATAGATAAGCCCATTTTATTTGACACATTAGTTAACTGAATTTTGACACAGTGGTTAACTGAATTTTTACCCAGTAGTTAACTGAATTTAATTAACAAACTAGAAAACAGAAAAAACTAGACTGCATGGAGTAGTAACAAATTCAGTTAACAAACTATGCTGCATTTAATCTGAATAATACTCCAGCAATATACTCCATGATTATAAACTATAGGTCTTTCTATTTACCAGTACAATAATGATGCTTCTGTTGTCATTCACTTTAGTTGTAAATTAATACTCTATTAATCAACATTGAATGAGTTTGGAGATTTGTGTATAACAAGCATGACTTCATTCATATAGCATGATGGTGTTTTTACCCCTTGAACTGCAGCCTAGGCCATGTATTTAATCACTTGAACTGTATCATTTTAAACACCACACCACAGGAGCTCCCCTGGGTCAAGTGGCCAGGTTACTACAATTTTTAGCAAATGATGACAGAATAAAGCAACACCCTGTACTAGCCTAAAAACATATAATTAGAGCAACTTCATATTGTCTAAAATCCCCCTTTTCTTTCCTTTTTCTTTTTCACCTGAGGGCATGTAAATCATGTACACCTTTTTATCTATTAAAAAAAACCACAAGCTAGCTAAGCTAGCTGTGGCAGAAGCTTCATCCTTTTGTTCTTGGTTGCTTTTCATGCTAGAGTTTATCTATGTACAACTTCATATTAGAGCAACTTTATATTTAACTTAACCTAGACAAGCTAGCTGTGGCACCATCCTAGGCTCATTAGGCCATGGTCTAACCACAAGCCATTTTCTCTAGTTAGACTAGTTTAACTGAATTTTACTCTAGTTAGACTAGTTTAACTGAATTTTACACTGCATCAGTAGTTTTAACTGAATTTTACATTAGTGAATCTTGACAATGCTAGTAGGACTTTTCATACTAGAGTTTTACTATCACAACAGTGTTTTTTTAATATAATATCACAACAGTGCTTTTTTATTAACAACAAGTTCATCATGTCAATTACTCCAAGCAACAACAGTTTGCCTAGTAGAAAATTTTAAATTATGGCTTAGCAGAAAAATTAACAGCAACAAGTTTTTCATGTGTTTTTCAGAGTACAAGTTGCTGAAAAAACTACTGAACTACTGAAACTAGTCTAACTAGTCTAACTACTGAAACTAGTCTAACTACTGAAACTACTGAAACTACTGAAACTAGTCTAACTAGTCTAACTACTGAAACTAGTCTAACTAGTCTAACTACTGAAACTACTGAAACTAGTCTAACTACTGAAACTACTGAAACTACTGAAACTACTGAAAATAGTCTAACTAGTCTAACTACTGAAACTAGTCTAACTAGTCTAACTACTGAACTTTAGATTTGAGATTCATGTGTTTTTCAGATTTGAGATTCATGTGTTTTTCATATTTGAGATTCATGTGTTTTTCAGCAAGTCTAACTACTAGTCTAACTAGTCTAACTACTGCTCCAAGCACTAGTCTAACTACTGCTAGTCTAACTACTGCTCCAAGCAAACTACTGAAACCATTAGAGTCTAACTACTAGTCTAACTACTGCTCCAAGCACTAGTCTAACTACTAGTCTAACTACTGCTAGTCTAACTACTGCTCCAAGCAAACTACTGAAACCATTAGAGTCTACTGCAAGAAGGTTTCAGCTAATTATTGGGGGGATTACAGACCTTGGCATGGATTCTTAACTACATTACAGACCCAAGCAAATTATTGAAACTACCCAACGGAAACCCTAAATCTAGACAAACCCGAGGGGATTCAGACCTAAAAGAGCTAAAAACCTAAGAAGAGGATGCCATGGGTAGGAGGAGGATACCTTGGCGTGGTGTTGGCGACGGTGAGGGGCCCGTCGAGGCCGGGTCGTCGGGGGCGCGGGCGGCGGCGGCGTAGCTCCAGGCGTCTGGGGCGTCGGGGGCGCGGGCGGCGGCGGCGGCGTAGCTCCGGGCGTCGAGGCCGGGGCGTCGGGGGCCAGGGCGTCAGCGGTGAGGGAGAGAGAGGCGTCGGGGAGAGGGGGGCGAGGGCGTCGGCGGTGAGGGAGAG
>LR738710.1:883629678-883767073 GCA_902687465.1 Secale cereale
GAGGGAGAGAGAGGCGTCGGGGAGAGGGGGGCGAGGGCGTCGGCGGTGAGGGAGAAAGAGGCGTCGGGGAGAGAGGGGGGAGAGATCTGGCGAGAGGGAGAGAGAGGAGGGTGCGGCCGGCCCCAAGTATGGGGGATTACTAATGGCGCACTTCTGCTATGTGCGCCATAAGTATGTGGACTCTAATGGCGCACCGCCCCCAGGTGCGCCATTAGTATTGTGTTCTACTCACTAGCCCGAAGAAATAAGCTATATGTATCACCTAACCCACTACCTAACAGAACCCCCACACTAGCCCGACTGGTCAGCACTCTGCATACCCACCAGGAGGTCCTGGGATCGATTCCCAGCCTCCCCAAATTTTTTTTTGCTTTTAAAAAATGTTGTTTGACACTTATTTGTGTTTAAATATGTTCAAACTTGTTTAAATCATAACAGTAATATTTTTTATAAAAAAGTAATAATTTTTAAAAAAATATCATCAAATTTGTTATTTGAAAATATTTATGAATATGAAAAAATATCATCAAATTTATTATTTTGAATATATCATGGGTCGGCGGCAGTGGTTGAGTAGGGGAATCGAGGGTGCAGGGGGTCGGTGGCGGCGGCCGGTGGACCGGGGGTGCTCGGCGGCGGCGGTTGAGTAGGGGAATCGAGGATGTGGGGGGTCGGCGGCGGCGGCCGGTGGACCGGGGGGTGCTCGGCGGCGAGGGGGGCCGGAATCTGGCGAGGTGGGATAGCGATCGAGATGGAGGGGGGGGGGTCGAGATCGAGTGTCCATGAAATTTAAAAATATTCATGATAGTTCAAAAAGTGCCCATGAAATACAATCGAGAAATGAAGGGTACGATTTAAATACAATCGATCTTAGCTAGCTATCTGTTCACAATCTTCTTGCCCTTCTTTTTCGCAAATGGAGTTCTTCTGTGGAACGGACGTCCTTTAGGTAGGGTGGTACTGCTTCTTCTTGTGGTGTAAGCTGCTACTTCATCATCGTCGTCATGTTCGATCCTCGGGTCACCGTACTTGTCGAAGTCTTGCTCATTGGCTACTCCATCCATTCCGATGATCTTCGTTTTGCCTCTCCTCTCGACAACACGACTGGGCTTTGACGGATCGGTAATGAAGAAGCATTGGTCAACTTGGGAAGCCAGTACCCATGGCTCATTTTTCGCGGTGACGTTTGCGCCCGCGGTCTTGGATTTGGCTTCGGGTATAACCATGGTGGTGAAATACCGGTCTTCTTTTAGGACGCTCTTGGCCCATCTGACATGGAACATCGGGACCTTCTCTCCAGCGTAGCTCAGCTCCCAGATCTCCTCAATCCTTCCATAGTATTTGTCCTTGTCATTACCAGTGTAGGATTCCATCGTTACCCCGGAGTTCTGATAACCATCGCTCTTCATGTCCTTGGCCTCGGTGTAGAATGTGTAGCCGTTGATATCGTACGCCTCATAGGTCATCAGGTTGTGCTCGGCGCCCTGTGACAAGGCGAATATGAGTTGTTCTTCCACGGAAGAATCATCATGTAAAGGGTACGACAGAAGCTTCTGCTTGAACCAACGCGTGAAACATGAGTTGTGCTCTTTGATTATATCTCCGTCCGTCCTCTGTTGGCCTCGGTCATTGTACGTCTTCTCAATAAAGGTTTTGTGCTGAACCACCCAAGGATCGACCACGTCTATGTGTTGTAGCGCGACTAGGTTTGCTCTTTCAAAGTCGGCGAGTCGACCCTCGAAGACGACATGCATTTCGCGGCGACTCTCACGGTGACCCCATCCAGCGAGCCTGCCGAGGTGCCTGTTGACGGGCAGACCAACGGGGTTCTCGATGCTTAGATAATTCGTGCAGTAGGAGATGCACTCTTCGGTCAGAAAGCCCCTGGCTATGCTTCCCTCTGGACGTGACATGTTGCGAACGTATCCTTTGATGACATCATTCATCCTTTCGAACGGCATCATGTTGTGCAGGAACGTCGGCCCGAGTTGGATGATATCGTCCACGATATGGACCAGCAGATGCACCATAACGTCGAAGAATGCGGGCGGGAAGTACATCTCAAGCTCGCATAGTATCACCACGATCTCTTCCTGTAGCCTCTGAGTTGCCTCACGCCAACAGACTTCCGAGAGATGACGTCAAAAAAGTTGCATAGGCCAAATAGGGTTTCACGGACGTGCGCGTCCATGATACCACGGATTGCAACTGGAAGTATCTGCGTCATCAGCACGTGACAGTCGTGAGACTTCATCCTGCTGAACTTCAGCTTCACCCGGTCTAGGTATCTGCTTATCTTCCCCGCGTAACCGTAAGGAAGTTGTACTCCTACGAGGCAGGTGAAAAACTGCTCGATCTCCTCCTGACTTAGAGTGAAGCACGCGGGAGGGTAGTCATTTCCGGTCTTCTTGGCCTTTTTGCCTTTGCGACGACTTTCCGTGTCCTGCTTCGCCTCATCATCACCATCATCATCATGATCATCATATATAGCGTGAAGCTCCTGCCTGATGCCTATTGATTTCAAGTCTGCCCTTGCTTTCGGCCCATCTTTGGTCCTCTCTGGCATGTTGAGCAGGGTACCAAGCAGACTCTCGCACACGTTCTTCGTGATATGCATTACATCAAGGCTGTGAGGCACACGGTGGATCTTCCAGTACGGCAAGTCCCAGAAAACAGACCTCGTTTTCCATACCTTCAGCAGCGGCTCTGGCGCCTTTCGCTTCTTTCCCGGCTCTGGCACCTTTTGCTTCTTTCCCGGCAGTGGGCAATCTTTCCAATTTTTCAACAGCTCGTCTATTTCCTCGCCGCTCCTCGTACACGGGCGTCCTCGGGGTTCGGTTTCACCATCGAACAGATCCTTGCGTTTTCTCCACAGCTCATCGTCGCGAAGCCACCTTCGATGTCCCATGAACACGGTTTTCGAAGACCCGTGATCTCTATCTAGCTGGCGATACGTTGTGTCATCCATGCACCTGACGCATCCAGAAAATGCGTGGACCACCTGCCCCGCGACATATCCGTAACCGAGATAGTCGTGCACCGTCGTGAGCAGCGCGGCTCTCATAGGGAAATATTCTTTCTTTGCGGCGTCCCACGTATTGGCTGGCGTTTTCCACAGCGTGTCTAGCTCCTCTTTCAGCAGCCCCAGATACAGATTGATGTCGTTCCCTGGTTGTTTCGGTCCTTCAATTAGCATACTCATGTGAATGTACTTCCTCTTCATGCACAACCAGGGGGGAAGGTTGTACATCCACACAAACACAGGCCAGGTGCTATGTGTGCTTCTCTGGCTGCCAAACGGATTGACTCCATCGGTGCTCGCGCCCAGCACGATGTTCCTTGGATCGTTCCCAAATTATAGGTCTTCGAAGTTCAACGCTTGCCACTGGCTCGCATCCTTAGGGTGACTCAGCATCTTGTCTTTTTTATCTATCTCCGGATCATTTGCGTCATCTTCTCGCTTCTTCTCCTCCCTATGCGCATGCCAACGCAGGAGCTTTGCTACCTTAGGGTCCGCGAAATACCGTTGCAGACGAGGAGTGATCGGAAAGTACCACACCACTTTTCGAGGAGCTTTCTTCCTCTTCTTGTATCGAGTGACGCCGCACACCGGACATATGGTAGACTCCGCGTGCTCGTCCCGATAAATGATGCAATTGTTCATGCACACATGGTATTTCACGTGCGGTAAATCCAGAGGACACACGATTTTCTTCGCCTCCTCCAAACTGGTGGGGCACTTGTTCCCCTTGGGAAGACGTTCGTGCCAGAATGACATGTTCTCGTCGAAGCATGCGTCGGTCATTTTGTGTTTTACCTTCATCTCCAGAGCCATGAGCGTTGCTTTCAGGCGGGTATCCTCGGGCCTGCATCCTTCATACAATGGAGTAACCGCGTCTAACTCAAGTTGATCCATCTTGGCTTTCTCTCGGGCGGCAGCTCTTGTGTTATCGGTCTACTTGAGAAGCAGCTCTTGAATATGAGGGTCCTGCACCCAGCCCATCGATGGTCCAGCGTCGTCTGCTCCGCCGGCATCATCATCTTCATGATCATGCCCGTCGTCTGCTCCGGCATCTTCCTCATCATCATGTCCTGCATCTTCTACATGATGACTGTGTACAGCATCACCGTCGTGATAATCTCCTGGGGATTCTTCGTCTTCTCGCCCGCCCGAGCCGCGGTGGTTGTCTTGCTGCCCTTCCTCATTTCTTGCCCGGCCCCCATGGACGACTTCATAGTCATCTTCATCACCTTGCCACCGATAGCCATCCATGAAACCACGCAAGAGCAGGTGGTCCCGCACCTGCCCGGAATCCGGGTTCGCAATAAGGCTCTTCAGCTTGCATCTTCGACACGGACATCTTATCTCCGTCTCGTTCTTTTGAAGCATCTCGGCCTTCGCGGACCTCAAAAACCTATTCACGATGCCTTCGGTCATCGTGCGCACCATGGTCGCCTGCGGAGTAGAGCAAAACGATATTTTTGAACCAAGAAAAAATTTGCCATGACTTTCCCTAAAAATAGGACAAAAATAAATGCCTAATGCCAAAATTCTCACCGAAACGGAAATGAATCAACATTCCGGGAAAATATTGGCAACTATCGCATTTCAAATACCGGTACACCTCCAAACACAAACACATATGCAACACAACAAACATATATATGCAACACCACAAACATACATAGATCTAGCTAGGCCATAAAAAGTGCATGTGCACATTGTTGTATGGAGAACAACATAAATATAGCTTCCCCCCTTACTTACCTATCAAAACAAGGTAATTTAACCACTTAATTTGAAAAAGAAGAGGCGCACTTTGTCTGGATGCGTCATTAGTATGTTTGGACAGGCGCGCTAGTTCAAAAAAAAAAACTTCTTGATACTAATGGCGCACTCTGGGCCTGGTGCGCCATTAGTAGTTCAAACTCTAATGGCGTATCTGTTGCTGGTGCGCCATTACTATATACTAATGGCGCACTGCTTGTCTGGTGCGCCATTAGTATCAATTCCATCTATAGCCCTTTTCCTAGTAGTGTTCTACTAGGATTCGATCTAGACCTGTGGTTTAATGTTATGTTTGGTATCTTGTCATTTGGATCTTTACCCTTAGATGGGCTGTGATCTTTTATCTGAATGATGTTTGAACATGTAATGTATTTGTGTGACGTAGCGAGTGTAAGCCAACTATCTTTTCAGTTTTCCATCCCTATTTTTACATGAGATGTGCAAAGGTACCAAACATGCGATCATTCCAGAATGGGCTTATATCTTTAAGTCGTGCCTCGACACGTAGGAGATATAGTCTCATCCTGGGCATTACACGAACAGCCGGCCAGCACAAGCTGTCGGCTCCTTGGGAAGGACCGTTCATCGTCAGCAAGGTACTAGGCAACGATGCCTACTACCTTATTGATGCCCGGAAGCCAAGAGCACGCAAGAGAGACGACTCAGGCAAGGAGTCGGAGCACCCATGGAACGCAAACCTACTTCCTCGCTTTTATAGCTTAAAGACAGTATGTGTCGCGCTATCTAAAGTTATTTTGAGAACCATTAGGACCCCCGAGGAGTTCTCGGGGACTGCCCAACCCTTTATCTATATGATAAGAATTATGCCTGTGAATGATTATTGTTCACTCCTTTGTCCGGCACCGGAGCCTAGCAGACGGCCCGGGGACTGGCCGCCTAGCCCTATGTCTAAGAAATTCTCCTTAAATAGTCAGACAAGTAATGTGATGGCATCCAAGCCCTCTCCCGCATCAAGTCACAGACTCGCAGAACGCGGCTGTCCGACTGGCGGGAGCCAAAGGCAAGAAAGGGTGCCCACACGAAAAATGGCTAAGGAAAAAAGACATAGGGCAAGCAGGCCCTTCACACGAGTTGTCGGCTGTCAAACAGCCGGCCAGCCGGTTCTAGGCTTGGCCAGGCCGCCTTCCAGAGGGCGGGATACTTGCCCACCCTGAAAACAGCCAAGCCCCTGACCCAGTCGCAGAACCACAGAGTGGCTGTCTGACTGGCAGGGCGGCAGTTAAAGTAGACGACAAGAAGAAAATCGCTACAAGGAAACTAGGGCAGGGCTAATCCTAGGACTCGGCACAATTGCATAAAAACTATGCAACATTAAAAAGAATATTTACATCCAAAAGGCCTCTAGGGCCGCCTTGCAGTGACAACTTACTGATACACCCAGCGGGTGGAATTGTTCGGATTAACCCTACAAAGTCTTACAGAGAAACGGGAAACAGAAGATATAAAAGAAAAAACTTAAGGCGCAGCAGGCTGGCCAGGCGGCACGACGAAGCCGGCTTCCGAGGGGGCCGCCTGGTGGGTCTCGGTCTGGCCGCTTCCTGCGGCAGGCGGGGCCACCACACCTGGTCCGCTTGTCGAGGACTGGTCAGGCTGGCTGCTGGCAGACGGATCCGCCTCCTGGGAGCTGGTCTCCTCGTCGCTGCCTTCCTCCTCCTCGTCCCCTTCACTGGAGGCGATCTCCTCGTCTGGCTCCTCCGACGCCGCCAGGTCCAGCTCGAAGTTGCCAGGCGGCACCACATGGCCTCTGTCGTCCAACTCTGGGATGAAGACGGAGGTGTCGGCGTACTCGGCAAGGGCGGCGGCGAGTTGGACGAGCTCCTTCTGCACCACGGCTAGCTCCGGCTGGGCCTCCACACGGAAGGTCTCCAGCTGCTCAAGGCTCAGGCCCGGATACCAGCTCTTGACGAATTCAAGGGCGGTCCGCGTGCCAGCCCTCGCTGCGGAGCCCTTCCAAGCCTCGAAGCGTTGGTCGGCCGCCTCCAGCCAGTCGGCAGTCCGACTGGGAGTGCGGAGTGTTGGCACACCTGGCCAGAGGGCGGCCAAGACCTGGGCGCCAGCACGCTGCAGACGGCGAAGCAGACGGCGGACCGACAGGAGACTTTGTTTTTTTATGAATCTCGCTATCTTTATTGATTCATGATAATGTTCATAGGTACACGGCTTGGGTCATGAGGAATGCCCAACCAAATATGTCTACCTATATCTAGATTACAAGCAAATTTAGCGAGATTATGAACCTCGAAATTAAAGTTCCTACGCTCAAACACAAAAGAACAAGACGTAAAACTATCTTTTCGGTTTGTTATTTCATGTATAACAGCCGCATTGGGACCAGCTGTCCCTTCATTGATGTCCTGCACCACACCTTGGCAATCTGATGCCACTCTGATATTGTGCTCATGGAGATCTTCAGCCAATGCTAGAGCCTCCCGACACACGTAAGTCTCCAAGATTATCGGGTCACGTAGTCCCCCATATATCACCGCCGACGCTCCAAGATATCTGCCATTTGTGTCACGGCAGACTGCGGCAGCAACTCCCACTCGCCTGTTTCTTGCTAGTGCCCCATCAACATTGATATTTTTTAAGCCAGACGGAGGTGGAATCCATCGCCGCTGCTGCTCCCGTGCCACCGGAACTTGCGCCTTAGGCTCACATGCAATAGCTTGATGTAGCTCTTGAAGATAAGAGTCTACAAAGGAAACGGTCTGGTGTGGGTTTTGGAAAAGAGATTCATAGATCGCCTTGCGCCTTGCATACCACAGCAATTTCCAGTCCTAGTGTTGAAGAAGAACATCAAATGGCGCATGTGCATTGATTACACAAGCCTCAACAAAGCTTGCCCTAAAGATCCGTTTGCTCTGCCGCGAACAGATCAAGTGATCGACTCCATAGCCGGATGCGAGCTGCTGTCTTTCCTTGATGCTTATTCTGGGTACCACCAAATCAAGCTTGATCCAGCTGATCGCCTGAAGACCGCCTTCCTCAAGCCATTTGGGGCCTTCTGCTACCTGACCATGACGTTCGGCTTGAGAAATATCGGTGCCACCTTTCAGCGTTGCATGCAGAAGTGCCTCCTCAAGCAGCTTGGTAGAAACGCCCACGTTTACGTGGACGGTATCGTGGTGAAGACGGAGAAGAGAGGAACCCTTTTGGAGGATCTCCAAAAGACCTTTGAGAACCTGCGCCGCTTTCGGATTAAGCTAAACCCGGAGAAATGCGTCTTCGGGGTACCAGCCGGCCAACTCCTTGGCTTCCTGGTATCCGAACGCGGCATCGAGTGCAACCCTGCGAATATCAAGGCCATTGAGAGAATGGAGCGGCCGACCCGTGTGCGGGATGTCCAGAGATTCACGGGGTGCCTGGCATCTCTCAGCTCTTTCATCAGCCGGCTGGGAGAAAAGGCACTCCCCCTGTACCAACTGATGAAGAAGACCACGTGCTTCGAGTGGAACGACCAGGCGGACGAAGCTTTCCAGCAGCTCAAGAGACTGTTGTCCACCCCGCCTGTCCTGGCGGCGCCAGCAGACAAGGAACCCATGTTCCTATACATAGCCGCCATCAGCCGGGTGGTCAGCACTGTCATTGTGGTCGAGCGCCCAGAGGACGGCAGAGCCTTGCCTGTCCAGAGGCCCGTCTACTACTTGAGCGAAGTGCTGTCAGCATCCAAGCAGAACTACCCTCATTACCAGAAGATGTGCTACGGCGTGTACTTCACCGCCAAGAAACTCAAGCAGTACTTCCAAAAGCATTCTGTCACGGGCGTCTGCACGGCCCCGCTTGCTGAAATCATGGGCAACAGAGATGCCTCAGGAAGAGTGGCCAAGTGGGCCATTGAGCTGCCCCCCTTCACCATCTTCTACCAGCCGCGCACCACCATCAAGTCACAAGCATTGGCCGACTTCCTCGTCGACTGGGCCGAAACCCAGAACCTGCCGCTTGTTCCAGACTCAACCCATTGGCGGAGTATATAGATGCCTCGGAGGCAGCGAAGGAAGCTGTCTGGATGAAGCAGTTCATGACAGATATTGGAGTTGTGCCTAGTACACTAGACCCAACGACTCTGTTCTGTGACAACACTGGTGCCATTGCTCTAGCCAAGGAACCAATGTTTCACAAGAGGACCAGACACATAAAGCGACGATTCAATTCCATCCGCGATTCGATCAAGGTGGAGGACGTAAACATTTGCAATGTACACACGGATCTGAATGATGCAGATCTGTTGACTAAACTTTTTCCATGGGCAAAACATGATCAACACCAGAACTCTATGGGTGTTAGATTCATAACCATGTAATGCTAGATTATTGACTCTAGTGCAAATGGGAGACTGTTGGAAATATGCCCTAGAGGCAATAATAAAATGATTATTATTATATTTCCTTGTTCATGATAATCGTTCATTATCCATGGTATAATTGGATTGATTGGAAACTCAAATGCATGTGTGGATAGACAAACAACATGTCTCTAGTGAGCCTCTATTAGACTAGCTCGTTGATCAAAGATGGCCATGGTTTCCGGATCATAGACATGAGTTGTCATTTGATAACGGAATCACATCATTAGGAGAATGATTTGACGGACAAGACCCAAACTGTGAACGTAGCATATGATCGTGTCAGTTTATTGCTATTGTTTTATGCATGTCAAGTATATGTTCTTATGACCATGGGAGTGCCTAGGACTTATCTAGATGAGATATAATTTGATCTCATTCACCTGAAAAACAAAAGAGATACAAAGTAGTACAACATGCCACGTCAGCCCACACGCATCTTATAGTCACATCCAATGGCTATAAAAGTGAATGAGACATAACTAAAACTCATCTAGATGAGTTCTGGCAAAACTATATAAGATACGTGTGTACTGACGTGGGTTGGTGCTCATCTCTATCTGTTTTTGTTTTCTAGGTGAATGAGACCAAATTATGTCTCATCTAGATGAGTTCTAGGCACTCCCGAGATAGAGAGGTAGAGATAATATACAGTCCCTCCTGTTTAATTGTCAAAAAAAAATACAGTCCCTCTTTTCTTTTGAGTCCGAGCCGGGTTTTTTCCCTCGGTCGCTACAGTGTTCGTTGCGGAGTACAAAGTTACGGCTTTGTTGTTTTTGTTTTTTGAGAATCCACAAAGTTCACGGCTTAATGGGCCGAGTTGGACACAGCGAGCGAGCGTAGGTCACGGTATTTTGCGATGCAAAGCAGTTAGGTTTTCTTCCAATCGTGAAGGGAAACCAGATCGATCTTCTCAAGTCCCGGTTGGCAATATGGCCTCGCCGTCGCCGTCGCTCCCTCCCACAGCAAGCCAAGCCAACAACGGCAGCGTGCTCCTGCCCCACGACGTGATGTACGAGATCCTGCTGCGGCTCCCCGTGAAGCCGATCTGCCGCCTGCGCGCCGTGTGCCGGTCATGGCGGCTCCTGCTCTCGGACTCGTCCTTCGCCGCCGCCCACAAGGAGCGCCACGGCCACCACCTGCTCGTCGCCGACATCCGATGGGAGACGGCGTCGGCCGGAGCCCCTCGCGTGGACTTCCACATGATGGACACGTCCGGGCACAGGGCGTGGCAGATACGGTTCGACGACCCTCAGGCCGGAAACCTCGACTGGAGCGCGGCGTGTAGCAGAAACCAGGACCAGCTGCTCTGCCTCGTCGGCGCGGACAAGCGCGCCCGCGTGATCGACCCGGCCACCGGCGTCGTGTTCCTCTTGCCCGATGACCGCCCAGATGATCACCAGTACCATTACGGCCTCTCCAGACGTTTTGCACTAGGCCGGTCCTCCACATCAGGAGACACCAAGGTGCTGGTCGTCGCCGGATGGTACGCAAAGATCCTTACCCTCGGCGATGGAGCTGGTGAGTGGCGGAATACATATTACCCTGCAGTAACGTTCGCAACTTCCGCGAGGAGTGTGGCCCTGGTCAAGGGTGTCCTCTATTTCTTGGCACACAAACACGTTGGCATTGCAGCATACGACCTCGAGGAGGAGAAATGGCGGCCAGATCTCCTCAACTTGCCGCTGCCGCCGGTCGTCGACGAAGACATTGCCCTGGCCGAACTGAGTGACAGCTTAGTTGCAGTCTACGGCCGTAGCAGCATACCAGCTGACTATAGTGACGTCTTCATGGATATGTGGTTCCTCACGGACTCCAAGGAGGTTTCGTGGTCGAATCGGTACACGATCACCATGCCATACCAAGACCAAGTTTGCCGGAGCCCGTGTGAGGCAAGCCGCGGCCATCCCCTTTGGGAACTGGATGATGGGAGGATTCTCTTGTGGGTGTCAAACGACAAGACGCGGGTACAGTTGCTGCAGGTGTATGATCCGAGAACAAACACTTATACGGACGGAGTTGAGATGTCATGCCACTCCATGATCGGTGTTTACAAAGGGAGTTTACTTGCTGGTCTTCCGTGGATCCGGAATTACGGTTTTTTCGGGAGAATTAAGCGAGCATATGATTACAGTTTGGCAGCCATACATTACATCACAGGTGTGGCTAGATCTGACTCGACTTAGGCTTGATTAAGTTCAGTCAAATGTTGTCAGCATGTTATTTTATATGCATTTCATTATTATTTTTCTATTTAATTAACTTTTCCCTTATTTTTTATCTGGATTTATGTTTTCTAATACATGAACATTTGTGGAACTTGACTGCTATATAATTTGGTGAATTTGGTCATGAATATTAGGTTATTATATAGATGTACAAAAATATTAAATGTAAATTGTGTAATAGATTTCACATGCATGGTTGCATGTTGTGGGAGATCTTTTACCATGCATGGTTGCATGTTGAGACGACCACTTTCTCATGCATGGTTGCATGTTGAGGTTGTATAGCTGCATGTGGAGATGAATAGATGTAGTGGGGATCACTCTCTTAACTATATAAATGTTTGATTACTGTATAGATGTAAAGTATTTATGGAATATAAATAGTAGAGTTAATATCACCATAATTACATGAACTTGCACGGCGATAACAGATCCATACAAAAACTTGAAAAAGCATGAAAACTGGTCACTTAAGTCTTGATGCGGTAACAGTTTGATACAAAATGCTGGTCAACAACCACATGTTATTTATTTATTCACAAAGCCTCCGGCTGTTATTATGTAGATTGTCCTGGGTTTGTGTTATAACCATGTACTTGCTTGTTTTCTTATTGTTAGTGTAAGATGCCCTAGGCCTGTACACCTGTACTGTTTGCAAGTTGGAAAAGAGAAGCTGGTTTTGGAGATTGGTAGCTGCTCGCCCTGATTCTGAGCCATACGCTCACGATGTACTGCTGGCAATGGCACTAGCTCAATTAAGTACTCCCTCCGTTCCAAAATAAGTGTCTTAAGCTTAGTACAAATTTGCACTAGAGTTAGTACAAAGTTGAGACACTTACTTTGAGACGGAGGGAGTACGAGGCAAGATTAAAGGAAAAAACTGCTTGGCATAATGTTGAATTGTTTATGATGAAACCTTTTTAACTGAATATTTGAACGTCCCAAAGCTTATGACTGAATTTTTGCAGTACACCCTTGCCGCATGCTAAGAGGTTGGACTACAGATGCATGACTCGCAAAGTAATTATGTCCCCAAAGAAAGCTACATCCTAGATGCATTCACATAATGATCTTGCTTTGCGTGCGTGTGTGTTTGGATACTGTGTTATATGGGTCGGTTGTATGAGGGTCGATGCTTTATATATAATAAAGCGGGGCGAAAGCCTTTTTCGATAGATGCATTCATAAGCGTGAATCACACAAAACTGCATTTTGACTTCAGCCTCTACACTATTGTGGTCACCTATACATAAGCATAGAGCGGATTCTCAGAATTAAATTTTCCTAAATCCAACGACCACATCTAGCCGACTGAGCCAAAATCATTGCAACAGAGCTGTACTTCAGGTACAAACTGATCATTTCCAACCAAAAAAATCCAATATACGCGCAAGGATAATGGAGAACAAACAAACGAAGGTCGTTTCATGGTAAAACGGTGTCGTTTTACAAGTTTGCATCCCATCTCATTGCTAATAATTTCTCGGAAATATATGTCATTCAATCAGGGGGTTTTCTCAAAAAAAAAAAAAAAGAACGAGCACGAGCGCGTGCCAGATGATGACATGGCGTCCGATCTGGCAGTTCATTAGCGTTTTGTATCAAACTGTTATCGCATCAAGACTTAAGTGACCATTTTCTTTGCTTTTTCAAGTTTTTGTATGGATCTGTTCTCGCCATGCAAGTTCATGTACTTATGGTGATATTACCTCTAAAGAGTATAATAGTTTCCCCATGCATGCATGGTTCCATATTGTGGTAGATCTTTTCCCATGCAAGGTAGTAGCATGTTGAGGTGATCTTTTAACCATGCATGGTTGCATGTTGAGGTGACATATTTACATGCTGAGATGAGATGTAGTGGGGATTACTCTCTTAGCAATATAGAATTAGTACTACATTATGTAATTGGATTCAATGGAAACATTCCAGGCAAGATTGCTTCAATCTTTCAATAAACAAACTCATTCCGTACAGTAACAGGTCCACAACTTGATACATTTTTATGAAGTACATACATACCAAAACTCATACATAGACATAAAAGAATTGCACATGCTTTCATTGCCATGGCTATCGATGTGAGCACGCATAAATCAATGTCAGTCAATTATAGTGAAGTCTTCCATTAATCCGCAAAACCATAAAGAAAATACTCTGTATAAATCCGATAAGAATTGAACCTTTTCCAAAGGGAAGGAAACTATGTGCAGTTAAAATCATCACCATCGAACTAATGCATGCATCACATCCCAAAATATTTAAATTTTTGAATGTGAATTATTTAAATTGGGTCGAACTATTTTTTCGTCTGTGATGATTGAACCTAGCTATGACTAGGATTTGATTGAATTTGTTGTTTTTAGAGCTCAAAGCAATTCTGGAATTATTTAGAAGCCTAACATTGTTTTTATGGATTATTTATATTACCAGAATGGAGCATCCAAAATTGTGTGGCGTTTTATTTTAATAGTTTGGTTGGAAATATTTTTCCTTAAATCCTAAACATTGAATGGACTTCTATGAAATTTTTCCAAAAAGCAACCTGTATTGGTTTGGTTCTGTACCAAACTCAAATTCAAAAGGGAAAATAAAATAAAAAACAACTAAATCTACCCAACCCGGCCCAGCAGCCCACGACATATCTAACGCCCGCACGCCTAAGGTTTATTATTCCAAAAACTAAAAAAAAAATCATTCAAATTATCAATCTCTTCGCCGAACTAGTACACTTATAAAGTTATAATTGTATTAGGTGTGTTGGGGACACGAAAGACTACTTGTATCTTGATAACAGTTTTGTGAGTGCCTACTTCTTTAACCTATGCCTCTTGCTGATTGGTAAACCCTTAAGTCATGCACATGGGAAAGTTATTGATGTACTGCAATCCTCTGCGCTTGAAGACCCAACAATGTTGACAAGAATAAAAGTTTGTAAATTTCAAAATAAAGAATAGAAGTGTGTAGTAGACGTCAACCTCCCACAGCATGCATGATCACACCACCTTCATGCACAACGCTTCATTGCAGCGCGCCACCACGTCATGTTGTGTAATCGTGTCCACGCCATGCGCCGCCCCATAACATGCCATGTGTTGTCGTGCCCCGGATGTGGCAAGAGGAGGAACATGGAGGGGATGAGTGGGAGGAGTCATTGATGAGTGGGTTCCATATGGCATTGTGTAGAAAAAAAATAGTGAGATTTAGGTAAATGTACAGGTGGAGAGGCAAAAATGATTCTCATATTTTTCTCTCTCCTATACCCCAAAACTGGTTTGGTAACAAAATTTACAGAATCGGCCCGAGATGCTTGATACCCACAAGTATAGATAACAATCTAAATGTATAAATCTTTCATCAATGAGACAAAAAGCATCGATTACTAAACAACAATTAACATCGAGAAGTGATCATAGTTGATCTACACCAATTGCACATGGATGCGGTCGGAGATTGTAACGCCCAAGATGCGACTATATCTCCCACGTGTTGAGGCACGACTTAGAGGCATAATCGCATGTTCGTATGATCACAAGAAGGTTATCTTCACACATTCCCATGTACAAGATCAAAAGGGGAATAAAATAAATACATAGCTGGCTTACAATCGCTACTTCACACAATGCATAAATAAGTCATACATTCATCCAAGTACAATCATAGTCCTACTACGGACAAGTCCAAATGAAAAGAAGATAACCACCCACTATGCCCGATATCGGCCATAGTAGGAACCACTACTGATCGTCGGGATACGTCACGTACATACACCCACGTTCCTCATCGAACTCCCACTTGAGTTCATGGCCATCAACTGAATCGTACTTGGTTGTACATGCATCTGTGTTTGTAGTAAACTGTGAGTCACGAGGACTCAGCAATCCTATTCCCGGGTATCAAAACTATTAAAGCCTTTGGGTAAGGATAAAGTGTATAAGTGGGCTGATGCAAGCCCTAAACGTAGATGAGGTGGCTAGCTTACATATCATCAGAGCGAGAAGAGAAGTGAAAGCCATCGGTCGTCAACTAAATATGATCACTAGATGATCTTGTCTACCTACACGTCATCCATAACCCAACCGTGTTCTCTTCCCGAACTCCCTCGAAAAGAGACCATCAGGACTACTCACACGGTAGTGTATTATGTTTGAGGTTTTGTGTCAAGTTATCTACAACCGGATATTAACAAATTCCAATCCGCCACCTAACCGCGGGCATGGATTTCAAAAGATTATAGCCCTGCAGGGGTGTCCCAACTTAGCCCATCACAAGCTCTCGCGATCAACAGAGGTAAAAACCCCTTTTCTTAGGGACTACCCAATCAGACTCGGAATCCCGGTGTACAAGATATTTTGACAATGGTAAAACAAGTCCAGCAAGACCTCCCGATGTGCCGACATCCTGATAGAAGCCGCGTGTATCTCGTCTCAGGCCACGACGGATGAGCTATGGTTACAACAACCAAAATACCCCAAGTTGCCAAGGGACGGTGCCGCAAGCTGCTCTAGGTTGGACCAACACTCATGGGGAGCACTGGCCCGGGGTTGTTAATTAAGGCCTCGGGGTAGCTAGTCCCTATGCAAATTTCAGTTGTTATTAGGCAAATGGTAAAACCAAGGTTGGGCCTTGCTGGAGGAGTTTTATTCAAAGCGAACTTGTGACGCCCGAAGACCGACGTCCCAGAAGATTCCAGATATTCCGGGTTCTCCCGTGTGTTTCATTTGTGCTTGTATTATTTATTTTTTGCATTGCATCATGCCATCATGACTTTAATTCTGCAACTCAACCAAATAAGTCGTGTGGACCTTCGATCCATTTAAATCGAGGGAAGGATGACTTCTCTTTATAACATATATATCCTCCTAATATTTATGGAGCTATTATAAAAATATTCCATTGTTGGAAGCAACCATCACACACTTGCTTAATATTCCCCATGTCTGTTTCACACCAAGTTTTGACTTCCACAACCTTGCTTGATCATCTTCTTCTCCTTCTTCGTTAGTCCTTTTAATTTGTGGCATTCTATTTTTCCTGCACCAATTTAATGTTCATTCTTTTCCTATCAATTCTCAACCATGCCTTCAACATATTTGCCAATTTTTAGTTCCTTTGGACTAGTTTTGGTTGGGTTCAAAAATGGCTCAAGTTTGAATTTAATTCAAACTTGAATTATTTTTATATCCTTAAAAATGTCCAAACTAGTTTATTAAAATTGTGCATAAATCTAGGAGTTCAAGTATATTTTTTACTTCCTTCTTATTCTTCATATAACACCCTGTCCTTCTCCTTTCTTCATCGGGGTGTTTGAACCTTCTTCTCTTTTAAAGTAAAGGGAAAGGGCTCCCTGCAGCCTGCTTAAGGCCGCCTGCGGCCTAGCCGGCCCATCGGCCTCCCTATTTGGGCCAAGGCCAGCCGCTCCAGCCTAACCCTAGCACCAGGTCCCTCGACCCCGAGCCTCTCCCTCGTCCCTTTTCCCCGTCGCGCCGCCAGGTCGCCTCGCAGCACGATCCCCAGCTCCTCTCCTCTCGATCCCCCACCTCTCTCGCCCGATTCCCTCGCGTCGCCCCGCTCCAGTGCGACGCCAGAGCCGCCTAGCTGCCGTCTCCGTCCTCCCGCATTTCGCCTCCTCCAGGCGCCCGCGCCCGACAACCTGAGCGCCGCCTCGCTGCACTGCTCTGCCCGGCGAGCCGCCGCCCCGGCGCCGAGCCCTCGCTCCTCTACTCCTCCGCGCCGTCGTCCGGTTGTCCGCGCCCTCTCCGCCTGGCTCACCGGCTCGCCTCCTCCATGGCGCCGCCAGGAGCTTGCCTCGAGCCGGCCCTCCTCCGTCTCCGTGCAGGAACCGCACCCCGCGTAGCTGAGCTGCTCTGCATCACTGGCCGGCCAGGAGCCGCCGCGTCGCCACCGCCCTCGCGTGCTCCACCTGCGGCCTCCTCCGGCCATGCCAGCCGCAGCCATGGCCTCAAGCCAAGCCGTTGCTCCCTCATCCTGCCATGCCGAGGCCTCTTTTGTCCTCTCTGATGTGGTTTTTCCCTCGATCTCCTTGGCCTCTGTTCATGCTCCGACGCCGCCGTCGTTTGCCTTCCCAGGCAGCTCATGTTCGCCTCGCTTTCGAGATCATCAGGCGTGGCCAGAGCCACACCAAGGTGTTGCCTCTTGTTCCTGTGATGTCTTGCGTGGGCGCATTCGAGACCGGATTGGAACCTAACCTCAAGCGTCAAGTACCTCTTCTGCATTTCCGGAATCGCCAAGTACCACGACGACCGAGTACAACTACCGTCGCAAGAAACGAGACCGGCAAGACCCGTGGATGCGCCAAGTACCTCTCCGAAATGGAACGAGTACCTCTACGTCAACGACGGCCCCGACGCCCCGTGTACGACTACGAACGAAAGGACTACTTCCCTCTGTTGGGGAACGTTGCATGGGAAACAAAAATTTTCCTACCGTTCACCAAGATCAATCTAGTAGATGCAACTATGAGGGGAGAGTGTGATCTACGTACCCTTGTAGATCGCTAAGCGGAAGCGTTATGAACGCGGATGATGGAGTCGTACTCGTCGCGATTCAGATCGCCGAAGACCTAGCACCGAAGCAACGGTGCCTCCGCGTTCTTCACACGTACGGCTCGGGGACGTCTCCTCCTTCTTGATCCAGCAAGGGGTGGAGGAGAGGTTGATGGAGAACCGGCAGCACGACGGCGTGGTGGTGATGGTGGAGAAGAACTCCAGCAGGGCTTCGCCTAAGCACCGCGGGAGAGGAAGATGTAACGGGAGAGGGAGGGCAGCACCGAGGCACGAACTTGTGTTGGCTGCCCTCCCTTTGCCTCACTATATATAGGGGGGGTGGAGAGGTGAGGGCGCCCTAGGGTTTCCCCCTAGGGGCCGGCGGCCAGGGCAAGGGGAGGGGGCGGCGGCCAGGGCAGGGGGGGGGCGCCCAGGCCCTAGGGTTTCCCCCCTAGGTGCCTTGCCCCCCAAGGCCAAGGGGTGCGGCCAGCCCTAGGGGGTCCCACCCCCTTAGCCGCATGAGGAGAGGGCCCAGGGGGGGCGCACAGCCCCCTAAGGGCTGTGGTGTTCCCCCTTGTGGCCCATTAGGCCCAGAACTTCTTCCGGACCCCCCGAAACACTTTCCGGTACTCCACCGATTTCCCGATGCTCCCCGGAACACTTCCGGTACTCCGAAACCTTTCATCCTATATATCAATCTTCGTCTCCGGACCATTCCGGAGACCCTCGTCATGTCCGGGATCTCATCCGGGACTCCGAACAACCTTCGGTAACCATACACTTTTCTCACTAACAACCCTAGCGTCACCGAACGTTAAGTGTGTAGACCCTGCGGGTTCGGAAACCATGTAGACATGACCGAGACACTCCCAGGTCAATAACCAATAGCGGGATCTGGATACCCATATTGGTTCCTACATGTTTCTCGATGATCTCATCGGATGAACCACGATGTCAAGGATTCAGGCAATCCCGTATACAGTTCCCTTTGTCTCGTCGGTATGTTACTTGCCCGAGATTCGATCGTCGGTATCTCTATACCTAGTTCAATCTCGTTACCGGCAAGTCTCTTTACTCGTTACCGTAATACATAATCCCGTGACCAACTACTTGTTGGAAATATGCCCTAGAGGCAATAATAAATTGGTTATTATTATATTTCCTTGTTCATGATAATCGTTTATTATCCACGCTAGAATTGTATTGATAGGAAACTCAGATACATGTGTGGATACATAGACAAACACTATGTCCCTAGTAAGCCTCTAGACGACTAGCTCGTTGATCAATAGATGGTTACGGTTTCCTAACCATGGACATTGGATGTCGTTGATAACGGGATCACATCATTAGGAGAATGATGTGATGGACAAGACCCAATCCTAAGCCAAGCACAGATCGTGTAGTTCGTATGCTAAAGCTTTTCTATATGTCAAGTATCTTTTCCTTAGACCATGAGATTGTGCAACTCCCGGATACCGTAGGAATGCTTTGGGTGTACCAAACGTCACAACGTAACTGGGTGGCTATAAAGGTGCACTACAGGTATCTCCGAAAGTGTCTGTCGGGTTGGCACGAATCGAGACTGGGATTTGTCACTCCGTATGACGGAGAGGTATCTCTGGGCCCACTCGGTAGGACATCATCATAATGTGCACAATATGTGATCAAGGAGTTGATCACAGGATGATGTGTTACGGAACGAGTAAAGAGACTTGCCGGTAACGAGATTGAGCAAGGTATCGGTATACCGACGATCGAATCTCGGGCAAGTGCTATACCGATAGACAAAGGGAATCGTATACGGGATTGATTGAATCCTTGACATCGTGGTTCATCCGATGAGATCATCGTAGAACATGTGGGAGCCAACATGGGTATCCAGATCCCGCTGTTGGTTATTGGCCGGAGAGTTGTCTCGGTCATGTCTACATGGTTCCCGAACCCGTAGGGTCTACACACTTAAGGTTCGATGACGCTAGGGTTATAGGGAAAGTATGTACGCGGTTACCGAATGTTGTTCGGAGTCCCGGATGAGATCCCGGACGTCACGAGGAGTTCCGGAATGGTCCGGAGGTAAAGATTCATATATGGGAAGTCCTGTTTTGGTCACCGGAAAAGTTTCGGGCGATATCGGTAATGTACCGGGACCACCGGGAGGGTCCCGGGGGTCCACCAGGTGGGGCCACCAGCCCCAGGTGGCTGCGTGGGCTAAGTGTGGGAGGGGACCAGCCCCAAGGGGGCTGGTGCGCCCCCCCACCAAGTCCCAGGGCGCCTCCAAGAGGGGAGGGGGGCAAACCCTAAGGCAGTTGGGCCCTAGGGCCCAATAGTGGTGCGCCTCCCCCTCTCTTCCCCTTGGCCGCCCCCCTAGATGGGATCTAGGGCTGGCCGCACCCTAGGGGAGGGAAACCCTAAAGGGGGGCGCAGCCCTCCCTTCCCCCTATATATATGTGAGGTTTTAGGGCTGCTGGACACACGAGAACGTCTCCCTCTTGGCGCAGCCCTACCCCTCTCCCTCCTCGTCTCTTGCAGCGCTTGGCGAAGCCCTGCTGGAGTCCCGCGCTCCTCCACCACCACCACGCCGTCGTGCTGCTGTTGGATGGAGTCTTCCCCAACCTCTCCCTCTCTCCTTGCTGGATCAAGGCGTGGGAGACGTCACCGGGCTGCACGTGTGAAGAACGCGGAGGCACCGTCCGTTCGGTGCTAGGATCTTCGGCGATCTGAATCGCGGCGAGTACGACTCCATCAACCGCGTTCTTGAACGCTTCCGCTTAGCGATCTACAAGGGTATGTGGATCCAACTCTCCTCTCGTAGATGTGCATCTCCTAGATTGATCTTGGTGAGCGTAGGAAAATTTTTGTTTCCCATGCAACGTTCCCCAACAGTGGTATCAGAGCTAGGATCTTGCGTAGATGCTTTCTCGAGTAGAACACAAAAGGGTTTGTGGGCGTTGATGTTTAAATTGCTGCCCTCCTTAGTCTTTCTTGATTCAGCGGTATTATGGGATGAAGCGGCCCGGACCAACTTTACATGTCCACGTACATGAGACCGGTTCCATCGACAGACATGTGACTTTTGTTGCATAAGATGGCTGGCGGGTGTCTGTCTCTCCTATCTTAGTTGAATCGGAATAGAACAAGGCGGTCCTTGTAGAAGGTTAAATAGCAACTTGAATATCACCGTTGTGGCTTTGCGTAGGTAAGAAGCGTTCTTGCTAGATACCCATAGCAGCCACGTAAAACATGCAACAACAAATTAGAGGACGTCTAACTTGTTTTTGCAGGGTATGTATGTGATATGATATGGCCAATGACATGATGAGATATATTTGATGTATGAGATGATCATGTTGTAATAGTTAATATCGACTTGCATGTCGATGCATACGGCAACCGGCAGGAGCCATAGGGTTGTCTTTAATTTTTGTATGACCTGCGTGTCAATCATTAAGCGCCATGTAATGCTTTACTTTATCGCTAAGCGGTAGCAATAGTAGTAAGAGCATGGTGGGCGCACGACAACCTCGATGGCGACACGATGATGGAGATCATGATGATGGGGATCATGGCGTGGCGCCGGTGACGATGGAGATCATGCCGGTGCTTTGGAGATGGAGATCAAAAGCACGAGTTGATGGCCATATCATGTCACTTATGATTTGCATGTGATGTTAATCCTTTTATGCATCTTATTTTGCTTAGGACGACGGTAGCATTATAAGATGATCCTTCACTAAAATTTCAAGATAAAATTGTGTTCCCCCCGAGTGTGCGCCGTTGCGAAGGTTCGTCGTTTCGAAGCACCACGTGATGATCGGGTGTGATAGACTCTACGTTCGCATACAACGGGTGCAAGCCAGTTTTGCACATGCAGAACACTCGGGTTAGACTTGACGAGCCTAGCATGTACAGACATGGCCTCGGAACACGGAAGACCGAAAGGTCGAGCATGAGTCATATAGTAGATATGATCAACATGAAGATGTTCACCATTGACATCACCTCATCTCACGTGATGATCGGACTTGGGTTGGTGGATTTGGATCATGTCACGCTCGGATGACCAGAGGGATGTCAATTTGAGTGGGAGTTATAAGTGATTTGATTAGTTAAACTCACTTATCATGAACAATAGTCTAAGTTGACTTTGCAAATTATGTTGTAGACCAATAACTGCGTTGTAGCTCCCTGTTTAATACGATCCTAGAGAAAGACTAAGTTGAAAGATAATGTAAGCAAGGATGCGGACTGGGTCCGTAGTCCGAGGAGTGTCCTCACTGCTGCACAGAAAGCTTACGTCTTTGATGCACCGCTCGATGTGCAAACCCCTACAACGTTGTCTGTGGATGTTGTGAACACCTGACAGAGACGTCCTGATGACTACTTGATAGTTTAGTGCACCATACTTCACGGCTTAGAATCGGGATTCCAATGACGTTTTGAACGCCATAGAACATATGAGATGTTCTAAGAGCTGAAATTGGGATTTCAGGCTCATGCCCGTGCTGAGAGGTGTGAGACCTCTGACAAGTTCTTTTGCCAAAAAGATGGAGGAGAATAGCTCAACTAGTGAGCACGTGCTCAGAATGTCTGGGTGCTGAAATCACTTGAACCAAGTGGGAGTTAATCTTCCAGGTGAGATAGTGGTTGACAGAATTCTCTAGACACTATCACCAAGCTACTAGAACTTCGTGATGAACTATGACATGCAAAGGATGGAGTTGATCCCGGTGCTGTCAGCGGTTCTTAGTACCGCAAAAGTAGAGATCAAGAAGGAGCATCAAGTGTTGATGGTTTAACAAGACCACTGGTTTCAAAAGGGTAAGGGCTAGAAGGGAAACTTCATGAATGGCAAACCTGTTGTCGCTCTGATGAAGGAACCCATGGTTAAACCCAAACCTCGAGACTAAGTGCTTCTATTGTAAGGGGAACGGTCACATGGTAGCGGAACCACCCCAAATACATGGTAGATATGATAGCTGGCAACTTCAACAAAGTATATTTGATATACGTGTTATTAATGTGTACCTTAGTAGTACTCCTTGTAGCACCTGGGTATTGGATACCGGTTCAGTTGCTATTATTAGTGACTTGAAGCAAAAGCTACGGACTGAACGGAGACTAGCTAAGGGCGAGGTGACGATGTGTGTTGGAAGTGTTTCCAAGGTTGATAAGATCACCATCGCACACTTCCTCTATTTTCGAGATTAGTGTTGAACCTAGATAAATGTTATCAGGTGTCTACGTTGGGCATGAAAATGATTAGATCATGTTCATCGCAATACGGTTATTCATTTAAGTTAGAGAATAATGGTTATTCTGTTTACATGAATAATACCTTTATGGTCATGCACCCAATGGTTTGTTGAATCTCGATCATAGTAATACACATGATGATGATATTAATGCCAAAAGATGTAGAAGTTAATAATGATAGTACCACTTTCTTGTGGCACTGCCGCTTAGGTCATTTTGGCATAAAATGCATGAAGAAACTCCATGCTGATGGATGTTTTGAGTCACTTGATTTTGAATCGCTTGACACATGCGAGCCATGCCTCATGGGCAGGATGACTGAGATCTCGTTTTCAGGTACAATGAAACGGGTAAGTGACTTATTGGAAATCATACATGCTGATGTATGTGATCCAATGAGAATTAAGGCGTGTGGTGGATATCGTTATTTTCTCATCTTCACTGACGATTTGAGTAGATATGGTATATTTACTTAATGAAGCAAAAGTCTGAAACATTTGAAAGGTTCAAAAATTTCAGAGTGAAGATTAAGAATCATCATAACAAGAAGATCATGTTCCTACGATCTGATCAAGGGGATATTATCTGAATTATGAGTTTGGCAATCACTTAAGACATTGTGGAATTGTTTCGCAGTTGAAGTCCCCTGGAACACCACAGCGTAATGGTGTGTCCGGACATCGTAATCGAACCTTATGAGATATGGTGCGATCTATGGTGTGTCTTACCGATCTACCGCTATTATTTTGAGGTTATGCATTAGAGACAGCTGCATTCACTTTAGATAGGGCACCATCTAAATCCGTTGAGACGACGCCGTATATGGTTTGGCAAGAAACCAAAGTTGTCGTTTTTCTTAAATGTTTGGGGCTGCGATGCTTATGGCTTCAGCCAGGAAAAGCTCGAACCCAAAGCGGACAAATACATCTTCATGGTATACCCACTGGTAACGGTTGGGTATACCTTCTATCTCAGATCCAAGGACAAAAATGTTTGTCGCTAAGAATGGGTCCTTTCTCGAGAAGGAGTTTCTCTCGAAAGAATTGAGTGGGAGGAAGATAGAACTTGATGAGGTTGTCGAACCCTCACTTCAACCGGAGAGTAGTGCAACACAGAAAGATGTTTCTGTAGAATCTACGACAGTTGAAGAGGAAACTAATGATAGTGATCATGAAGCTCCAGATCAAGTTGCTATCGAACCTCGTAGGTTGACAAGGATATGTACTACTCCTGAGTGGTACGTTGATCCTGTCTTAAAGGTCATGTTGTTGGACAACGATGAACCTACGAACTATGGAGAGGCGATGGTGGGCCCATATTCCGACAAATGGTTAGAAGCCGATAAATCCGAGATAGGATCCATGTATCAAAACGAAGTATGGACTTTGGTGGACTTGCCCTATGATCGGCAAGCCATTGGGACAAATGGATCTTTAAGACTAAGACGGACATGGACGGTAATGTCACCGTCTATGAAGCTCGACTTGTGGCGAAGAGTTTTCCACAAGTTCAAGGAGTTGACTACGATGAGATTTTCTCACCCGTAGCGATGCTTAAGTCCGTCGGAATCATGTTAGCATTAGCTGCATTTATGAAATCTGGCAGATGGATGACAAAACAAGTTTCCTTACCAGTTTTCGTAAGGAAAGGTTGTATGTGATACAATCAGAAAGGTTTTGTCGATCCTAAGGATGCTAAAAGATATGCTAGCTCCAACGATCCTTCCATGGACTAGAGCAAGCATCTCGGAGTCGGAATATACACTTTGATGGAGTGATCAAAGTTTTTGGGTATACAAAGTTTGGTGGAAACTTGTATTTGCAATAAAGTGAGTGGGAGCACTACAACATTTCTGATAAGTATATGTGAATGACATATTGTTGATCCGAAATGATGTAGAATTTCTGGAAAGCATAAAGGGTTGTTTGAAATGAGTTTTTCAAAGGAAGACCTGGATAAAGCTGCTTACATATTGGGCATCAAGATCTATACAGATAGATCAAGACGCCTGATGACACTTTCAAAAGATCACACACCTTGGCATGATTTTGAAGAAGTTCAAAATAGATCAGTCAAAGAAGGAGTTCTTACCTGAGTTGTAAGGTGTGAAGTTGAGTAAGACTCAAAACTTGACCACGGCAGAAGGAAGAGGAAGGACGAAGGTCGTCCCCTATGCTTTTGTCATAGACTCTATACGATATGCCATGCTAAGTACCGCACCTGATGTGTGCCTTGCCACATGTCTGGCAAGAGGGTACAAAGGTGATCCAGGAGTGGATTACTAGATAGTGGTCAAAATTTTCCTTAGAGGAGTAAGGAAATGTTTCTCGGTTATGGAGGTGATAAAGAGTTCGACGTAAAGAGTTACGTCGATGCAAGCTTAACACCTATCCGGATAACTCTAAGTGGAGATACCGGATACGTATAATGGAGCAACAGTTTGGAATAGCTCCAAGTGGAACGTGGTAGCAGCATCTACGATATGACATAAAGTTTTGCGAAGTACATAGGGATCTGAATGTTGCAGACCCGTTGACTACTAACCTCTCTCACAAAGCATAACATGATCAAACACAGAACTCATTGAGTGTTAATCACATAATGATGTGAACTAGATTACTGACTCTAGTAAACTCTTTGGATGTTGGTCACATGGCGATGTGACCTGTGAGTGTTAATCACATGGCGATGTGAACTAGATTATTGACTCTAGTGCAAGTGGGAGACTGTTGGAAATATGCCCTAGAGGCAATAATAAATTGGTTATTATTATATTTCCTTGTTCATGATAATCGTTTATTATCCACGCTAGAATTGTATTGATAGGAAACTCAGATACATGTGTGGATACATAGACAAACACTATGTCCCTAGTAAGCCTCTAGACGACTAGCTCGTTGATCAATAGATGGTTACGGTTTCCTAACCATGGACATTGGATGTCGTTGATAACGGGATCACATCATTAGGAGAATGATGTGATGGACAAGACCCAATCCTAAGCCAAGCACAGATCGTGTAGTTCGTATGCTAAAGCTTTTCTATATGTCAAGTATCTTTTCCTTAGACCATGAGATTGTGCAACTCCCGGATACCGTAGGAATGCTTTGGGTGTACCAAACGTCACAACGTAACTGGGTGGCTATAAAGGTGCACTACAGGTATCTCCGAAAGTGTCTGTCGGGTTGGCACGAATCGAGACTGGGATTTGTCACTCCGTATGACGGAGAGGTATCTCTGGGCCCACTCGGTAGGACATCATCATAATGTGCACAATATGTGATCAAGGAGTTGATCACGGGATGATGTGTTACGGAACGAGTAAAGAGACTTGCCGGTAACGAGATTGAGCAAGGTATCGGTATACCGACGATCGAATCTCGGGCAAGTGCTATACCGATAGACAAAGGGAATCGTATACGAGATTGATTGAATCCTTGACATCGTGGTTCATCCGATGATATCATCGTGGAACATGTGGGAGCCAACATGGGTATCCAGATCCCGCTGTTGGTTATTGGCCGGAGAGTTGTCTCGGTCATGTCTACATGGTTCCCGAGCCCGTAGGGTCTACACACTTAAGGTTCGATGACGCTAGGGTTATAGGGAAAGTATGTACGCGGTTACCGAATGTTGTTCGGAGTCCCGGATGAGATCCCGGACGTCACGAGGAGTTCCGGAATGGTCCGGAGGTAAAGATTCATATATGGGAAGTCCTGTTTAGGTCACCGGAAAAGTTTCGGGCGATATCGGTAATGTACCGGGACCACCGGGAGGGTCCCGGGGGTCCACCAGGTGGGGCCACCAGCCCCTGAAGGCTGCGTGGGCTAAGTGTGGGAGGGAACCAGCCCCAAGGGGGCTGGTGCGCCCCCCCCCACCAAGTCCCTAGGCGCATGGAGAGGGGAGGGGGGCAAACCCTAGGTCCAGATGGGCCTTAAGGCCCACCCTAGGGCGCCCCCTCTCTCTCCCCCCCTTGGCCGCACCCTTAAATATCACCGTTGTGGCTTTGCGTAGGTAAGAAGCGTTCTTGCTAGATACCCATAGCAGCCACGTAAAACATGCAACAACAAATTAGAGGACGTCTAACTTGTTTTTGCAGGGTATGTTTGTGATATGATATGGCCAATGACATGATGAGATATATTTGATGTATGAGATGATCATGTTGTAATAGTTAATATCGACTTGCATGTCGATGTATACGGCAACCGGCAGGAGCCATAGGGTTGTCTTTAATTTTTGTATGACCTGCGTGTCAATCATTAAGCGCTATGTAATGCTTTACTTTATCGCTAAACGGTAGCAATAGTAGTAAGAGCATGGTGGGCGCGCGACAACCCCGATGGCGACACGATGATGGAGATCATGATGATGGGGATCATGGTGTTACGCCGGTGACGATGGAGATCATGCCGGTGCTTTGGAGATGGAGATCAAAAGCACAAGTTGATGGCCATATCATGTCACTTATGATTTGCATGTGATGTTAATCCTTTTATGCATCTTATTTTGCTTAGGACGACGGTAGCATTATAAGATGATCCCTCACTAAAATTTCAAGATGAAATTGTGTTCCCCCCGAGTGTGCGCCGTTGCGAAGGTTCGTCGTTTCGAAGCACCACGTGATGATCGGGTGTGATAGACTCTACGTTCGCATACAACGGGTGCAAGCCAGTTTTGCACATGCAGAACACTCGGGTTAGACTTGACGAGCCTAGCATGTACAGACATGGCCTCGGAACACGGAAGACCGAAAGGTCGAGCATGAGTCATATAGTAGATATGATCAACATGAAGATGTTCACCATTGACACCACCTCATCTCACGTGATGATCGGACTTGGGTTGGTGGATTTGGATCATGTCACGCTCGGATGACCAGAGGGATGTCAATTTGAATGGGAGTTATAAGTAATTTGATTAGTTAAACTCACTTATCATGAACAATAGTCTAAGTTGCCTTTGCAAATTATGTTGTAGATCAATAGCTTGCGTTGTAGCTCCCTGTTTAATACGATCCTAGAGAAAGACTAAGTTGAAAGATATTGTAAGCAAGGATGCGGACTGGGTCCGTAGTCCGAGGAGTGTCCTCACTGCTGCACAGAAAGCTTACGTCTTTGATGCACCGCTCAATGTGCAAACCCCTACAACGTTGTCTGTGGATGTTGTGAACACCTGAGAGACACGTCCTGATGACTACTTGATAGTTTAGTGCACCATACTTTACGGCTTAGAATCGGGATTCCAATGACGTTTTGAACGCCATGGAACATATGAGATGTTCTAAGAGCTGAAATTGGGATTTCAGGCTCATGCCCGTGTTGAGAGGTATGAGACCTCTGACAAGTTCCTTTGCCAAAAAGATGGAGGAGAATAGCTCAACTAGTGAGCATGTGCTCAGAATGTCTGGGTGCTAAAACCACTTGAACCAAGTGGGAGTTAATCTTCCAGGTGAGATAGTGGTAGACAGAATTCTCTGGACACTATCACCAAGCTACTAGAACTTCGTGATGAACTATGACATGCAAAGGATGGAGATGATCCCGGTGCTGTCAGCGGTTCTTAGTACCGCAAAAGTAGAGATCAAGAAGGAGCATCAAGTGTTGATGGTTTAACAAGACCACTGGTTTCAAAAGGGTAAGGGCTAGAAGGGAAACTTCATGAATGGCAAACCTGTTGTCGCTCTGATGAAGGAACCCATGGTTAAACCCAAACCTCGAGACTAAGTGCTTCTATTGTAAGGGGAACGGTCACATGGTAGCGGAACCACCCCAAATACATGGTAGATATGATAGCTGGCAACTTCAACAAAGTATATTTGATATACGTGTTATTAATGTGTACCTTAGTAGTACTCCTTGTAGCACCTGGGTATTGGATACCGGTTCAGTTGCTATTATTAGTGACTTGAAGCAAAAGCTACGGACTGAACGGAGACTAGCTAAGGGCGAGGTGACGATGTGTGTTGGAAGTGTTTCCAAGGTTGATAAGATCACCATCGCACACTTCCTCTATTTTCGAGATTAGTGTTGAACCTAGATAAATGTTATCAGGTGTCTACGTTGGGCATGAAAATGATTAGATCATGTTCATCGCAATACGGTTATTCATTTAAGTTAGAGAATACTGGTTATTCTGTTTACATGAATAATACCTTTATGGTCATGCACCCAATGGTTTGTTGAATCTCGATCATAGTAATACACATGATGATGATATTAATGCCAAAAGATGTAGAGTTAATAATGATAGTACCACTTTCTTGTGGCACTGCCGCTTAGGTCATTTTGGCATAAAATGCATGAAGAAACTCCATGCTGATGGATGTTTTGAGTCACTTGATTTTGAATCGCTTGACACATGCGAGCCATGCCTCATGGGCAGGATGACTGAGATCTCGTTTTCAGGTACAATGAAACGGGTAAGTGACTTATTGGAAATCATACATGCTGATGTATGTGATCCAATGAGAATTAAGGCGTGTGGTGGATATCGTTATTTTCTCATCTTCACTGACGATTTGAGTAGATATGGTATATTTACTTAATGAAGCAAAAGTCTGAAACATTTGAAAGGTTCAAAAATTTCAGAGTGAAGATTAAGAATCATCATAACAAGAAGATCATGTTCCTACGATCTGATCAAGGGGATATTATCTTAATTATGAGTTTGGCAATCACTTAAGACATTGTGGAATTGTTTCGCAGTTGAAGTCCCCTGGAACACCACAGCGTAATGGTGTGTCCGGACATCATAATCGAACCTTATGAGATATGGTGCGATCTATGGTGTGTCTTACCGATCTACCGCTATTATTTTGAGGTTATGCATTAGAGACAGCTGCATTCACTTTATATAGGGCACCATCTAAGTCCGTTGAGACGACGTCGTATGGTTTGGCAAGAAACCAAAGTTGTCGTTTTCTTAAATGTTTGGGGTTGCGATGCTTATGGCTTCAGCCAGGAAAAGCTCGAACCCAAAGCGGACAAATACATCTTCATGGAATACCCACTGGTAACGGTTGGGTATACCTTCTATCTCAGATCCAAGGACAAAAATGTTTGTCGCTAAGAATGGGTCCTTTCTCGAGAAGGAGTTTCTCTCGAAAGAATTGAGTGGGAGGAAGATAGAACTTGATGAGGTTGTCGAACCCTCACTTCAACCGGAGAGTAGTGCAACACAGAAAGATGTTTCTGTGGAATCTACAACAGTTGAAGAGGAAACTAATGATAGTGATCATGAAGCTCCAGATCAAGTTGCTATCGAACCTCGTAGGTTGACAAGGATATGTACTACTCCTGAGTGGTACGTTGATCCTGTCTTAGAGGTCATGTTGTTGGACAACGATGAACCTACGAACTATGGAGAAGCGATGGTGGGCCCATATTCCGACAAATGGTTAGAAGCCGATAAATCCGAGATAGGATCCATGTATCAAAAAAAAAACAAAGTATGGACTTTGGTGGACTTGCCCTGTGATCGACAAGCCATTGAGACAAATGGATTTTTAAGACTAAGACGGATGTGGACGGTAATGTCACCGTCTATGAAGCTCGACTTGTGGCGAAGAGTTTTCCACAAGTTCAAGGAGTTGACTACGATGAGATTTTCTCACCCGTAGCGATGCTTAAGTCCGTCGGAATCATGTTAGCATTAGCTGCATTTATGAAATCTGGCAGATGGATGACAAAACAAGTTTCCTTACCAGTTTTCGTAAGGAAAGGTTGTATGTGATACAATCAGAAAGGTTTTGTCGATCCTAAGGATGCTAAAAGATATGCTAGCTCCAACGATCCTTCCATGGACTAGAGCAAGCATCTCGGAGTCGGAATATACACTTTGATGGAGTGATCAAAGTTTTTGGGTATACAAAGTTTGGTGGAAACTTGTATTTGCAATAAAGTGAGTGGGAGCAATACAACATTTCTGATAAGTATATGTGAATGACATATTGTTGATCCGAAATGATGTAGAATTTCTGGAAAGCATAAAGGGTTGTTTGAAAGTTTTTTTTTTCCAAAGGAAGACCTGGACAAAGTTGTTTACATAATTGGGCATCAAGATCTATAGAGATAGATCAAGACGCCTGATGATACTTTCAAAAGAAACACACACCTTTGACATGATTTTGGAGGAGTTCCAAATAGGTCAGTCAAAGAAGGAGTTCTTGCCTGATTTGTAAGGTGTGGAGTTGAGTAAGACTCAAAAAATTGACCACGGCAGAAGAAAGAGGAAGGACGAAGGTCGTCCCCTATGGTTTTGTCATAGGCTCTATACGATATGCCATGCTAAGTACCGCACCTGATGTGTGCCTTGCCACATGTCTGGCAAGAGGGTACAAAGGTGATCCAGGAGTGGATTACTAGATAGTGGTCAAAATTATCCTTAGAGGAATAAGGAAATGTTTCTCGGTTATGGAGGTGATAAAGAGTTCGACGTAAAGAGTTACGTCGATGCAAGCTTAACACCTATCCGGATAACTCTAAGTGGAGATACCGGATACGTATAATGGAGCAACAGTTTGGAATAGCTCCAAGTGGAACGTGGTAGCAGCATCTACGATATGACATAAAGTTTTGCGAAGTACATAGGGATCTGAATGTTGCAGACCCGTTGACTACAACCTCTCTCACAAGCATAACATGATCAAACACAGAACTCATTGAGTGTTAATCACATATTGATGTGAACTAGATTACTGACTCTAGTGAACTCTTGGGTGTTGGTCACATGGCGATGTGACCTGTGAGTGTTAATCACATGGCGATGTGAACTAGATTATTGACTCTAGTGCAAGTGGGAGACTGTTGGAAATATGCCCTAGAGGCAATAATAAATTGGTTATTATTATATTTCCTTGTTCACGATAATCGTTTATTATCCATGCTAGAATTGTATTGATAGGAAACTCAGATACATGTATGGATAGATAGACAAACACCATGTCCCTAGTGAGCCTCTAGACGACTAGCTCGTTGATCAATAGATGGTTACGGTTTCCTAACCATGGACATTGGATGTCGTTGATAACGGGATCACATCATTAGGAGAATGATGTGATGGACAAGACCCAATCCTAAGCCTAGCACAGATCGTGTAGTTCGTATGCTAAAGCTTTTCTATATGTCAAGTATCTTTTCCTTAGACCATGAGATTGTGCAACTCCCGGATACCGTAGGAATGCTTTGGGTGTACCAAACGTCACAACGTAACTGGGTGGCTATAAAGGTGCACTACAGGTATCTCCGAAAGTGTCTGTCGGGTTGGCACGAATCGAGACTGGGATTTGTCACTCCGTGTGACGGAGAGGTATCTCTGGGCCCACTCGGTAGGACATCATCATAATGTGCACAATATGTGATCAAGGAGTTGACCACGGGATGATGTGTTACGGAACGAGTAAAGAGACTTGCCGGCAACGAGATTGAGCAAGGTATCGGTATACCGACGATCGAATCTCGGGCAAGTGCTGTACCGATAGACAAAGGGAATCGTATACGGGATTGATTGAATCCTTGACATCGTGGTTCATCCGATGAGATCATCGTGGAACATGTGGGAGCCAACATGGGTATCCAGATCCCGCTGTTGGTTATTGGCCGGAGAGTTGTCTCGGTCATGTCTACATGGTTCCCGAACCCGTAGGGTCTACACACTTAAGGTTCGATGACGCTAGGGTTATAGGGAAAGTATGTACGCGGTTACCGAATGTTGTTCGGAGTCCCGGATGTGATCCCGGACGTCACGAGGAGTTCCGGAATGGTCCGGAGGTAAAGATTCATATATGGGAAGTCCTGTTTTGGTCACCGGAAAAGTTTCGGGCGATATCGGTAATGTACCGGGACCACCGGGAGGGTCCCGGGGGTCCACCAGGTGGGGCCACCAGCCCCAGGTGGCTGCGTGGGGTAAGTGTGGGAGGGGACCAGCCCCAAGGGGGCTGGTGCGCCCCCCCACCAAGTCCCAGGGCGCCTCCAAGAGGGTAGGGGGGCAAACCATAATGCAGTTGGGCCCTAAGGCCCAATAGTGGTGCGCCTCCCCCTCTCTCCCCCTTGGCCGCCCCCCTAGAGGGTTTCTAGGGCTGGCCGCACCCTAGGGGAGGGAAACCCTAAAGGGGGGCGCAGCCCTCCCTTCCCCCTATATATATGTGGGGTTTTAGGGCTGTTGGAGACACGAGAACATCTCCCTCTTGGTGCAGCCCTACCCCTCTCCCTCCTCGTCTCTTGCAGCGCTTGGCGAAGCCCTGCTGGAGTCCCGCGCTCCTCCACCACCACCATGCCGTCGTGCTGCTGTTGGTTGGAGGTTTCCCAACCTCTCCCTCTCTCCTTGCTGGATCAAGGCGTGGGAGACGTCACCGGGCTGTACGTGTGAAGAACGCGGAGGCACCGTCCGTTCGGTGCTAGGATCTTCGGCGATCTGAATCGCGGCGAGTACGACTCCATCAACCGCGTTCTAGTAACGCTTCCGCTTAGCGATCTACAAGGGTATGTGGATCCAACTCTCCTCTCGTAGATGTGCATCTCCTAGATTGATCTTGGTGAGCGTAGGAAAATTTTTGTTTCCCATGCAACGTTCCCCAACACTACTTAGTCACTTTGAGCTCATTGAGATGACGTATTACCGAGTGGGCCCGGAGATACCTCTCCGTCACACGGAGTGACAAATCCCAGTCTCGATCCATGTCAACTCAACAGACACCCTCGGAGATACCTGTAGAGTACCTTTATAGTCACCCAGTTACGTTGTGACGTTTGGCACGCACAAAGCACTCCTACGGTGTCAGTGAGTTACATGATCTCATGGTCATAGGAACTTATACTTGACATGCAGAAAACTATAGCGATAACTGACACGATCAAAAGCTATGTTTAACGTTTGGGTCTCGTCCATCACATCATTCTCCTAATGATGTGATCCCGTTATCAAATGACAACTCATGTCTATGACCTGGAAACCGCGGTCATCTTTGATCAACGAGCTAGTCCTGTAGAGGCTCACTAGGGACACAAAGTCTGTCTATTCATCCACACGTGTATCTGAGTTTCCAATCAATACAGTTATAGCATGGATAATAAACGATTATCATGAACAAGGAAATATAATAATAACTCTTTTATTATTGCCTCTAGGGCATATTTCCAACAGTCTCCCACTTGCACTAGAGTCAATAATCTAGCATTACAAGGTAATGAATCTAACACCCATAGAGTCTTGGTGTTGATCGTGCTTAGCCCGTGGAAGAGGCTTAGTCAACGGATCTGCAACATTCAAATCCGTGTGTACTTTGCAAATGTTTATGTCCTCCTCCTTGACTGAATCGCGGATGGAATTGAAGCGTCGCTTTATGTGTCTGGTCCTCTTGTGAAACCTTGGTTCCTTGGCTAGAGCAATGGCACCAGTGTTATCACAGAACAGAGTCATTGGGTTCAGCGCACTAGGCACAACTCCAAGATCTGTCATGAACTCCTTCATCCAGACACCTTCCTTAGCCGCCTCCGAGGCAGCTATGTACTCCGCTTCATATGTAGAATCAGCTACCACGCTCTGCTTGGAACTGCACCAGCTTACCGCTCCCCTGTTGAGAATATATACGTATCCGGTTTGTGACTTAGAGTCATCCGGATCAGTGTCAAAGCTTGTATCGACGTAACCCTTTACGACGAGCTCTTGATCACCTCCATAAACGAGAAACATATCCTTAGTCCTTTTCAGGTACTTTAGGATATTCTTGACCGCTGTCCAGTGATCCATACCAGGATTACTTTGAAACCTTCCGGCCATACTTATGGCAAGGCTGACATCTGGTCTTGTGCACAGCATTGCATACATGATAGAGCCTATGGCTGAAGCATAGGGGACGACACTCATCTTTTCTCTATCATCCGCAGTCACTGGGCATTGAGTCTTACTCAACTTTGTACCTTGCAATACCGGCAAGAACCCCTTCTTGGATTGATCCATTTTGAACTTCTTCAAAACTTTATCAAGGTACGTGCTTTGTGAAAGTCCTATCAAGCGTCTTGATCTATCTCTATAGATCTTGATGCCCAATATGAAAGCAGCTTCACCGAGATCTTTCATCGAAAAACTCTTGTTCAAATACCCCTTCACGCTATCCAAAAATTCTATATTGTTTCCAATCAGTAATATGTCATCCACATATAATATTAGAAACGCTATAGAGCTCCCACTCACTTTCTTGTAAATACAAGCTTCATTGTAAACTTGTATAAACCCAAACGCTTTGATCACCTCATCAAAGCGAAGATTCCAACTCCGAGATGCTTGCACCAGGCCATAAATGGAACGCTGGAGCTTGCATACTTTGTCAGCATTCTCTGGATCGACAAAACCCTCTGGTTGCATCATATACAACTCTTCCTTAAGAAAACCGTTAAGGAACGCTGTTTTGACATCCATCTGCCAAATTTCATAATCGAAATATGCAGCTATTGCTAACATGATTCGGACGGATTTAAGCATCGCTACGGGTGAGAAAGTCTCATCGTAGTCAATCCCTTGAACTTGTGAAAAACCCTTTGCCACAAGTCGAGCTTTATACACGGTGACATTACCGTCAGCGTCCGTCTTCCTCTTAAAAATCCATTTATTCTGAATGGCCTTCCGCCCTTCAGGTAATACTTCCAAAGTCCATACTTTGTTTTCATACATGGATCCCATCTCGGATTTCATGGCATCTAACCATTTGTCGGAATCTGGGCCCACCATCGCTTCTCCATAGCTCGTAGGTTCACCGTTGTCTAACAACATGACCTCCAAGACAGGGTTACCATACCACTCAGGTGCAGTGCGTACCCTTGTCGACCTACGAGGTTCGGTAGTAACTTGATCAGAAGCTTCTTGATCATCATCATTAGCTTCCTCTTCAACCTCTGTAGGCTCCACAAAAATTTCTTTCCGTGCTGCGCTACTCTCTGGTTGAAGCAGAGGTTCAATAACCTCATCAAGTTCTACCTTCCTCCCACTCAATTCTTTCGAGAGAAACTCTTTCTCGAGAAAGGACCCGTTCTTAGCGACAAACACTTTGCCCTCGGATCTGAGATAGAAGGTGTACCCAACTGTTTCTTTTGGGTATCCTATGAAGACACATTTGTCCGCTTTGGGTTCGAGCTTTTCTGGCTGAAGCCTTTTGACATAAGCATCGCAACCCCAAACCTTGAGAAAAGACAACTTCGGTTTCTTACTAAACCATAGTTCATACGGTGTTGTCTCAACGGACTTAGATGGAGCCCTATTTAAAGTAAATGCAGCTGTCTCTAACGCATATCCCCAAAACGATAGTGGCAAATCGGCAAGAGACATCATAGAACGCACCATATCTAATAGGGTTCGATTACGACGTTCGGACACACCATTACGCTGTGGTGTTCCAGGTGGCGTCAACTGTGAAACAATTCCACATTTTCTTAAGTGATCACCAAACTCATAACTCAGATATTCTCCCCCTCGATCAGATCGTAGGAACTTGATCTTCTTGTTACGATGATTTTCAACTTCACTCTGAAATTGCTTGAACTTTTCAAAAGTTTCAGACTTATGCTTCATCAAGTAAATATACCCATATCTACTTAAGTCGTCAGTGAAGGTGAGAAAATAACGATATCCACCGCGTGCCGTTACACTCATCGGACCGCACACATCAGTATGTATGATTTCCAATAAGTCACTTGCCCGTTCCATTGTTCCTGAAAACGGGGTCCTTGTCATCTTGCCCATGAGGCACGGCTCGCACGTGTCAAGTGATTCAAAATCAAGAGACTCCAAAAGTCCATCAGCATGGAGCTTCCTCATGCGTTTTACGCCGATATGACCAAGACGGCAGTGCCACAAGAAAGTGGTATTATCATTATCTACTCTACATCTTTTGGCATCAATGTTATGAACATGTGTATCATCACTATCGAGATTCAATAAGAATAAACCCCTAACTTCGGGTGCATGACCATAAAAGATATTACTCATATAAATAGAACAACCATTATTCTCTGACTTAAATGAGTAACCGTCTCGCAATAAACAAGATCCAGATATAATGTTCATGCTTAACGCAGGCACTAAATAACAATTATTCAGGTTCATAACTAATCCCGATGGTAATCGAAGAGCGAGCGTGCCGACGGCGATCACATCAACCTTGGAACCATTTCCCACGCGCATCGTCACTTCGTCCTTCGCCAGCCTCCGTTTATTCCGCAGTTCCTGTTTAGAGTTGCAAATGTGAGCAACCGAACAGGTATCAAATACCCAGGCACTACAACGAGAGTTGGTAAGGTACACATCAATAACATGTATATCATATATACCTTTGTTGTTGTTGGCCCCCTTCTTGTCCGCCAGATACTTGGGGCAGTTCCGCTTCCAGTGGCCATTCCCCTTGCAATAGAAACACTCAGTCTCTGGCTTGGGCCCAGCCTTGGGTTTCTTCACTGGATTGGCAACTGCTTTGCCACCCTTCTTAGAGTTACCCTTCTTGCCCTTGCCATTCTTCTTGAAACTGGTGGTCTTATTGACCATCAACACTTGATACTCCTTCTGGATGTCTGCCTCAGCGACTTTCAGCATCGAGAACAGCTCGGCGATGGTTTTATTCATCCCTTGCATGTTGTACTGCTGGACGAAGCTCTTGTAGCTTGGAGGGAGTGACTGGAGAATTCTGTCAATGATAGCCTCATCCGGGAACACAAGTCCCTAGATCAGCTATGCGGGTATAGTACCCAGACATCTTCAGTAAGTGCTCACTGACAGACGAATTCTCCTCCATCTTGCAAGCGAAGAATTTATCGGTGGTCTCATACCTCTCGATCTTAGCATTCTTCTCAAAGATGAATTTCAACTCCGTGTACATCTCATATGCACCATGACGTTCAAAACGCCTTTGGAGTCCTCCTTCCAAGCCGTACAACATGGCACACTGCACTATCGAATAGTCATCCGAACGCGTCTGCCAGACGTTCATATCGTCCGCAGAGGCTCCAGGAGCGGGGGGTTGACCTAGCGGTGCATTTAGGACATAAACCTTTTGGGCAGCTGTGAGGATGATCCTCAGATTGCGGAGCCAGTCCACAAAGTTGCTCCCATCATCTTTCAGTTTAGCTTTCTCTAGGAACGCATTAAAATTCAGGGGAACTCCTGCGCGAGCCATCTACAACATAAATTTGCAAAGACATTTCAGACTATTGTTCATGATAAGTGAGTTATTACCTAATCAAATTAATTATAACTCCCACTCAAATTGACATCCCTCCGGTCATTCGAGCGTGACATGATCCAAATTCACCAACCCAAGTCCGATCATCACGTGAGATGAGGTGGTGTCAATGGTGAACATCAACATGTTGATCATATCTACTATATGACTCATGTTTGACCTTTCGGTCCTCCGTGTTCCGAGGCCATGTCTGTACATGCTAGGCTCGTCAAGTCTAACCCGAGTGTTCTGCATGTGCAAAACTGGCTTGCACCCGTTGTATGCGAACGTAGAGTCTATCACACCCGATCATCACGTGGTGCTTCGAAACGACGAACCTTCGCAACGGCGCACACTCGGGGGGAACACAATTTTTATCTTGAAATTTTAGTGAAGGATCACCTTATAATGCTACCGTCGTCCTAAGCAAAATAAGATGCATAAAAGGATTAACATCACATGCAAATCATAAGTGACATGATATGGCCATCAACTCGTGCTTTTGATCTCCATCTCCAAAGCACCGGCATGATCTCCATCGTCACCGGCGCCACACCATGATCTCCATCATCATGATCTCCATCATCGTGTCGCCATCGGGGTTGTCGGCGCCCACCATGCTCTTACTACTATTGCTACCGTTTAGCGATAAAGTAAAGCATTACAAAGCGCTTAATGATTGACACGCAGGTCATACAAAAATTAAAGACAACCCTATGGCTCCTGCCGGTTGCCGTATGCATCGACATGCAAGTCGATATTAACTATTACAACATGATCATCTCATACATCAAATATAATTCATCATGTCATTGGCCATATCATATCACATGCATACCCTGCAAAAACAAGTTAGACGTCCTCTAATTTGTTGTTGCATGTTTTACGTGGCTGCTATGGGTAACTAGCAAGAACGCTTCTTACCTACGCAAAACCACAACGGTGATATTCAAGTTGCTATTTAACCTTCTACAAGGACCGCCTTGTTCTATTCCGATTCAACTAAGATAGGAGAGACAGACACCCGCCAGCCATCTTATGCAACAAAAGTCACATGTCTGTCGATGGAACCGGTCTCATGTACGTGGACATGTAAAGTTGGTCCGGGCCGCTTCATCCTATAATACCGCTGAATCAAGAAAGACTAAGGAGGGCAGCAATTTAAACATCAACGCCACAAACCCTTTTGTGTTCTACTCGAGAAAGCATCTACGCAAGATCCTAGCTCATGATGCCACTGTTGGGGAACGTTGCATGGGAAACAAAATTTTCCTACCGTTCACCAAGATCAATCTAGTAGATGCAACTACGAGGGGAGAGTGTGATCTACGTACCCTTGTAGATCGCTAAGCGGAAGCGTTATGAACGCGGATGATGGAGTCGTACTCGTCGCGATTCAGATCGCCGAAGACCTAGCACCGAAGCAACGGTGCCTCCGCGTTCTTCACACGTACGGCTCGGGGACGTCTCCTCCTTCTTGATCCAGCAAGGGGTGGAGGAGAGGTTGATGGAGAACCGGCAGCACGACGGCGTGGTGGTGATGGTGGAGAAGAACTCCAGCAGGGCTTCGCCTAAGCACCGCGGGAGAGGAAGATGTAACGGGAGAGGGAGGGCAGCACCGAGGCGCGAACTTGTGTTGGCTGCCCTCCCTTTGCCTCACTATATATAGGGGGGGTGGAGAGGTGAGGGCGCCCTAGGGTTTCCCCCTAGGGGCCGGCGGCCAGGGCAAGGGGAGGGGGCGGCGGCCAGGGCAGGGGGGGGCGCCCAGGCCCTAGGGTTTCCCCCCTAGGTGCCTTGCCCCCCAAGGCCAAGGGGTGCGGCCAGCCCTAGGGGGTCCCACCCCCTTAGCCGCATGAGGAGAGGGCCCAGGGGGGGCGCACAGCCCCCTGAGGGCTGTGGTGTTCCCCCTTGTGGCCCATTAGGCCCAGAACTTCTTCCGGACCCCCCGAAACACTTTCCGGTACTCCACCGATTTCCCGATGCTCCCCGGAACACTTCCGGTACTCCGAAACCTTTCATCCTATATATCAATCTTCGTCTCCGGACCATTCCGGAGACCCTCGTCATGTCCGGGATCTCATCCGGGACTCCGAACAACCTTCGGTAACCATACACTTTTCTCACTAACAACCCTAGCGTCACCGAACGTTAAGTGTGTAGACCCTGCGGGTTCGGAAACCATGTAGACATGACCGAGACACTCCCAGGTCAATAACCAATAGCGGGATCTGGATACCCATATTGGTTCCTACATGTTTCTCGATGATCTCATCGGATGAACCACGATGTCAAGGATTCAGGCAATCCCGTATACAGTTCCCTTTGTCTCGTCGGTATGTTACTTGCCCGAGATTCGATCGTCGGTATCTCTATACCTAGTTCAATCTCGTTACCGGCAAGTCTCTTTACTCGTTACCGTAATACATAATCCCGTGACCAACTACTTAGTCACTTTGAGCTCATTGAGATGACGTATTACCGAGTGGGCCCGGAGATACCTCTCCGTCACCCGGAGTGACAAATCCCAGTCTCGATCCATGTCAACTCAACAGACACCCTCGGAGATACCTGTAGAGTACCTTTATAGTCACCCAGTTACGTTGCGACGTTTGGCACACACAAAGCACTCCTACGGTGTCAGTGAGTTACATGATCTCATGGTCATAGGAACTTATACTTGACATGCAGAAAACTATAGCGATAACTGACACGATCAAAAGCTATGTTAACGTTTGGGTCTCGTCCATCACATCATTCTCCTAATGATGTGATCCCGTTATCAAATGACAACTCATGTCTTATGACCTGGAAACCGCGGTCATCTTTGATCAACGAGCTAGTCCTGTAGAGGCACACTAGGGACACAAAGTCTGTCTATTCATCCACACGTGTATCTGAGTTTCCAATCAATACAGTTATAGCATGGATAATAAACGATTATCATGAACAAGGAAATATAATAATAACTCTTTTATTATTGCCTCTAGGGCATATTTCCAACAGTGATAGGACTTCTAGTTTTTACGATCTGGAGGATTTTACATACGTGCACACACAGGATCACATGCGCGGAAAATTTTGAGACCAAAAAGGGTCGTCTTGGCCCTCAAAAATGGCCTGCAGGATTGGAAAAAATGAAAGTTATCGCAATTACAGCTCAAATTTTGATGAGCCGGCATATCACTTTGGTGTTCAGGTCTTGGGCGCCCCACCCATGTATGGATACAATAGGGTGTTAGGCCAACTCTTGCGAAGAAACGGTGATCAAAGAAAATACAAAAATCAACCTAGAATCCGAATTGATCGAGACTCTCAAAGCAAGTGAGAACAAGCTCCGATTTCGTCATTTTCATAGGCGTTGGAAAGCTATTGGGGAATTGAGGTGATAGGACTTCTAGTTTTTACGATCTGGAGGATTTTACATACGTGTACACACAGGATCACGTGCGCGGAAAATTTTGAGACCAAAAAGGGTCGTCTTGGCCCTCAAAAATGGCCTGCAGGATTGGAAAAAATGAAAGTTATCGCAATTACAGCTCAAATTTTGATGAGCCGGCATATCACTTTGGTGTTCAGGTCCTTGGCGCCCCACCCATGTATGGATACAATAGGGTGTTAGGCCAACTCTCGCGAAGAAACGGTGATCAAAGAAAATACAAAAATCAACCTACAGTCCGAATTGATCGAGACTCTCAAAGCAAGTGAGAACAAGCACCGATTTCGTCGTTTTCATAGGCGTTGGAAAGCTATTGGGGAATTGAGGTGATAGGACTTCTAGTTTTTATGATCTGGAGGATTTTACATACGTGCACACACAAGATCACGTGCGCGGAAAATTTTGAGCCCAAAAAGGGACGTCTTGGCCCTCAAAAATGGCCTGCAGGATTGGAAAAAATGAAAGTTATCGCAATTACAGCTCAAATTTTGATGAGCCGGCATATCACTTTGGTGTTCAGGTCCTTGGCGCCCCACCCATGTATGGATACAATAGGGTGTTAGGCCAACTCTCGCGAAGAAACGGTGATCAAAGAAAATACAAAAATCAACCTAGAGTCCGAATTGATCGAGACTCTCAAAGCAAGTGAGAACAAGCACCGATTTCGTCGTTTTCATAGGCGTTGGAAAGCTATTGGGGAATTGAGGTGATAGGACTTCTAGTTTTTACGATCTAGAGGATTTTACATACGTGCACACACAGGATTGTTGGGGAACGTTGCATGGGAAACAAAAAATTTTCCTACCGTTCACCAAGATCAATCTAGTAGATGCAACTACGAGGGGGGAGTATGATCTACGTACCCTTGTAGATCGCTAAGCGGAAGCGTTATGAACGCGGATGATGGAGTCGTACTCGTCGCGATTCAGATCGCCGAAGACCTAGCACCGAAGCAACGGTGCCTCCGCGTTCTTCACACGTACGGCTCGGGGACGTCTCCTCCTTCTTGATCCAGCAAGGGGTGGAGGAGAGGTTGATGGAGAACCGGCAGCACGACGGCGTGGTGGTGATGGTGGAGGAGAATTCCAGCAGGGCTTCGCCTAAGCACCGCGGGAGAAGATGTTGTGGGAGAGGGAGGGCAGCACCGAGGCACAAACTGTGTTGGCTGCCCTCCCTTTGCCCCACTATATATAGGGGGGGTGGAGAGGTGAGGGCGCCCTAGGGTTTCCCCCTAGGGGCCGGCGGCCAGGGCAAGGGGAGGGGGCGGCGGCCAGGGCAGGGGGGGCGGCCAGGCCCTAGGGTTTCCCCCCCTAGGTGCCTTGCCCCCCAAGGCCAAGGGGTGCGGCCAGCCCTAGGGGGTCCCACCCCCTTAGCCGCATGAGGAGAGGGCCCAGGGGGGGCGCACAGCCCCCTGAGGGCTGTGGTGTTCCCCCTTGTGGCCCACTAGGCCCAGAACTTCTTCCGGACCCCCGAAAACCTTTCCGGTACTCCGCCGATTTCCCGATGCTCCCCGGAACACTTCCGGTACTCCGAAACCTTTCATCCTATATATCAATCTTCGTCTCCGGACCATTCCGGAGACCCTCGTCATGTCCGGGATCTCATCCGGGACTCCGAACAACCTTCGGTAACCATGCACTTTTCTCACTAACAACCCTAGCGTCACCGAACGTTAAGTGTGTAGACCCTGCGGGTTCGGATACCATGTAGACATGACCGAGACACTCCCAGGTCAATAACCAATAGCGGGATCTGGATACCCATATTGGTTCCTACATGTTTCTCGATGATCTCATCGGATGAACCACGATGTCAAGGATTCAGGCAATCCCGTATACAGTTCCCTTTGTCTCGTCGGTATGTTACTTGCCCGAGATTCGATCGTCGGTATCTCTATACCTAGTTCAATCTCGTTACCGGCAAGTCTCTTTACTCGTTACCGTAATACATAATCCCGTGACCAACTACTTAGTCACTTTGAGCTCATTGAGATGACGTATTACCGAGTGGGCCCGGAGATACCTCTCCGTCACACGGAGTGACAAATCCCAGTCTCGATCCATGTCAACTCAACAGACACCCTCGGAGATACCTGTAGAGTACCTTTATAGTCACCCAGTTACGTTGTGACGTTTGGCACACACAAAGCACTCCTACGGTGTCAGTGAGTTACATGATCTCATGGTCATAGGAACTTATACTTGACATGCAGAAAACTATAGCGATAACTGACATGATCAAAAGCTATGTTTAACGTTTGGGTCTCGTCCATCACATCATTCTCCTAATGATGTGATCCCGTTATCAAATGACAACTCATGTCTATGACCTGGAAACCGCGGTCATCTTTGATCAACGAGCTAGTCCTGTAGAGGCTCACTAGGGACACAAAGTCTGTCTATTCATCCACACGTGTATCTGAGTTTCCAATCAATACAGTTATAGCATGGATAATAAACGATTATCATGAACAAGGAAATATAATAATAACTCTTTTATTATTGCCTCTAGGGCATATTTCCAACACCCTCTACGAACATGTACCACGTCCCGCGAGTACCACTACTTCCCTCGATGTCTCAAACCCCTCCGAAAAAGCATGCGCCGTAGGTATAACCCCGAGTCGATGACCCGTGGACTGCATGTGTTGTATGAGATGAATCGGATGTTTGCATCGTGTCCGTTGTGCCCTCGTTTGCCTTGGTGGCGACCCGTGGGAACCCGGTGACGGATCACCCCACATTTCATCTTGTTCGACTCGCTCACGCTACCTTGCTTTTGCACTGGCATCTAGACGAGTGTCGGATCATCGGAATGTTGTAGTGGCATCGTATCCGTTCTCGCCGCCACGACCCTCTTTTCTTTCCGTTGTGGCGACAAATACTCCTTATCATCTTCATGTCAACTTTTAATAAAATGTTGCATATGTCATCCGCATCATGATAACAACATTAATATGTTTAAAATGTTGTTTGCTTTACGAATTGCTAAATATGACATATGGGGCTTTACCGGAATTGTTGTTGTTATTTCCGGCCTCATTTAAAATGCCTAAGTATTGTAGTTTTGTTATGCTTCACCTCTTGCCATGTTAACAAACATTTAATCTTGTCTTGCATCATACCTTGCCTCATTTAAACTTGTTTCTTGTGTTGTTTCTCTGTGCTTCCTACCTTGACATGTAATGCTTCCTGTATAGACTTGTCATGCATCATACCTTGCCATGTATTGCATCATATAGACTTGTGTTGTTTTCTGTGCTTCCTACCTTACCATGTAATGCTTCCTGTATAGACTTATCATGCATCATACCTTGCCATGTATTGCATCATATATAGACTTGTGTTGTTTTTCTGTGCTTCCTACCTTGCCATGTTGTGCTTCCTGTATAGACTTGTTGTGCTTCATATGTAGACTTGTTTTGCATCATACCTGGTTGAGCATATTGTCATGTTCTTGTGTTGTGTGTTTATCGTGTTGCTTGCTTTTTCTCGTTAGTGCTTGTTCCGTTGCGTTCGTGAGAATTCATTCGTCCACCCATGGTTCTTCTTCAAGGCTTCTTCTTCGTCTTCTTCACGATTTCGTTCTTCTTTCTTGCTGGATCTCAGGCAAGATGACCATACCCTTGTATACCTTTACTACCATTGCCATGCTTAGTTCTCTCGATGCTATCGTTACATGTCGTGCTACCCATCTTTTATGTCAGCCTCTCCTTGTTGCCATGGAACCTCTAACCTTTGAAACCTTCCTAGCAAACCATTGTTTGGCTATGTTACCCGCTTGCTCAGCCCCTCTTATAGCGTTGTTAGTTGCAGGTGAAGATGAAGATCGTTCCAGGTGGGAACTTGTTGTTGGAATATCACAATATCTATTATTATTATTAACACACCTATATACTGGGCATGGGTGGAAGGCTTGGCCTTTTGCTCGGTGTTTTGTTCCATTCATGCCACCTTAGGCGCCGATAAACCGGCATTATGTTCCTTGATTTTGCGTTCCTTACACGGTTGGGTATATGGGGACCCCTTGACAGTTCGTCTTTGAATAAAACTCCTCCAACAAGGCCCAACATTGGTTTTAATTTTCCTCATAATAACAACTTAATTAATTAATTAATTGCATAAGGGGGACGCTCCTTGGAGATTCTTTTCTACATAGCAGGGGGGCCAGTGCTGATGGTGTTGGTCCCAAATAGAGTCGTTTGTGGCGCCCCCCTTGGAAACTTGGGGTTTGGCTGCTGTACGATGTGCTCATCCGGTCGTGGCCTGAGACGAGATACGCGCGGCTACTATCAGGGTGTCGGCGGTCCGGGAGGTCTTGCTGGACTTGTTTTACCATTGTCAAAATGTCTTGTGCACCGGGATGCCGAGCCTGATCGGATTTCCCTAAGATAAGGGGTGATGATATTATATTTATCACTTCAGCTGATCGTGAGAGCTTGTGATGGGCTAAGTTGGGACACCCCTGTAGGGTTATGATCTTTCGAAAGCCGTGCCCGCGGTTATGTGGCAGATTGGAATTTGTTAATGTCCGGTTGTAGAAAACTTGACAGAGGATCCGAAGTAAAACACAGCACCGCGTGAGTAACCGTGACTGTCTCTTTTCACTTTGAGAAGAGAACACGGTGGGGTTATGTTTGACTCGTAGGTAGTTCAGGATCTTTAGCGATCACTACTAGTTTGTGACTGTTTGTGTAGATGCTCATCTTATTCTTGTACTCGTAAGCTAGCCACCATATTATGCTTAGCCACTACTGCAACCTCACCACTACCCTTCTCCATACCCATAAAGCTTTGCTAGTCTTGATACCCATGGTTATGGGATTGCTGAGTCCTCGTGGCTCACAGATACTACAACACCAGATGCAGGTTCAGCCGAGAATGATGCAGGAGCTGGTTCAAGTACTTCACTGGGAGCTCGATGAAGAGAGTGGCCGTATGTATGTGACGTGTTTCGACGATCAGTAGTGGTTTCTACTAGGGGCGATTCGGACCTATGGCTTTATGTTTTGGTATCTTTCTTTTGGATCTTCGCCCGTAGTCGGGTTGTGATGTGTTGGATGATGATTCACTTATGTAATGTATTGTGTGACATGGCGAGTGTAAGCCAACTATCCTTTTGCAATTTCATCCCTATTTTTACATGAGTCGTGCAAAGATACCAAACTTGAGATCATTCCAGAATGGGCTTATACCTTTAAGTCGTGCCTCGACACGTAGGAGGTATAGTCCCATCCTGGGCATTACAAGTTGGTATTCAGAGCCTTCTCCGACCGAGGAGCCCCCACTGATTGATCGAATCGTTGACGGTTGAGTCTAGGCACACACTTGCAAATGTTTTTGAGTCATATATATATATATATATATATCGGAGAGTAGGATTTCTTTTTACTCCTCATCCCTTTATCACTCTGGTGAGGACTCCTGACGATTACTTATCTCTTCTACTCTCAAAATTCACCAAAAAAAAATTTAGGATCACGCGAGTATTGTTTGGATTGTTTCGATGTCTTTGTGACGAGAACATTGTTCTCGATGCCTCCTGTCATTTAGGGGTTGTGGCAGTGTCCCGGGGAGTTGAGCTCCGAGGTGTTGTCGTCACAAATATATCACATCAGTTCTGGAATACTTAATACGGGCGACATCAAAAACTCTCCTATGCGGTTAGTGGCAAGATAACCCCGACATCACCCAGTACTGGGGAGGTAGTTCAGGAGTATTGCCATAGCTCGTATTGCAGATGCGTTTCGAAGGTCCGAGGTAAACGGTTTCCGGAAATAACTAGTTATGTGTTGAAGGATGGATACAGCTGGATGTAGGATTAGAGTTGAGTGCGCGATGCTTCCCCTGTATCCCCATCGGCCTCCCTATTTGGGCCAAGGCCAGCCGCTCCAGCCTAACCCTAGCACCAGGTCCCTCGACCCCGAGCCTCTCCCTCGTCCCTTTTCCCCGTCGCGCCGCCAAGTCGCCTCGCAGCCCGATCCCCAGCTCCTCTCCTCTCGATCCCCCACCTCTCTCGCCCGATTCCCTCGCGTCGCCCCGCTCCAGTGTGTCGCCAGAGCCGCCTAGCTGCCGTCTCCGTCCTCCCGCGCCTCGCCTCCTCCAGGCGCCCGCACCCGACAACCTGAGCGCCGCCTCGTTGCACTGCTCTGCCCGGCGAGCCGCCGCCCCGGCGCCGAGCCCTCGCTCCTCTACTCCTCCACGCCGTCTGTAATGCCCAGGATGGAGTTATACCTCCTACGTGTCGAGGCACGACTTAAAGGCATAATTCCATCCTAGAATGATCTCAAGTTTGGTAATCTTTGCACAACTCATGTAAAAGAGGGGATAGTAAACTGAAAATAGTTGGCTTACACTCGCCACGTCACAGAATTACAGTACAAGTCTCAAACATCAAACATTAAGAGCACTACAACCCTCTAAGGGCAAAAGCCAAATCTCAAAGTACCAAACTCAGATAAATAAACCACAGGCGGATCGAATCCTAGTAAGAGACTCCACTACTGATCGTCCGGGTAGCGCACATAGTACCGACTACGCTCCTCGTCGTACTCCCAATCCAGCTCGGTGCCATCACCTGGATAGCTCACAGCTGGACCTGCATCTGGTGTGTGAAGTAACTATGAGCCACAAAGGACTCAGCAATCCCGTCTCCGGGTAACAGAACTATTTAAGCCTTTAGGTGAGGATAAGGCTGAAGAAAATAATAAGTCTGCAGCAGCAACTAGCATCTAGCTTACGCAAGTGAGAGCGAGAAGAGAAGGCATCGGCGAGAAGTGATCACGAAGTGATCCTAGCTACAAGCTCACAATCATAACCCCTCCGTGTTCAACTCCCGAATCTGTTGGGGAACGTTGCATGGAAAACAAAAATTTTTTCTCTACGTTCACCAAGATCAATCTAGTAGATGCAACTACGAGGGGAGAGTAAGATCCACATACCCTTGTAGATCGCTAAGCGGAAGCGTTATGAACGCGGATGATGGAGTCGTACTCGTCGCGATTCAGATCGCCGAAGACCTAGCACCGAAGCAACGGTGCCTCCGCGTTCTTCACACGTACGGCTCGGGGACGTCTCCTCCTTCTTGATCCAGCAAGGGGTGGAGGAGAGGTTGATGGAGAACCGGCAGCACGACGGCGTGGTGGTGATGGTGGAGGAGAATTCCAGCAGGGCTTCGCCTAAGCACTGCGGGAGAAGAAGATGTTGTCGGAGAGGGAGGGCAGCACCGAGGCACAAACTGTGTTTGCTGCCCTCCCTTTGCCTCACTATATATAGGGGGGGTGGAGAGGTGAGGGCGCCCTAGGGTTTCCCCCCTAGGGGGCCGGCGGCCAGGGCAAGGGGGGGCGGCGGCCAAGGCAGGGGGGGGCGGCGGCCAGGGCCAGGCCCTAGGGTTTCCCCCCCTAGGTGCCTTGCCCCCCAAGGCTAGGGGGTGCGGCCACCCTAGAGGGGTCCACCCCCCTTGGCGCACAAGGAGAGGGCCCGGGGGGGCGCACAGCCCCCTGAGGGCTGTGGTGTTCCCCCTTGTGGCCCATTAGGCCCAGAACTGCTTCCGGACCCCCCGAAACCCCTTTCCGGTACTCCGCCGATTTCCCGATGCTCCCCGGAACACTTCCGGACTCCGAAACCTTTCATCCTATATATCAATCTTCGTCTCCGGACCATTCCGGAGACCCTCGTCATGTCCGGGATCTCATCCGGGACTCCGAACAACCTTCGGTAACCATACACTTTTCTCACTAACAACCCTAGCGTCACCGAACGTTAAGTGTGTAGACCCTGCGGGTTCGGAAACCATGTAGACATGACCGAGACACTCCCAGGTCAATAACCAATAGCGGGATCTGGATACCCATATTGGTTCCCACATGTTTCTCGATGATCTCATCGGATGAACCACGATGTCAAGGATTCAGGCAATCCCGTATATAGTTCCCTTTGTCTCGTCGGTATGTTACTTGCCCGAGATTCGATCGTCGGTATCTCTATACCTAGTTCAATCTCGTTACCGGCAAGTCTCTTTACTCGTTACCGTAATACATAATCCCGTGACCAACTACTTAGTCACTTTGAGCTCATTGAGATGACGTATTACCGAGTGGGCCCGGAGATACCTCTCCGTCACACGGAGTAACAAATCCCAGTCTCGATCCATGTCAACTCAACAGACACCCTCGGAGATACCTGTAGAGTACCTTTATAGTCACCCAGTTACGTTGTGACGTTTGGCACACACAAAGCACTCCTACGGTGTCAGTGAGTTACATGATCTCATGGTCATAGGAACTTATACTTGACATGCAGAAAACTATAGCGATAACTGACACGATCAAAAGCTATGTTTACGTTTGGGTCTCGTCCATCACATCATTCTCCTAATGATGTGATCCCGTTATCAAATGACAACTCATGTCTATGACCTGGAAACCGCGGTCATCTTCGATCAACGAGCTAGTCCTGTAGAGGCTCACTAGGGACACAAAGTCTGTCTATTCATCCACACGTGTATTTGAGTTTCCAATCAATACAGTTATAGCATGGATAATAAACGATTATCATGAACAAGGAAATATAATAATAACTCTTTTATTATTGCCTCTAGGGCATATTTCCAACACTCAATTCCCCAATAGCTTTCCAACGCCTATGAAAACGACGAAATCGGTGCTTGTTCTCACTTGCTTTGAGAGTCTCGATCAATTCGGACTCTAGGTTGATTTTTGTATTTTCTTTGATCACCGTTTCTTCGCGAGAGTTGGCCTAACACCCTATTGTATCCATACATGGGTGGGGCGCCAAGGACCTGAACACCAAAGTGATATGCCGGCTCATCAAAATTTGAGCTGTAATTGCGATAACTTTCATTTTTTCCAATCCTGCAGGCCATTTTTGAGGACCAAGACGACCCTTTTTGGTCTCAAAATTTTCCGTGCACGTGATCCTGTGTGTGCACGTATGTAAAATCCTCCAGATCGTAAAAACTAGAAGTCCTATCACCTCAATTCCCCAATAGCTTTCCAACGCCTATGAAAATGAGGAAATCGGAGCTTGTTCTCACTTGCTTTGAGAGTCTCGATCAATTCGGACTCTAGGTTGATTTTTGTATTTTCTTTGATCACCGTTTGTCGGTGTACTAAGGTAGGGGTACCCTAGTACCCCAACTTGTGCACGGGCAGCGGCAGCTCCCCGCGGCAGGGTTCACCACGCGCTTGCCGGAGACCTTCCTGCCCCTTATCTAGCCATTCAAAAACAAAGTATACAAGACAGAAGACCAAGACCCCGGCAAGAGGAGCTTGTCGGGAAGGCCGTCCCAGGCTCGAGATTGCTTAACTAGCACGAGGCCCTGGCAAGAGGAGCTTGTCAGGACGAATAGAAGATTTTATCTTAGAAGACCCGGCAAGGGCTCGGGGAGCGGCAAGCTTCCGGGCCCGGCAAGGTCGAGATCCCCGGCAAGGTGCTTGCCGGGGGAGGTGCGCTGTGTGCCCGCGCTCCAGCTCATCGGCCCCCGCGTCGCCCTGGGGCCACTCCAGGGACGCGTGGCGGATGGCTGTGCAGCCTGGGGGACACGGTGGCACTCCACGGCAGAGGATCCATCGCCGTGGCAGACGGAGACGCAACGGCGGGAGCTTTTGGGGTCGACGGCGACGGGCATTAAATGCCCTTGTCCCCCACTGTTAAAGTAGGTATAGACCACTGTTCTGTACTGTAGCTCCACTGTTCCCGCACTGTTACAACTACCACCTATTTTACATTTTTACCCCTTTCTCCTACGTTGACACCTGTCGGTGACCCCTTGCACTATAAAAGGAGGCCCATGCACAACGTGGAGGGGGTTCGGTTCGGTTGGGTTGGGTTGGAAACCTAGATCATTCTCACGCTCGTGTAGCTGCTTCTTCAAGCTCCGAGCGCCCAAACTCAATACACAACCAAGCAGGAGTAGGGTTTTACGCATCCGTGCGGCCCGAACCTGGGTAAAAACTGCCCGCGCGTCTGCCTCGATCTGCTCTTCGTGCTCCCTCCGCCCTCGTACCGCACAGACAAGGGGCTCCGGTCCCATAGGTGTTCGTGGTGGACAGTTTCCCCCGACAAGGTCCTTGGCGCCCCACCCATGTATGGATACAATAGGGTGTTAGGCCAACTCTCGCGAAGAAACGGTGATCAAAGAAAATACAAAAATCAACCTAGAGTCCGAATTGATCGAGACTCTCAAAGCAAGTGAGAACAAGCACCGATTTCGTCGTTTTCATAGGCGTTGGAAAGCTATTGGGGAATTGAGGTGATAGGACTTCTAGTTTTTACGATCTAGAGGATTTTACATACGTGCACACACAGGATTGTTGGGGAACGTTGCATGGGAAACAAAAAATTTTCCTACCGTTCACCAAGATCAATCTAGTAGATGCAACTACGAGGGGGGAGTATGATCTACGTACCCTTGTAGATCGCTAAGCGGAAGCGTTATGAACGCGGATGATGGAGTCGTACTCGTCGCGATTCAGATCGCCGAAGACCTAGCACCGAAGCAACGGTGCCTCCGCGTTCTTCACACGTACGGCTCGGGGACGTCTCCTCCTTCTTGATCCAGCAAGGGGTGGAGGAGAGGTTGATGGAGAACCGGCAGCACGACGGCGTGGTGGTGATGGTGGAGAAGAACTCCAGCAGGGCTTCGCCTAAGCACCGCGGGAGAAGAAGATGTAACGGGAGAGGGAGGGCAGCACCGAGGCACAAACTGTGTTGGCTGCCCTCCCTTTGCCCCACTATATATAAGGGGGTTGGAGAGGTGAGGGCGCCCTAGGGTTTCCCCCCTAGGGGCCGGCGGCCAGGGCAAGGGGAGGGGGCGGCGGCCAGGGCAGGGGGCGGCCAGGCCCTAGGGTTTCCCCCCCTAGGTGCCTTGCCCCCCAAGGCCAAGGGGTGCGGCCAGCCCTAGGGGGTCCCACCCCCTTAGCCGCATGAGGAGAGGGCCCAGGGGGGGCGCACAGCCCCTTGAGGGCTGTGGTGCGCCCCCTTGTGGCCCACTAGGCCCAGAACCACTTCCGGACCCCCCGAAAACCCTTCCGGTACTCCGCCGATTTCCCGATGCTCCCCGGAACACTTCCGGTACTCCGAAACCTTTCATCCTATATATCAATCTTCGTCTCCGGACCATTCCGGAGACCCTCGTCTTGTCCGGGATCTTATCCGGGACTCCGAACAACCTTCGGTAACCATACACTTTTCTCACTAACAACCCTAGCGTCATCGAACGTTAAGTGTGTAGACCCTGCGGGTTCGGAAACCATGTAGACATGACCGAGACACTCCCAGGTCAATAACCAATAGCGGGATCTGGATACCCATATTGGTTCCTACATGTTTCTCGATGATCTCATCGGATGAACCACGATGTCAAGGATTCAGGCAATCCCGTATACAGTTCCCTTTGTCTCGTCGGTATGTTACTTGCCCGAGATTCGATCGTCGGTATCTCTATACCTAGTTCAATCTCGTTACCGGCAAGTCTCTTTACTCGTTACCGTAATACATAATCCCGTGACCAACTACTTAGTCACTTTGAGCTCATTGAGATGACGTATTACCGAGTGGGCCCGGAGATACCTCTCCGTCATACGGAGTGACAAATCCCAGTCTCGATCTATGTCAACTCAACAGACACCCTCGGAGATACCTGTAGAGTACCTTTATAGTCACCCAGTTACGTTGCGACGTTTGGCACACACAAAGCACTCCTACGGTGTCAGTGAGTTACATGATCTCATGGTCATAGGAACTTATACTTGACATGCAGAAAAATATAGCGATAACTGACACGATCAAAAGCTATGTTAACGTTTGGGTCTCGTCCATCACATCATTCTCCTAATGATGTGATCCCGTTATCAAATGACAACTCATGTCTATGACCTGGAAACCGCGGTCATCTTTGATCAACGAGCTAGTCCTGTAGAGGCTCACTAGGGACACAAAGTCTGTCTATTCATCCACACGTGTATCTGAGTTTCCAATCAATACAATTATAGCATGGATAATAAACGATTATCATGAACAAGGAAATATAATAATAACTTTTTTATTATTGCCTCTAGGGCATATTTCCAACAGTCTCCCACTTGCACTAGAGTCAATAATCTAGCATTACAAGGTAATGAATCTAACACCCATAGAGTCTTGGTGTTGATCATGCTTAGCCCGTGGAAGAGGCTTAGTCAACGGATCTGCAACATTCAAATCCGTGTGTACTTTGCAAATGTTTATGTCCTCCTCCTTGACCGAATCGCGGATGGAATTGAAGCGTCGCTTTATGTGTCTGGTCCTCTTGTGAAACCTTGGTTCCTTGGCTAGAGCAATGGCACCAGTGTTGTCACAGAACAGAGTCATTGGGTTCAGTGCACTAGGCACAACTCCAAGATCTGTCATGAACTCCTTCATCCAGACACCTTCCTTCGCCGCCTCCGAGGCAGCTATATACTCCGCTTCACATGTAGAATCAGCTACCACGCTCTGCTTGGAACTGCACCAGCTTACCGCTCCCCCGTTGAGAATATATACGTATCCGGTTTGAGACTTAGAGTCATCCGGATCAGTGTCAAAGCTTGCATCGACGTAACCCTTTACGACGAGCTCTTGATCACCTCCATACACGAGAAACATATCTTTAGTCCTTTTCAGGTACTTCAGGATATTCTTGACCGCTGTCCAGTGATCCATACCAGGATTACTTTGAAACCTTCCGGCCATACTTATGGCAAGGCTGACATCTAGTCTTGTGCACAGCATTGCATACATGATAGAGCCTATGGCTGAAGCATAGGGAACGACACTCATCTTTTCTCTATCTTCCGCAGTCACTGGGCATTGAGTCCTACTCAACTTCGTACCTTGCAATACCGGCAAGAACCCCTTCTTGGATTGATCCATTTTGAACTTCTTCAAAACTTTATCAAGGTATGTGCTTTGTGAAAGTCCTATCAAGCGTCTTGATCTATCTCTATAGATCTTGATGCCCAATATGAAAGCAGCTTCACCGAGATCTTTCATCGAAAAACTCTTGTTCAAATACCCCTTCACGCTATCCAAAAATTCTATATTGTTTCCAATCAGCAATATGTCATCCACATATAATATTAGAAACGCTATAGAGCTCCCACTCACTTTCTTGTAAATACAAGCTTCATTGTAAACTTGTATAAACCCAAACGCTTTGATCACCTCATCAAAGCGAAGATTCCAACTCCGAGATGCTTGCACCAGCCCATAAATGGAACGCTGGAGCTTGCATACTTTGTCAGCATTCTCTGGATCGACAAAACCTTCTGGTTGCATCATATACAACTCTTCCTTAAGAAAACCGTTAAGGAACGCTGTTTTGACATCCATCTGCCAAATTTCATAATCGAAATATGCAGCTATTGCTAACATGATTCGGACGGATTTAAGCATCGCTACGGGTGAGAAAGTCTCATCGTAGTCAATCCCTTGAACTTGTGAAAAACCCTTTGCCACAAGTCGAGCTTTATATACGGTGACATTACCGTCAGCGTCCGTCTTCCTCTTAAAAATCCATTTGTTCTGAATGGCCTTCCGCCCTTCAGGTAATACTTCCAAAGTCCATACTTTGTTTTCATACATGGATCCCATCTCGGATTTCATGGCCTCTAACCATTTGTCGGAATCTGGGCCCACCATCGCTTCTCCATAGCTCGTAGGTTCACCGTTGTCTAACAACATGACCTCCAAGACAGGGTTACCATACCACTCAGGTGCAGTGCGTACCCTTGTCGACCTACGAGGTTCAGTAGTGACTTGATCAGAAGCTTCTTGATCATAATCATTGGCTTCCTCTTCAACCTCTACAGGCTCCACAAAAACATCTTTCTGTGCTGCGCTACTTTCTGGTTGAAGCAGAGGTTCAATAACCTCATCAAGTTCTACCTTCCTCCCACTCAATTCTTTCGAGAGAAACTCTTTCTCGAGAAAGGATCCGTTCTTAGCAACAAACACTTTGCCCTCGGATCTGAGATAGAAGGTGTACCCAACTGTTTCTTTTGGGTATCCTATGAAGACACATTTGTCCGCTTTGGGTTCGAGCTTTTCTGGCTGAAGCCTTTTGACATAAGCATCGCAACCCCAAACCTTGAGAAAAGACAACTTCGGTTTCTTACCAAACCACAGTTCATACGGTGTTGTCTCAACGGACTTAGATGGAGCCCTATTTAAAGTGAATGCAGCTGTCTCTAACGCATATCCCCAAAACGATAGTGGCAAATCGGCAAGAGGCATCATAGAACGTACCATATCTAATAGGGTTCGATTACGACGTTCGGACACACCATTACGCTGTGGTGTTCCAGGTGGTGTCAACTGTGAAACAATTCCACATTTTCTTAAGTGATCACCAAACTCATAACTCAGATATTCTCCCCCTCGATCAGATCGTAGGAACTTGATCTTCTTGTTACGATGATTTTCAACTTCACTCTGAAATTGCTTGAACTTTTCAAAAGTTTCAGACTTATGCTTCATCAAGTAAATATACCCATATCTACTTAAGTCGTCAGTGAAGGTGAGAAAATAACGATATCCACCGCGCGCCGTTACACTCATCGGACCGCACACATCAGTATGTATGATTTCCAATAAGTCACTTGCCCGTTCCATTGTCCCTGAAAACGGGGTCCTTGTCATCTTGCCCATGAGGCACGGCTCGCACGTGTCAAGTGATTCAAAATCAAGAGACTCCAAAAGTCCATCAGCATGGAGCTTCCTCATGCGTTTTACGCCGATATGATCGAGACGGCAGTGCCACAAGAAAGTGGTATTATCATTATCTACTCTACATCTTTTGGCATCAATGTTATGAACATGTGTATCATCATTATCGAGATTCAATAAGAATAAACCCCTAACTTCGGGTGCATGACCATAAAAGATATTACTCATATAAATAGAACAACCATTATTCTCTGACTTAAATGAGTAACCGTCTCGCAATAAACAAGATCCAGATATAATGTTCATGCTTAACGCAGGCACTAAATAACAATTATTCAGGTTCATAACTAATCCCGATGGTAATCGAAGAGCGAGCGTGCCGACGGCGATCACATCAACCTTGGAACCGTTTCCCACGCGCATCGTCACTTCGTCCTTCGCCAGCCTCCGTTTATTCCGCAGTTCCTGTTTAGAGTTGCAAATGTGAGCAACCGAACCGGTATCAAATACCCAGGCACTACAACGAGAGTTGGTAAGGTACACATCAATAACATGTATATCACATATACCTTTGTTGTTGTTGGCCCCCTTCTTGTCCACCAGATACTTGGGGCAGTTCCGCTTCCAGTGGCCATTCCCCTTGCAATAGAAACACTCAGTCTCTGGCTTGGGCCCAGCCTTGGGTTTCTTCACTGGATTAGCAACTGCTTTGCCACCCTTCTTAGAGTTACCCTTCTTGCCCTTGCCATTCTTCTTGAAACTGGTGGTCTTATTGACCATCAACACTTGATACTCCTTCTGGATGTATGCCTCAGCGACTTTCAGCATCGAAAACAGCTCGGCGATGGTCTTGTTCATCCCTTGCATGTTATACTGCTGCACGAAGCTCTTGTAGCTTGGAGGGAGTGACTGGAGAATTCTGTCAATGATAGCCTCATCCGGGAACACAAGTCCCAGATCAGCTATGCGGGTATAGTACCCAGACATCTTCAGTAAGTGCTCACTTACAGACGAATTCTCCTCCATCTTGCAAGCGAAGAATTTATCGGTGGTCTCATACCTCTCGATCTTAGCATTCTTCTCAAAGATGAACTTCAACTCCGTGTACATCTCATATGCACCATGACGTTCAAAACGTCTTTGAAGTCCTCCTTCCAAGCCGTACAACATGGCACACTGCACTATCGAATAGTCATCCGAACGCGTCTGCCAAACGTTCATAACGTCCGCAGAGGCTCCAGGAGCGGGGGGTCACCTAGCGGTGCATTTAGGACATAAACCTTCTGGGCAGCTGTGAGGATGATCCTCAGATTGCGGAGCCAGTCCACAAAGTTGCTCCCGTCATCTTTCAGTTTAGCTTTCTCTAGGAACGCATTAAAATTCAGGGGAGCTACTGCGCGAGCCATCTACAACCAAAATTTGCAAAGACATTTTAGACTATTGTTCATGATAAGTGAGTTATTACCTAATCAAATTAATTATAACTCCCACTCAAATTGACATCCCTCCGGTCATTCGAGCGTGACATGATCCAAATTCACCAACCCAAGTCCGATCATCACGTGAGATGAGGTGGTGTCAATGGTGAACATCAACATGTTGATCATATCTACTATATGACTCATGCTCGACCTTTCGGTCCTCCGTGTTCCGAGGCCATGTCTGTACATGCTAGGCTCGTCAAGTCTAACCCGAGTGTTCTGCATGTGCAAAACTGGCTTGCACCCGTTGTATGCGAACTTAGAGTCTATCACACCCGATCATCACGTGGTGCTTCGAAACGACGAACCTTCGCAACGGCGCACACTCGGGGGGAACACAATTTTATCTTGAAATTTTAGTGAAGGATCATCTTATAATGCTACCGTCGTCCTAAGCAAAATAAGATGCATAAAAGGATTAACATCACATGCAAATCATAAGTGACATGATATGGCCATCAACTCGTGCTTTTGATCTCCATCTCCAAAGCACCGGCATGATCTCCATCGTCATCGGCGCCACACCATGATCTCCATCATCATGATCTCCATCATCGTGTCGCCATCGGGGTTGTCGGCGCCCACCATGCTCTTACTACTATTGCTACCGTTTAGCGATAAAGTAAAGCATTACAAAGCGCTTAATGATTGACACGCAGGTCATACAAAAATTAAAGACAACCCTATGGCTCCTGCCGGTTGCCGTATGCATCGACATGCAAGTCGATATTAACTATTACAACATGATCATCTCATACATCAAATATAATTCATCATGTCATTGGCCATATCATATCACATGCATACCCTGCAAAAACAAGTTAGACGTCCTCTAATTTGTTGTTGCATGTTTTACGTGGCTGCTATGGGTATCTAGCAAGAACGTTTCTTACCTACGCAAAACCACAACGGTGATATTCAAGTTGCTATTTAACCTTCTACAAGGACCGCCTTGTTCTATTCCGATTCAACTAAGATAGGAGAGACAGACACCCGCCATCCATCTTATGCAACAAAAGTCACATGTCTGTCGATGGAACCGGTCTCATGTACGTGGACATGTAAAGTTGGTCCGGGCCGCTTCATCCTATAATACCGCTGAATCAAGAAAGACTAAGGAGGGCAGCAATTTAAACATCAACGCCACAAACCCTTTTGTGTTCTACTCGAGAAAGCATCTACGCAAGATCCTAGCTCATGATGCCACTGTTGGGGAACGTTGCATGGAAAACAAAAAATTTTTCTCTACGTTCACCAAGATCAATCTAGTAGATGCAACTACGAGGGGAGAGTAAGATCCACATACCCTTGTAGATCGCTAAGCGGAAGCGTTATGAACGCGGATGATGGAGTCGTACTCGTCGCGATTCAGATCGCCGAAGACCTAGCACCGAAGCAACGGTGCCTCCGCGTTCTTCACACGTACGGCTCGGGGACGTCTCCTCCTTCTTGATCCAGCAAGGGGTGGAGGAGAGGTTGATGGAGAACCGGCAGCACGACGGCGTGGTGGTGATGGTGGAGGAGAATTCCAGCAGGGCTACGCCTAAGCACTGCGGGAGAAGAAGATGTTGTGGGAGAGGGAGGGCAGCACCGAGGCACAAACTGTGTTTGCTGCCCTCCCTTTGCCTCACTATATATAGGGGGGGTGGAGAGGTGAGGGCGCCCTAGGGTTTCCCCCCTAGGGGGCCGGCGGCCAGGGCAAGGGGGGGCGGCGGCCAAGGCAGGGGGGGCGGCGGCCAGGGCCAGGCCCTAGGGTTTCCCCCCCTAGGTGCCTTGCCCCCCAAGGCTAGGGGGTGCGGCCACCCTAGAGGGGTCCACCCCCCTTGGCGCACAAGGAGAGGGCCCAGGGGGGGGGCGCACAGCCCCCTGAGGGCTGTGGTGTTCCCCCTTGTGGCCCATTAGGCCCAGAACTGCTTCCGGACCCCCCGAAACCCCTTTCCGGTACTCCGCCGATTTCCCGATGCTCCCCGGAACACTTCCGGACTCCGAAACCTTTCATCCTATATATCAATCTTCGTCTCCGGACCATTCCGGAGACCCTCGTCATGTCCGGGATCTCATCCGGGACTCCGAACAACCTTCGGTAACCATACACTATTCTCACTAACAACCCTAGCGTCACCGAACGTTAAGTGTGTAGACCCTGCGGGTTCGGAAACCATGTAGACATGACCGAGACACTCCCAGGTCAATAACCAATAGCGGGATCTGGATACCCATATTGGTTCCCACATGTTCCTCGATGATCTCATCGAATGAACCACGATGTCAAGGATTCAGGCAATCCCGTATACAGTTCCCTTTGTCTCGTCGGTATGTTACTTGCCCGAGATTCGATCGTCGGTATCTCTATACCTAGTTCAATCTCGTTACCGGCAAGTCTCTTTACTCGTTACCGTAATACATAATCCCGTGACCAACTACTTAGTCACTTTGAGCTCATTGAGATGACGTATTACCGAGTGGGCCCTGAGATACCTCTCCGTCACACGGAGTGACAAATCCCAGTCTCGATCCATGTCAACTCAACAGACACCCTCGGAGATACCTGTAGAGTACCTTTATAGTCACCCAGTTACGTTGTGACGTTTGGCACACACAAAGTACTCCTACGGTGTCAGTGAGTTACATGATCTCATGGTCATAGGAACTTATACTTGACATGCAGAAAACTATAGCGACAACTGACACGATCATAAGCTATGTTTAACGTTTGGGTCTCGTCCATCACATCATTCTCCTAATGATGTGATCCCGTTATCAAATGACAACTCATGTCTATGACCTGGAAACCGCGGTCATCTTTGATCAACGAGCTAGTCCTGTAGAGGCTCACTAGGGACACAAAGTCTGTCTATTCATCCACACGTGTATTTGAGTTTCCAATCAATACAGTTATAGCATGGATAATAAACGATTATCATGAACAAGGAAATATAATAATAACTCTTTTATTATTGCCTCTAGGGCATATTTCCAACAGAATCCCTATTCGGAAATTGACAGTCACGGAACACACGCTGGTAGTGTATTAGTAACATTGTGTCAAGTTATCTACAACCGGAATTAACAAGCTCCCATCTGCCACATAACCGCGGGCACGGCTTTCGAAAGTTCAAACCCTGCAGGGGTGTTCCAACTTGACCCATTACAAGCCCACGATCCGCGGAGTCGCAACTCCAAAGTGGGAAGACCCGAGTATCCTCGGAATCCCGTGCTCAAGATATACCGAGCTAAGGTAAGGCTAATCCAGCAAATCCTCCCGGCGTGTCGACACCCTGATAGTAGCCGCGCGTATCTAAGTCTCAGGACACGACCGGATGGGCGAAGCTACGGGTGGATACCAGATACCTCGAGTTGCCTCAAGGCGGCCCCGCAGGCTCCCCGTTTCGGACCAACACTCATGTGGAGCACTGGCCCGGGGTGGTTGATTAAGAAAGAGGGTTAATTACTCCCTATGCATGTTTAGTTTGTTATTAGGCAAATAGTACCAATGTTGGGATTTGCTGGAAAAGACTTAGCACTTAGCGGTTTATCGAGGGGGTCCCATACACCCCAACCGTGTTAGGAACGCATAATCAAGGAACATAATACCGGCTTATACGGATCCTAACGGCATGAGTGGAACAAATCACCAAGCAAAAGGCTTAGCCTTCCACCCTTGCCGATATATAGATGATTTCATTTTAAGCATTTATATAGTGTGATATAACCCAACCAAACTTCAACATGGAGCAAGCATCTTCGATCTTCACCTGCAACTAGCAACGCTATAAGAAGGGCTGAGCGAAGCGTACTTAGCCAAGCAACGGTTTGCATAGGTAGGGTGGTTAAACATGGCAACTGGTTACAAGTAGGAGGCTGACAAGAAGAACATGGGCATCGAGGCAAAACTATAGATCGAGACTACTAGCAATAGGCAAAGATAGTAATGTTATCGGGGTTCGGTCATCTTGCCTGAAGAGAAGTCGTTCGGATCGTAAGAAGGGTCCTCGTGCTCAACCTCGTTGGAAACCTCGTGCTCAACTTCGTACCCGGTCTCAGCTTCCGGCTCTAAACAAAACAATCACACCAAGCACCAATCAACAAGATGCAATGCGCACTCGAAAAACATGAATGCATGATGGATGCACTAAGGATGCACATGGAGCACGTAAAATATCACTCAAGCAAAACACCTCAAAACAAGATAACAACCTGATATTATTAATCTACACAGAAAATCACCCAAGTTTGATATAAGATTCGCTGAAATCGGAGTTACGGGCTAAAAGTTATGCCCGAAACAAGATTTGAGCGAAAGCTGAAAATTACAGCAACATAGCATCTTTGGAGCTCAAAATAATTAAGCTACAGCACCCAAAAAGCATGGCAAAGGACTTGAACACAAACTAGACATATAGTACAGCAACTAGGTCCAAAGTGCACCCCCAACGGAGTCACGGATCAATAGCAATGATCTTGGACATATTGAACTTTGCAATAAAATTCTGGCAGCAGAATTTTATTGAAACTTTAGAGCAAAAGATAAACATGCTACAGCCACTTAAATGGACATGTGAGGACATGAATGGAAATACAACAATATATACTACAAGGAACAATCAAAATCCACCCCAAAACTATCATGCTTTGTCCTACAACATCACACGAACATGGCATCGGAACGTTACAGATTTCAGACTTAGTGAAAAATCACTAAGTCCTAAAACAGCAATATCACCATAGCACACAAAAGAGCATGTTTAAGTCACCTCGAAACTAAACATGGCAAAGGGTAAGCACCTCATCAAAATACATATGACGGTGATCCCGAAACACACAATCATGCATCATAGAGGTGAACACAACGATTGCAACGAGCTCAACAAGATGGCATTTCATAACAAGTGAAAACACAACATGTGAACATGGCACTTTGCAACGATGATAACAAGACAATAATAAATCTACCATGCAACCTATCACAAGCATCACGTAGTTCGTGGCAAGACGAACACGTGGACATGTCATTTGCATCGTTTGGACAAACGAGCTAAAAGATATTACATGTCAAAGGTGGCATGAAAATAACACATAACAGCAGTTTATATCATGATGCACTCTTGCAACAGCAAAACAAGTGTCTAGATGACATCTAACATGCATGACAACAACAGGTAAAACGTAGAGGACATCTCCACGAACGTCTGGACATGCTACACGCGCAAAACGGAGCAACAGGCACGAAGTTACAGCAGGTCAAAGATTGCATTTCAGATAGACAGATCTGGGACTTAGAAGGATTTAGGGTTCAACCTCTAGCAGATCTGAGGAAAAAAACAAGGAGACGGGCCGGATCTGGCCCGGCTGGCGGAGGCAGAGGCGGCGGCCCGGTGAGGTAGAGGCGGCCCGGTGAAGGAACTGGCGCGGCGGAGGCCCGGTGCGGGACCTCGGCCCAGGCGGGAGGCAGGCCTGGCCGGCGCGGAGCGAAGGAGCGGCGATGGAGGGCCCGCTCGGAGAGGATGCGGCGGCCCGGCGCGGTGCACGGGCCCTGGCGCGGCGCGGGGAGATGGGCCGGTGGAGCGGGATATGGCCCAGGGCGGTGAAGAGCTGGCGATGCGGTCGGGCTTCCTCGGGGAAGTGGTCCAGCCTGGCGGATCGGGCCTCTGCTGCGGCGATCTGGTCCCCAGGGCGACGGGCCGGCGCGGAGCGAAGCCTGGCTCGGCGGGGTTGTCTGACGCGGGGCCGCGGCCGATGCGGTCGCCCCGAGCGAGGGAGCCGGCGCCCAGTCGCCCGAGCGTTGACCCGCAGCGATCGATCCCAGATCGGATCCGGCGCAGGTTCGAAGGATCCCCGCGGGATCCGGGCAGAAATTTGGATCTGAAGAAGAAAAGAAAAAAAAAGAAAGTGGAGAAGGGGGAAGAAGAAGGGGATGCCCAAATAGACTAGGGGGGTCTATATGTAGCAGTTTTTAGGGTTAGGAGGGAGTTTAGGGGCGCTAGGAGCCCTCCGATCGCGATCCAACGGATCCGATCGCGGGGGTGGATTTAAAAGGCCTAGACGGAGATAAAAGACTGCAGTAGGGGTGTTTTCGGGACACGAAGTGAAGGCACATCAGACCCACACGAGCAACGGATGGAAAAGTCAACGGAGTCCAAACGAGACGAGATTTGAGAGGCGGGTTGCACACAACAAAACAACAACACAAAAAACAACCTCACGGCACACCGGTAACGTAAAACGCCCGAACAACAAAGTAGGCCTACGGGACGTCACGGACACGTGAGGGAGCTCCGGAACACGAAACGGACAACGGGAAGGAACGCCACGAACCGGATGCAACCCACAACACAAATGCAATGCAATGCACATGTCTACATGATATGAATGAATGCCACACACTCGCACAACAAAACGACGAAAGCCCGAAAGACAAAGAACCCGAAATGGAAATAGATGAAGCCGGAGATATATTATATACCCAAAAGGGAAAGTATTACATCCGGGGCATTACAAACTCTCCTCTACTACAAAAAGATCTCGTCCCGAGATCTAGGACTGGAAAAAGGAAGGGTACTCGGAACGAAGATGATCTTCTCGTTCCCAGGTAGCTTCTCGGTCGGTGTGATGTGACCACTTGACTTTCAGAAATTTGATGGACTTGTTGCGAGTCTTGCGTTCGGTTTCTTCGAGAATTGCAACTGGATGCTCTCGGTAGGAAAGGTCTTGTTGAAGATCAATCTCCTCAAACGGAATCATGCGCTCAGGTGCCTTGAAGCATTTGCGAAGTTGAGACACATGGAAGACATCATGAACATTTGCAAAGTTGGAAGGGAGCTCGAGCTGATAGGCAAGATCTCCTCTTTTGCCAAGAATCTTGAAAGGCCCGACGTATCTAGGTGCAAGTTTTCCTTTGATACCGAACCTTTGGGTTCCTTTCATCGGAGACACTCGGAGATAGACATGATCACCGATGTCGAAAGCCAAATCACGATGCTTTCCGTCATAGTAGCTCTTCTGACGCGACTGAGCGGCCTTGAGATTCTCACGTATGACTTTGCACATTTCTTCGGCTTCAGAGATCAAGTCATTGCCAAGAAGTTGGCGTTCACCTGTTTCAGACCAGTTGAGAGGGGTACGGCACTTTCTGCCATATAGAATTTCGAACGGTGCTTTGCCTGCACTTGCTTGAAAGCTGTTATTGTAAGAGAACTCGGCAAATGGAAGGCAGTCTTCCCATTTCATGCCGAAGGAGATGACACAGGCTCTGAGCATATCTTCTAGGATCTGATTCACACGCTCGACTTGACCACTAGTCTGAGGGTGAAAGGCAGTGCTGAACCTGATCTTCGTGCCCATGGCGGACTGGAAGGAGTCCCAGAACCTTGATGTGAACAAGCTGCCACGGTCTGAGGATATCACTTGAGGAATGCCATGTAGGGACACAATTCTGGAAGTGTACAGCTCTGCAAGTTGAGCTGCATTGATTGATTCTTTGACTGGAAGAAAGTGAGCGACTTTGGTAAGCTTGTCAATCACCACAAAGATAGCATCATTGCCTCGCTTGGATTTAGGAAAGCAAGTGACGAAGTCCATTTCAATGTGGTCGAACTTCCACTCAGGAATAGGAAGAGGTTGGAGAAGACCGGCTGGACGTTGATGTTCTGCTTTCACTCTTCTGCATACATCACATTCGTTCACGAATTGGGCAATCTCCCTTTTCATGCGTGTCCACCAGTAAGATTGCTTGAGGTCTTGGTACATCTTGGAACTGCCAGGATGAATGGATAGGAGAGAGTCATGAGCTTCTTCCATTATGAGCTTCCTGAGATCACCTTTGGGAACAACGAGTCTGTCCTCGAAGAACAAGGTATCTCTCTCATCAACACGGAAGCACTTATATTTTGGAGTGCCCTTTGCAATCCCATGTTTCACCTTCTTCACCATGGTATCACTGAGCTGGGACTCACGGACTTGATCTTCCAAGGTAGGAGCAATTTGGAGATTAGCAAGAAAACCCTACGGAACAACTTGAAGGTTGAGCTTCCTGAATGCTTCACAAAGCTCAGGCTGGTACGGCTTGATAAGAAGGCTGTTGCAATATGCCTTTCTGCTCAAAGCATCTGCAATCACATTCGCCTTGCCTGGAGTGTATTCGATGCTGGGGTTGTACTCTTGGATCATCTCGACCCAACGAGTCTGGCGGAGGTTCAGATGCGGCTGTGTGAAGATGTACTTCAAGCTCTTGTGATTAGTGAAGATGTCGACCTTTCTGCCCAACAACAGATGTCTCCACGTAATCAGAGCATGTACCACAACTGCTAGCTCGAGATCGTGTGTGGGATAGTTCTTCTCACTTGGCTTGAGCTGCCGAGAAGTATATGCCACAATTTTCTTATCTTGCATAAGCACACCACCAAGGCCTTGAAGAGAAGCGTCACAGAATACTTCATAGGGCTTGGTTTCATCCGGAGGAGTCAGAACTGGAGCAGAGATAAGCTTCTCTTTGAGGGTTTTGAATGCGACTTCACATTCTGGAGACCAAAAGTATTTGACATTCTTCTGAAGCAGGTTGGAAAGAGGCTTGGCAATCTTGGAGAAGTTCTCCACAAACCTTCTGCAATAGCTGGCAAGACCCAGAAAACTGCGGAGCTGTTTGACGTTCTGAGGAGCTTCCCAGTTGACAATTGCTTCAACTTTCTCGGGATTTACCGCAATACCGTCAGCTGAGATAATGTGGCCCAGGTACAAAACCTTATCGAGCCAGAACTCGCACTTTGAGAACTTGGCATAGAATTTATGCTCTCGGAGTCGATCAAGAACCAGACGCAAGTGCTTTTCGTGATCTTCTTCATTCTTGGAAAACACCAGAATATCATCCAGATACACAAGCACAAACTCGCCAGTATAGGGGTTGAAGATGTAATACATCATCCTTGAAAAGGTAGGAGGAGCATTGGCGAGACCGAAGGACATGACGGTATACTCGTATGAACCGTAGCTCGTTCTGAAGGCCGTCTTGGGAATGTCTTCCTCGCGAATGCGAATTTGATGGTAGCCCATTCGGAGGTCAAGCTTAGAGAACACTTTTGCTCCTTTGAGCTGTTCAAAGAGTTCGTTGATGTTGGGGAGCGGATACTTGTTCTTAATCGTCTTCTTGTTCAATGGCCGGTAGTCAACACAGAGACGCTCCGTGCCATCTTTCTTCTTGACAAATAAGACGCCACAGCCCCACGGAGATGTACTCGGTCTGATGAGACCCATACTCTCCTGCTTATCAAGCTGCTTCTTCAATTCCTTCAATTCATCCGGAGAGAGCTTATATGGACGCCGGCAAGCAGGCTCAGTGCCCGGCTCGAGTTCAATGACAAACTCCACCTGACGGTGTGGAGGCATGCCTGGAAGATCTTCTGGAAAGACGTCTTGATATTCGTTCACCACAGGAATTTGCTCTATGGCATTAATTTCACCCTTATCATTAAGAGAGAAAAGCCGAATAGTATTATCCCTGGAGGCGAAGATAATCACATCTTCATCAGAATGAGTCAATTTGACTTCCTTTTGAGCACAATCAATGTGAGCATCATGCTGAGAAAGCCAATCCATTCCGAGGATGAGGTCGATGTCAGAATGACCAAGAATCATCGGTTTAGCCAGAAAACGATAATCTCCCATGCGAATGGAAACATCCGGAGCATAGACAGTAGAAGACATACGTCTCCCTGGAGAAATAACTTCCAACCTCTGAGGCAAATTTGAAGTGGCAATATTGTGCTTGGATGCAAATGGTTGAGACATGAAAGAGCATGATGCACCCGAATCAAATAACACTTTAGCTGGAAAAGAGTTCACTGAAAGGTTACCCAAAATGACATCAGAAGAAGCCTCCGCTTGTGCTGCATTCATCAGATTAACCCTTGCAGCCTTTGGATCATGCCTGACAATAGCTGAACTCACAGGCGGTGGAGGAGGAAGACGCTTCGGATTCGGACATCTGTTGGCATAATGACCCTTCTGGCCACACTTGTTGCACACCACTTTAGAGAGAGGACGGAAATGAGAGCCACTGGACTTGGAGCCTTGAGACTGAAACTGCTTCTTCGACTGGTTGCTTGGGTTGGGTGGGTGGGAGAAACCACGACCACTAGAGTTCTTGTTGTTGGAGTTGTTGAAGTTGTTGGAGTTGTTGTATGGAGCTCGAATCACTGGAGGAGGAGGAAGCCAGAATTTCTGTTGTTTCGCAGCCAACTGAGACGATGAGGAAGAGTGAACAGCATCTCGAATTCTCTTCTTAGAAGCCTCCATCTTGAGCTGAGCTGCTTCTTGTTTCAAAGCCATGTTATAGAACTTATCGAATTCGTCTGGCTCGAACAAAGTGAGAGCAAGCTGAAGTTCATCTTTGAGACCTCCACGGAACTGATAGATTTTACTCTTTGCATCAGGAATGTCTTGCTTTGCATAGCGAGCGAGGTTTTGGAACTTGACATTATACTGATAGACTGTCATGGAGCCCTGCTTGAGGTTGCGGAATTGCTCACGCATACCCTCGATGACACTTGTAGGAATGTGATGCGAGCGGAAATCCTTGCAGAAATTCTCCCAAGAGATCACTTGCCCCGGCCTTGAGTCTTTGTACTGCTGCCACCAGTCAGCTGCTTGATCTTTCAGTTGGAAGGCTGCAAACTTCACATAGTCATCTTCTTTCACGTTACTGCACTCAAAATGCTTCTTGATATCGGTTAGCCAATCTTCAGCATCAAGAGGGTCGACGCAGTAACTGAAAGCTTTAGGATTGTTGGCCAAGAACTGGTTGAGAGTAGCATGGTGCTGCTGGAAGAAGTTGCCTTGGTTCATTGGAACACCCTGATTAGCTTGATTAGCTTGCATAGCTTGCATTTGCTGCATCATCTGCATCATCAACTGAGTGTTCTGAGCAGTAGTCTGCATAATTGCTCTCCAAGCCTCAGGCGGAGGAGGAGGGGAAGGAGGACGTTCTGGAACCTCTTCACCCTCTGGGTTGGCGTTCGGAACCCTTTTCGAAGCCATCCTGTAAGAGATGACCACGAATCAGCAATTGATTGACAAAAGGAATAAGCTGAATCAATGGAATGAATTGAAACAAGTCTTCACAATAATCATTCGAACAATAAGAACGAATGAAATCATCCGAACAAGAGGAACGAATGAATTTCTCAGTTAAATGATAACATCAGTCTTCACGAGAAGCCACATAGGGATCAAAATGAAAATAAGAAAAACAACAAGGTACGGACAGGAACAAACACAAGAGAGGAGTTTCGTTCTAACATCTTTGTGCTGAAAGCATATGAACGCGTTACGAAAAGGTTTTGCAATCCCCGGATCAGCATAGCCAAGGACCCTTTAAGATGCAACTCCTGATAGTAACATCGGTCATATAACCCCTTCACTCAATGTCGAACCCCGAACTCACTAACCTGCATTCGTTGGAAGAATGCCTACGATCTACTGGATAAAACCCACCTATAGTTTTCCGAAAGATTCCAGTTATGCAATCAGGTGTTGGGGATACACGGGAAGCACCGCGCAATCAACTCTAACCTACATCCAGGTGTATCCATCCTTGAACACATAACCAGTCTTTCTCGGAAACTGTGTACCTCGGACCTTCGAAAAGCATCCACTATAACAAGCTATGGCAATACTCCCGAACTACCTCCCCAGTACTGGGTGATGTCGGGGTTATCTTGCCACTGGCCATATAGGGGAGATTTTCGATGTCGGCCGTCTTAAGTATTTAGTACTGCCGCGATATGCTTGTTACAATGATACCCCGAAGCTCAACTCCTCGGTAACAGGAGGCATCGGGAACAATATCCTTGTCACAAGAACATCGAAACAATCCCAGAATACTCGCGGGATTCCTAAAAAAATTTTGTGCAAATTTTGAAGATAGGAGAGACAAGAGTAGACGTCAGGAGTCCTCACCAGAGAGAAAGGGGATGAGAAGCAAAGAAATCCTACTCTCCGATATAATATAGGACTCAAAAAGTTTTCAGTGTGTGCCTAGACTCAACCGTCAACGGTTCGATCAAACAGTGGGGGCTCCTAGGTCGGAGAAGGCTCTGATACCAACTTGTAATGCCCAGGATGGAGTTATACCTCCTACGTGTCGAGGCACGACTTAAAGGCATAATTCCATCCTAGAATGATCTCAAGTTTGGTAATCTTTGCACAACTCATGTAAAAGAGGGGATAGTAAACTGAAAATAGTTGGCTTACACTCGCCACGTCACAGAATTACAGTACAAGTCTCAAACATCAAACATTAAGAGCACTACAACCCTCTAAGGGCAAAAGCCAAATCTCAAAGTACCAAACTCAGATAAATAAACCACAGGCGGATCGAATCCTAGTAAGAGACTCCACTACTGATCGTCCGGGTAGCGCACATAGTACCGACTACGCTCCTCGTCGTACTCCCAATCCAGCTCGGTGCCATCACCTGGATAGCTCACAGCTGGACCTGCATCTGGTGTGTGAAGTAACTATGAGCCACAAAGGACTTAGCAATCCCGTCTCCGGGTAACAGAACTATTAAGCCTTTAGGTGAGGATAAGGCTGAAGAAAAGAATAAGTCTGCAGCAGCAACTAGCATCTAGCTTACGCAAGTGAGAGCGAGAAGAGAAGGCATCGGCGAGAAGTGATCACGAAGTGATCCTAGCTACAAGCTCACAATCATAACCCCTCCGTGTTCAACTCCCGAATCCCTATTCGGAAATTGACAGTCACGCAGCACACGCTGGTAGTGTATTAGTAACATTGTGTCAAGTTATCTACAACCGGAATTAACAAGCTCCCATCTGCCACATAACCGCGGGCACGGCTTTCGAAAGTTCAAACCCTGTAGGGGTGTTCCAACTTGACCCATTACAAGCCCACGATCCGCGGAGTCGCAACTCCAAAGTGGGAAGACCCGAGTATCCTCGGAATCCCGTGCTCAAGATATACCGAGCTAAGGTAAGGCTAATCCAGCAAATCCTCCCGGCGTGTCGACACCCTGATAGTAGCCGCGCGTATCTAAGTCTCAGGACACGACCGGATGGGCGAAGCTACGGGTGGATACCAGATACCTCGAGTTGCCTCAAGGCGGCCCCGCAGGCTCCCCGTTTCGGACCAACACTCATGTGGAGCACTGGCCCGGGGTGGTTGATTAAGAAAGAGGGTTAATTACTCCCTATGCATGTTTAGTTTGTTATTAGGAAATAGTACCAATGTTGGGATTTGCTGGAAAAGACTTAGCACTTAGCGGTTTATCGAGGGGGTCCCATACACCCCAACCGTGTTAGGAACGCATAATCAAGGAACATAATACCGGCTTATACGGATCCTAACGGCATGAGTGGAACAAATCACCAAGCAAAAGGCTTAGCCTTCCACCCTTGCCGATATATAGATGATTTCATTTTAAGCATTTATATAGTGTGATATAACCCAACCAAACTTCAACATGGAGCAAGCATCTTCGATCTTCACCTGCAACTAGCAACGCTATAAGAAGGGCTGAGCGAAGCGTACTTAGCCAAGCAACGGTTTGCATAGGTAGGGTGGTTAAACATGGCAACTGGTTACAAGTAGGAGGCTGACAAGAAGAACATGGGCATTGAGGCAAAACTATAGATCGAGACTACTAGCAATAGGCAAAGATAGTAATGTTATCGGGGTTCGGTCATCTTGCCTGAAGAGAAGTCGTTCGGATCGTAAGAAGGGTCCTCGTGCTCAACCTCGTTGGAAACCTCGTGCTCAACTTCGTACCCGGTCTCAGCTTCCGGCTCTAAACAAAACAATCACACCAAGCACCAATCAACAAGATGCAATGCGCACTCGAAAAACATGAATGCATGATGGATGCACTAAGGATGCACATGGAGCACGTAAAATATCACTCAAGCAAAACACCTCAAAACAAGATAACAACCTGATATTATTAATCTACACAGAAAATCACCCAAGTTTGATATAAGATTCGCTGAAATCGGAGTTACGGGCTAAAAGTTATGCCCGAAACAAGATTTGAGCGAAAGCTGAAAATTACAGCAACATAGCATCTTTGGAGCTCAAAATAATTAAGCTACAGCACCCAAAAAGCATGGCAAAGGACTTGAACACAAACTAGACATATAGTACAGCAACTAGGTCCAAAGTGCACCCCCAACGGAGTCACGGATCAATAGCAATGATCTTGGACATATTGAACTTTGCAATAAAATTCTGGCAGCAGAATTTTATTGAAACTTTAGAGCAAAAGATAAACATGCTACAGCCACTTAAATGGACATGTGAGGACATGAATAGAAATACAACAATATATACTACAAGGAACAATCAAAATCCACCCCAAAACTATCATGCTTTGTCCTACAACATCACACGAACATGGCATCGGAACGTTACAGATTTCAGACTTAGTGAAAAATCACTAAGTCCTAAAACAGCAATATCACCATAGCACACAAAAGAGCATGTTTAAGTCACCTCGAAACTAAACATGGCAAAGGGTAAGCACCTCATCAAAATACATATGACGGTGATCCCGAAACACACAAGCATGCATCATAGAGGTGAACACAACGATTGCAACGAGCTCAACAAGATGGCATTTCATAACAAGTGAAAACACAACATGTAAACATGGCACTTTGCAACGATGATAACAAGGCAATAATAAATCTACCATGCAACCTATCACAAGCATCACGTAGTTCGTGGCAAGACGAACACGTGGACATGTCATTTGCATCGTTTGGACAAACGAGCTAAAAGATATCACATGTCAAAGGTGGCATGAAAATAACACATAACAGCAGTTTATATCATGATGCACTCTTGCAACAGCAAAACAAGTGTCTAGATGACATCTAACATGCATGACAACAACAGGTAAAACGCAGAGGACATCTCCACGAACGTCTGGACATGCTACACGCGCAAAACGGAGCAACAGGCACGAAGTTACATCAGGTCAAAGATTGCATTTCAGATAGACAGATCTGGGACTTAGAAGGATTTAGGGTTCAACCTCTAGCAGATCTGAGGAAAAAAACACGGAGACGGGCCGGATCTGGCCCGGCTGGCGGAGGCAGAGGCGGCGGCCCGGTGAGGCAGAGGCGGCCCGGTGAAGGAACTGGCGCGGCGGAGGCCCGGTGCGGGACCTCGGCCCAGGCGGGAGGCAGGCCTGGCCGGCGCGGAGCGAAGGAGCGGCGATGGAGGGCCCGCTCGGAGAGGATGCGGCGGCCCGGCGCGGTGCACGGGCCCTGGCGCGGCGCGGGGAGATGGGCCGGTGGAGCGGGATATGGCCCAGGGCGGTGAAGAGCTGGCTATGCGGTCGGGCTTCCTCGGGGAAGTGGTCCAGCCTGGCGGATCGGGCCTCTGCTGCGGCGATCTGGTCCCCAGGGCGACGGGCCGGCGCGGAGCGAAGCCTGGCTCGGCGGGGTTGTCTGACGCGGGGCCGCGGCCGATGCGGTCGCCCCGAGCGAGGGAGCCGGCGCCCAGTCGCCCGAGCGTTGACCCGCAGCGATCGATCCCAGATCGGATCCGGCGCAGGTTCGAAGGATCCCCTCGGGATCCGGGCAGAAATTTGGATCTGAAGAAGAAAAGAAAAAAAAAGAAAGTGGAGAAGGGGGAAGAAGAAGGGGATGCCCAAATAGACTAGGGAGGTCTATATGTAGCAGTTTTTAGGGTTAGGAGGGAGTTTAGGGGCGCTAGGAGCCCTCCGATCGCGATCCAACGGATCCGATCGCGGGGGTTGATTTAAAAGGCCTAGACGGAGATAAAAGACTGCAGTAGGGGTGTTTTCGGGACACGAAGTGAAGGCACATCGGACCCACACGAGCAACGGATGGAAAAGTCAACGGAGTCCAAACGAGACGAGATTTGAGAGGCGGGTTGCACACAACAAAACAACAACACACAAAACAACCTCGCGGCACACCGGTAACGTAAAACGCCCGAACAACAAAGTAGGCCTACGGGACGTCACGGACACGTGAGGGAGCTCCGGAACACGAAACGGACAACGGGAAGGAACGCCACGAACCGGATGCAACCCACAACACAAATGCAATGCAATGCACATGTCTACATGATATGAATGAATGCCACACACTCGCACAACAAAACGACGAAAGCCCGAAAGACAAAGAACCCGAAATGGAAATAGATGAAGCCGGAGATATATTATATACCCAAAAGGGAAAGTATTACATCCGGGGCATTACACCGTCGTCCGGTTGTCCGCGCCCTCTCTGCCTGGCTCACCGGCTCGCCTCCTCCATCGCGCCGCCAGGAGCTTGCCTCGAGCCGCCCTCCTCCGTCTCCGCGCAGGAACCGCACCCCGCGTAGCTGAGCTGCTCTGCATCACCGGCCGGCCAGGAGCCGCCGCGTCGCCACCGCCTTCGCGTGCTCCACCTGCGGCCTGCTCCGGCCATGCCAGCCGCAGCAATGGCCTCAAGCCAAGCCGTTGCTCCCTCGTCCTACCATGCCGAGGCCTCTTTTGTCCTCTCTGATGTGGTTTTGCCCTCGAGCTCCTTGGCCTCTGTTCATGCTCCGACGCCGCCGTCGTTTGCCTTCCCAGGAAGCTCATGTTCGCCTCGCTTTCGAGATCATCAGGCGTGGCCAGAGCCACACCAAGGTGTTGCCTCTTGTTCCTGTGATGTCCTGCGTGGGCGCATTCGAGACCGGATTGGAACCTAACCTCAAGCGTCAAGTACCTCTTCTGCGTTTCCGGAATCGCCAGGTACCACGACGACCGAGTACAACTACCGTCGCAAGAAACGAGACCGGCAAGACCCGTGGATGCGCCAAGTACCTCTCCGAAACGGAACGAGTACCTCTACGTCAATGACGACCCCGATGCCCCGTGTACGACTACGAACGAAACGACTACTTCCCTCTACGGACGTGTACCACGACCCACGAGTACCACTACTTCCCTCGATGTCTCGAACCCCTCCGAAAAGCACGCGCCGAAGGTATAACCCCGAGTCGATGACCCGTGGACTGCATGTGTTGTATGAGATGAATCGGATGTTTGCATCGTGTCCGTTGTGCCCTCGTTTGCCTTGGTGGCGACCCGTGGGAACCCGGTGACGGATCACCCCACCTTTCATCTTGTTCGACTCGCTCACGCTACCTTGCTTTTGCACCGGCATCTCGACGAGTGTCGGATCATCGGAACGTTGTAGTGGCATCGTATCCGTTCTCGCCGCCACGACCCTCTTTTCTTTCCGTCGTGGCGACAAATACTCCTTATCATCTTCATGTCAACTTTTAATAAAATTTGCATAAAACTTGCATATGTCATCCGCATCATGATAACAACATTAATATGTTTAAAATGTTGTTTGCTTTACGAATTGCTAAATATGACATATGGGGCTTTACCGGAATTGTTGTTGTTATTTCCGGCCTCATTTAAAATGCCTAAATATTGTAGTTTTATTATGCTTCACCTCTTGCCATGTTAACAAACATTTATTCTTGTCTTGCATCATACCTTACCTCATTTAAACTTGTTTCTTGTGTTGTTTCTCTGTGCTTCCTTCCTTGACATGTAATGCTTCCTGTATAGACTTGTCATGCATCATACCTTGCCATGTATTGCATCATATAGACTTGTGTTGTTTTCTATGCTTCCTACCTTGCCATGTAATGCTTCCTGTATAGACTTGTCATGCATCATACCTTGCCATGTATTGCATCATATATAGACTTGTGTTGTTTTTCTGTGCTTCCTACCTTGCCACTTCAAAACAAGTCCATCCAAGCCTCAGAATATAAAGAAGGCGCCTAGGCACTTGATGGGTGGTGTAAATGGTAGGGTGTGCATTGGTGGAGCCACGATGCAATCACCCAAAACAAACATATTGTATTTGAATAATGTTCGTGCGGCCAATAGAACTGAAGATGTTGCCCATTTGTCCCCTGGTAAGCCCCTATCAGGTTTCGTATACTGCATATCTCACTTTTTTCTCTTTGTGAGCATCTGATGCATGTGAAAATATTTAAGCCAGTAGAAGCTTAGACATTGGCGATCTTCCCATCAACAAGTTATCTTTCAATTCCACTACCCTACATGAAACAGAGATGCCTCGTAAGCCAAGAGAAGTTGTTTAGCTGCTGAGACATGTCAAGATTTCCACTCTTTGCGTAGGTGGAAGTTGAAAACCTGACGACAGTTACTTACAAAAGACTCACAAGGGACTTCAGGAAAAAGATTGTGAGCAAAGCTATGCAAGAATTATTATTTTAATCCTATGGAAGTCATGATTCTTGTGCAATGCCATCCTATACTTCTTAATTTCCAGGTCAAGAATCATCTTCCTTCAACAAGGTTCAATTCGTATGCATTTCTTTAGTTCATCCATATCCCGGTGAGCTCTATGGTCACCCTCCTCGGTTCAGGTTTCGAGTATTCACTCGGTTGCCGCCTAATGCATTTCCCTTTTACTTGCTTCTTGCTTGAAATCGAAAGCTGCCTTCTAGAGCATATCCAATCAATATTGATATAAAATGATCAACAATTGATGTGGCAAGCTTAGGTTATTTAAATCTAGCCATATGAATGCATTCCTCTTTTACTCTATACTTGCCTAGAATCAGAATTGAGAGTTTAGGGTTATATGACCAGATATCGTGATTAAAGTTCAGAGTGTTCAAAGCCTTACTTTTAGTGATTCTCATTAGTTTGTTAAATTGTGCATGTTTCTATGAAATGCCGTTAAATTTCTATGGTCATGTGGCTCGTTTGGGTTTTTAGTTTTGTTCATGTCATATTAAGAGGAAAAAAAGGCTTTGCTCATTATGGTAAATGATTGCCCTAAATGGTCGGCTGGGGCCAATGCATGGTTGGTTCTATATGTACCATGCTATAGGCCATTTGTCTTGAAATCAATATAGTGGTGATGAAGTGTGTTGGCCCTGAGTTCTTTCTTGGCCATAAACTTATTCCGTCTGTTATGAAGGTTAATCATGTTCACAACTTTGTATTTAGGGACCAAGAATCTACATGGACAACAATGCATGCACTCTATGGTTATGACAGGGCTGTGTATAGAGCAATGAATTTTAGTCATGTTTATTCCTATCAGAAAGAACTGAAGGCCCTTTGGTGTGCCTCCTTTCCTGGAACTGACCTTGGGGCCTAATATTAAAAAAATGTGATTTTCCATGTCATATCATGTTATCTAAAAGATTTAGTTGCTACTTCGTGCTGCATTTTTTTTTGAAAATACATGGTAAATGTTCAGTTAAATGCATTCTTAACCTGACTTGCAACATTGATTTGATGGAAGCCAAGATGCTAACGCTTTCGATATTTTGAGGATTTGAATGTTGAATGTAGTTTCTTTTGACTTCTGAGTACGTCCTAATCGTTTATTATCTCAATGGTATATCATATTATTTTTCCTTTGATCATTAAAGGAGGTATGATGCCTAGAATTTGATTTTTTTTTCTAAAGATTTTATATCTAACAGTTTAATTTATAGCAACTTTCCTGATTTCTCACAATCATGTCTAATGGAGTACCCTCTGAAGGTAAAGTTACTTTGCATCGAGTTGGATATAATTAATTAAAGATTGTTATAGGAGGTCTTCCCATAAATCAGTTAGTATGTATCCAGTCAGAAAGATCTATCTGCTTCCGTGAGATTTGAGACCAAGCGACACCGGGGGGTCCTCTCGCCCACTAATCCCTTCTTCCCGACGGCCTAAGAGCAGCATAGGCGTTGCTGCGGTTTCTTTGTCCTTGATGTTGCAGTATTTTTATACACTGAACCGACATGCAATGCGATCTGTCTTGCAATTAATAAAGCATATCTATGCTCCTGCTACTACTTCTAATCGACGAGATAAAAGCGTGACGCTGGCTGCCGAGAATTCCTTCATGCGCCAATCAATTCACCACCATTGCCCTTGTGTTCATATGTGCCTATCATTATCTATGGTGCTTGTCTTTGCTTCTAATGCCTGTAATGCATTTTTGTTACACTATCTTATTTTTCCCAGCACCAAGATGCTCCTTTCATGCTTCTAAGCCTGATCTATTTTATGCACGTCGACTGCCCTAACGAATTTCGGTTGCATTGCCTCTCTTCTCACTAAATTAAGCCTACTGTCATATAGTCACGTTAACAAATACGACCGTTTGATTAGCGCGCAAAATCTCGCCTCATGAGGCGCCACCAGGTGGCGCCCCAACCACTAGTAATTGTCCATTGGACAGTGAAAACATGCATGCATCCGTCTTCTTCCATGTGAGGTGCAGCGTTTTTCGCTACTGATAGATCAGAGCCACATGCAGGAAGGTAATATCATCAAGAGCTCGGGCGGTTGTAAGCCTACATAGAAAATAAAGCACATAAATCACTAAACAAAACGATCTCATCAGATGCGAACAACGTAAGGGTATTGTGCATGGTGCATCTGTTGGCGAACGAAGGATGAAAATCAAAAGTTTCCTACGAAACAACCAAGATCCAATCTAGGAAATGTATAACTACGAGAGGGGAGTGTGTCTACATACCCTTGTAGACCGAAAGCGTTAGCATCGTAACGCGGCTGATGTAGTCGTACTCTTCATGATGCAATCGCGATCCAATCCGATCTCGTGCCGAACATTCAGCTCAATGGTGTCATCTCCTTATTGATCCAGCAAGCGAGAGAGAGGATGTAGATGATATCAGAACCAACACGATGGTATGGTGGTGGTGGCAACAGCAGAATTTCGGCAGGGCTTCGCCAAGTATGTACCGAAGGGACGTGGGAGGAATTGGGAGTGAGAACGGGCCAGGGTCAACGGGTGGCCGCCCCCATGCGCCTCCACCATCTATATTGTAACGCCTGGATAGTTAAGCTATAGTGAACCTCTGCTAATGATGTCACGTCACCTCGATTAGGGTTGCTAATCTTGCGTTAGTTTGAAAACGGTTCAAATTCAAATTCAAATTCGAGCAAGCAATAAAAGTTTAAAAACTTTAAAATAAAAATGTTCGGTGTGTGACAAATATTGCGTAAGTAATTATGGTGAAGAAAACATATTTTTACAAAATGCTAAGATGCTCTAAACTAAATAAAACAGAAAAAGGGAAAAGAATAAAAGCAGAAAACAAATCTAACAAAAGGAACAACTAAACACCCCCCTGCTGGGCTTTGGCCCAGCTGGCCACCAGGCCAACCAGGCCGACCCAATTGCGCCCCCACCTCACTCCCTTATCCCCCACCCTTGGCAAACCCTAGCCCAACCACCACTACTTCCCCACGCTCCTCTCCTCCCTTCCCCCCCGGTCCTGATCGGATCGGCGGGCTCGACGCCTATGCCGCCCCGACGCCCGACGCCGTCCATCCGCCGCTGACCACGTCATCGCCGTCACCATCTCCTCCCCGACGAGCTCCATCAAGCCTCGCCGCCCCCTTCCCATCAACGTACGGTGAGGGCCCTCCCTTGGCCTCCCCTTTCTACCCCCGCGCAGAATGTCGCTGTCGACGTCAACCCGCACACACCCGCCGTCGCCGCTTCCCCACGGCGCCCACGCACACACCCGCCCCCTCCTCGCCGGCGCCACCTTGCCCGTGCGGCCACGACCCCGTCTTGCTCCTCTATGCGGTCGCGCCACCGCGCCCGCCCGCACGCTGCTGGCCGCGCCGGCGCCGCCCCTCGCCTTCTGGCCTCGCCCCTACGCCCAGTCACCCCACGGCCCCCTCCGTCCGCGCGCACCACGCCGCCCATGGTTGCGCCCCTCCTCCTCGCCCCCTTTTTCCACGCTCACCATTGTCGTGCGGCCGCGCCGCCGCTGCGCTCCGGCCTGCCCATGTCCCCGCATCGCTTGCCTCCGTATGTGACCCCCTCCACTCCGGCTCCGCTACACTACTGCCAGCCCCCTGCACCCCGCCGATCGCTCGTGGCCTGCTTCCCCGCGCCGGCCACGCCTGCCGGTGAGCGCGCTCACCGGCGAGCCACCCTCCCCGCGCGCAGCTCCCCCCTCACTCCTCCCTTGCCGCCCGACCCCCCTGGTCGCAGCCGCCGGGGGCCACCCACCTGAGGCCGCCACTGGTTGTGGCCTCGCCCCGCACTCCTTCCACTCGGGCGATGCCCGCACACCCGCACCTAGCACCCCGATAACCCGGGCGCCCAAAACAGCTAGGGGCCCTAGGCCCAATGACATGTTGGGCCCCACCCCAAAACGATTTTACAGAAAAAGGATTAAAACTAATAATAATAAAACAATAAAAGTATTAATTAAGTAACTTAAACTTAATTAATTATGTTTAGAATAACCTAATCACTAATTAATATAATTAACTGATAATTAACTAAACAACCTATGACATGCGGGACCCACACGCCAGCTTGACCCAGTCAACACCTCTGTTGATTGCTGACGTCATGCTGATGCAATAATACTATTTTCGAATTTATTTAATAATTAATAATTTATAAAATGATTTAAAACTTCGGGAATTAATATAAAATAATCCGTAACTCGGATGAAAATATTTTGTACATGAAAGTTGCTTAGAATTTCGAGACGAATCCGAATACGCCGACCGTTCGTCAACCACACGTCCCTAGCATAGTGAACATGCAACTTTCCCGCTCCGTTTCATTTGCCCGAAAACGCGAAACACCGGGAATACTTTCCCGGATGTTTCCCCCCTTCGCTAGTATCACCCGGTACTGCGTTAGGGCACACCTAACACAGTTACATGTCATGTCATGCATCGTCATGCATCTGTTTGCATTGTATTCATTATTTCTTCCACCTCTTCTCTCCGGTAGACTACGAGACCGACACTGCTGCTGCCCCGATCGACTATGATGTTGACGACCCTACCTTCGCTGTCGAGCTTCCAGGCAAGCCCCTCCCCCTTGATCAACCTGATATCGCATATTCTTCTCTCTATTGCTTGCATTAGAGTAGTGTAGCATGTTCCTGCTTTCGGATAATCCTATTCTTCTGCATAGCCTGTCATTATTGCTACAACTATTGATACCTTTACCTGCAATCCTTAATGCTTAGTATAGGATGCTAGTTTTCCATCAGTGTCCCTACATCCTTGTCCGTCTGCCCTGCTATTCTATCGGGCCGTGATCACTTTGGGTGTGATCACGGGTATATACTATATACATATTAAACATGATACATGTTGTGACTAAAGTTGGGTCGGCTCTTTGAGTACCCGCGGTTGATTCATAGATTGGGGGCTGAAAGGACATACTTTCCTGACGGCCCTCTGTGTGGATCTTTGTTGCGGAGCGACAGAGCAGGTTGAGACACCTAGGAGACAGGTGGGCCTGGCCCTGGTTGTTGTCCGTGGTTATTTCATAATAACACGCTTAATGAGTTTGGATATTTGATCTGAGTCTGGCCATTGGCCTATACGCACTAACCAGCTACGTGGGAATAGTTATGGGCACTCGACGTCGTGGTATCAGCCGAAGCCTTCTTGACGTCAGCAACTTTGCGGCGCGCGCCGGGTTGGACTGAAATGCTCGCACTTGTATAAGGGGTCTAGGTCTGCTCACTGGTCGTGTTCGCAACGTGAAGGAGTGCAAAGGGCGATGGCCCATGACCCCTGTGCGCATAGGACTTAGACCAGCGTGCTGACCTCTCTGTTGTGCTTAGGTAGGGCTGCGACGTGTTGATCTTCCAAGGCCGGGCATGACCCCGGAAAGTGTGTCCGGCCAAATGGGATCGAGTGTGCTGGGTTATGTGGTGCACCCTTGCAGGGAAGTTAATCTATTCGAATAGTCGTGTGCCTCGGTAAAAGGATGACCCGGAGTTGTATTCCGACCTCATGACAACTCGAACCGGATACTTGTTAAAACACACCCAGATGAGTTCCAGATATAACTCGGTGGTTGCTCTCTCACAGGGTGATGTGCGGGAGGATCGCCGGGTAGGATTATGTTATTCGATGATACTTGGTGAACTTACCTTCTACTCTCTTCTACTGCTGCAAGATGGAGGCTGCCAGAAGCGTAGGCTTCGATTGGATTAGCTATCCCCCCTTATTCTGGCTTTCTGCAGTTCAGTCCACAGATATTACCCATATCATTGTTACCATTGCATATGTAGTATAGATCCTTACTTGCGAGTACTTTGGATGAGTACTCACGGTTGCTTTGCTCCCCCTTTTCCCCCTTCTGTTCCTTCTTCTCAGATGATGCAAGCAGATGGCGGAGCCCAGGAACCAGACGCCACCTACGATGACTCCTACTACATCAGAGGCGCCTACTACTACGTGTCGTCTGCCGACGACGACCAGGAGTAGTTTAGGAGGACCCCAGGCAAGAGGCCTGCTCCTCTTTCGATCTGTATCCCAGTTTGTGCTAGCCATCTTATGGCAACTTGTTTAACTTTAAGTCTGTACTCAGATATTTGTTGCTTTCGCTGACTCGTCTATGATCGAGCACTTGTATTCGAGCCCTCGAGGCCCCTGGCTTGTAATATGAAGCTTGTATGACTTATTTTACTTTTAGAGTTGTGTTGTGGTATCTACCAGTGAGTCCCTGATCTTGGTCGTACACATTTGCGTGCATGATTAGTGTACGGACAAATCGGGGGCGTCACAAATATATAGGATAGGGGGGAGGGCGTCCAAAACCCATCTAGGGCCGGCCACAAGGTTGAGATCCCTTTAAACTTGGAGATAACATCTTATCTCTAGATTCAACCCTTTAAATTTAGGGATAAGACCTTATCTCTAGATTTAAACATGTGCTTTGGGGAATGGGGCGGCCAGTCTATGTGGGCTATAGCCCCACCCATTGGTCCATGTGGGCCCTTCCTAGATCATTGGGCCCCACGGTGGAACCCCCAGAACCTTCTAAAACCTTCCCGGTACAATATCGAAAAAACCAAACTTTTTCCGGAATCCAAAATATGACTTCCCATATATAAATATTTACCTCCGGACCATTCTAGGGCTCCTCGTGATATCCCGGATCCCATTCGGGACTCCAAACAACCTTAGGATTTTCCACTATTAATATCTCAATACTACCCTAGCGCTACCGAACGTTAAGCGTGCGACCCTACGGGTTTAAGAATCATGTAGACATGACCGGGACTCCTCTCCAGTCAATAACCAATAGCGGGACCTGGATGCCCATATTGGTTCCCACATATTCCACGAATATCTTTATCGGTTGACCACGATGTCAAGGATTCAGTCAATCCCGTATGCAATTCCCTTTTCCGGCAATATGTTACTTGTCCGAGATTCGGTCGTCGGTATCTCCATACCTAGTTCAATCTCGTTACATGTAGGTCTCTTTACTCATTATGTAATACAAGATCCCGTGACTAACTCATTAGGCACATTGCTGGCAAGCCCTTTAGGATGTTGTATTATCGAGAGGGGCCAGAAATATCTCTCCGTCACACAAAGTGACAAATCCCAGTCACGATTGATACGTCCAAAACGTATCTATAATTTCTGCTTGCTCCATGCCTCTTTTGTGTGATATTGCTATTATATTTATGCACTTCCATACACTTTTGATCATATTTGGACTAACCTATTAACTCAGTGCACCCCAGTGCTAGTTTCTGTTTTCTGCTGTTTTTGTATTTCAGGTTTTCCCATTACTTAAAGTGCCAAAAAATTCCGGGAAAAATATATAAAAAATCAGCGCTCCAGAAGCTTCCACGCGGCAGAAGTGGGGCCAGAGGGGAGCCAGGGGCAGCCCAGGCGGCCTGCCCCCACGGCCCCCCTCCTGGCCGCGCCGGGGGGGCGCCTGGGGACCTCCTCTGGTGACCACCTTTGGCATATATTTACACCGCGTCCCGAAACCCTCGAGGATGGAACCCTTTTTCGCGATCTCATCTCTGTTCCGCCGCCGCCGCGCTTCCAAGATCGGGAGCACCAGGAGAACTCTTCCCGGCACCCTGCCGGAGGGGAGAACCACCACCGGGAACTTCTCCACCACCATGGACGCCTCCCAGATGAGTTGTGAGTAGTCTCCCTTGGACCATGGGTCCATGACCAGTAGCTATGTGATGTTCTCCTCCCCTCTTTGTTCTTCATCGATTAGACCTCGTGAGCTGCCCTACATGATCGAGGCACATATGTAATCCTTATGCTGTTGCTATGATGAGTTTGCTGGGATCCGATGGATTATGAGATTATGTTCAGATTGTGTGTGAGTAATATATTTGATTCACCTCTTTTATATTTATGTTCTTGAGTAATTCTTGCATGTTCTCCGTTGCTGTTTATTGCTTTGGCCAAGTAGTAGGTAGTAACTCCAAGAGGGAACGTTATGCTTGATTGTGGGTTCATGCCCCTCGGTGACTAGCTTGAGTGACAGAAACATGAATCTAGGGGATGTGATGTTGCCACAAGGGGGAAAACAACGGTGCTTGTACTTGCGGGTGCAAGGTTTGTTTACTTTACGCAAAGTTCTTTTAATGCAGTTGTCTGTTGCTTTGAGTTTACACTATGGGTGGGACTCGCAACTTAATACCAGCGAGATGTTCTGGATAGATATCTCAAGGTGGATGATTAGTAGTAGATGCAGATGGATTTCAGTCTACTTGCCTTGGCGTACCGCCCATGCTTTTGAGCCTCTACCTTTCTTGCAGCATAGTTAGCATTGGTTTGCGCACATAATCCTGTCAATTGCCCCGCTGTAATTTGTTTACCTCGCTTAGCTGTTTTATCGTCTTTTGGGAGAGAGACATCACTAGTGAACATCATGGGACCCCGGTCCATATTACCATCACTGATCACACCCGTTATTTACTTTCTGTTCTTATTTACTAGCTGCAGTCATACCTATCACTATTATCTCTTGCGTTTGATCCTTTGTAAACGACAAGGCCGGAGGGATTGACAACCTCTCTGTACTCGTTGGGAGCAAAGTTATTTGTATCTGTGTGCAGGTCCTGTCAAGCAAAAGTCTCTGGCACTATTGACACCTTCTTGTTGACCCTCGGAGTCTCACGGGATTCGATCCTTGGTATCTTTGCCAAGGGAAAACTACCGCTACGCTATATCTCAAACCTTCCACTTGGGGTAACCAACGAGGGGCGAGAAGCCATCAAGCAAAGTTTTCTGGCGCCGTTGTCGGGGACTCCACTCTTCAAGATAGGGGAGTTGCACGCTATCTTTTATCTTTGCTTTTTAGTCTTGTTAGTTTACCTTTCAGTTTTGCTTTAGTTCCCTTTATCAAAAATCACAAAAATAGTTATCTTGCTTGCTGCTGCTATGGGTTCCACCAAAAACACTAAATGGGAGGAGTACCCCTTCTTCCATCACGCCAATCACCACTGTCAGGATCTACAAAAGTAATAAACCTTGTGATTATGTTAGTTTTAATGGAGAGTTATGCCCATGGCATGGTCTTCCAGGAAAACAGTATGAGCCCCTGTTTAAGGTTGCTCCTATAATTCCCCAAACTTGGGAAGACGTTCAAACTCTTATAATAGAGAGCAATTCAAACAAAGAAGATGACATTACAATTCTGCTCAATAATGATAAAATTGATTTTGATAATTGTAGTCTCTCAGAAGTTGTCATCTTTTTACAAAGAATGTCTAGAGATCCCCACACTAGCACACTCAACCTTGCCTTCACGGAGCATATCACTAATGCTCTCATCCAAGCTAGGGAGGAGAAACTTAGGGTAGAAGCCTCCATACCTAGAAAGCTAGAAGATGGTTGGGATCCTATGATTAAAATTAAGTAGAATAACTTCTCTTGCTATGCTTTATGTGATATTGGAGCTAGTACCTCCGTTATGCCCAAAAGAATATATGATACGCTTAAATTGAAACCTTTTGATTCTTGTTCTTTTGGTGTTCGTCTTGTTGATTCTTCCAAAAAGAAACCTTTGGGGAGGATCGACGATGTTCTTATCATTGTCAATGACAATTATGTTCCCGTTGATTTTACTATTATGGATATTGAATGTGAACCTTCATGTCCAATTATTTTGGGACGTCCTTTTCTTCGCACCGTTGGTGCTATCATTGACATGAAAGAGGGGAATATAAAATTCCAATTCCCTCTCAAGAAAGGGATGGAACACTTCCCTAGAATGAAGATTAAGTTGCCTTTTGAGTCCGTTACACGGGCTAGCTATTCTCTCACTCTTGATAAAACTTGATTTTCTCTTTTTGCATCATGCCTAGCTTAAAGGCATAAAAGAAAGCGCTTTTGGGAGGCAGCCCACAACGAATTAGGTTTTATTTTGCTTTTGTTGTGTCTTGATGTTTGTTACTACAGTAGCATCATCATTGTATCTTTTTTTTTCAGCTTTGTGCCAAGTTTAGCCTCCGATTGCAAGAAAGTTCAAAAGTTGTGACGTGCTGTCCAGGAAACACATTCTGTCCTTGGACAGAACAATTCGTATAAAATCACCAGATCATCTTTTTGGTCTGAATTTTTTCGACAGCGTGCTCTATACAATTGGCTTTCGGGCGTCTGTTCCGAGTTTTTTGATTTGAGTTGCATAAGTGCCCCGAAAAAATTATTTACTACCTGCTGGTCTGTTTTTCACAGATTCTGACATGTTTTGCCTTTTCTTTGTTTTGCAAACCTTGAGCTTGCTTTTTCTTTGAAAAAACCTTTTGGCAATCTTGAGAAACAGTAGATCTTCAAGATTATCCTTATTTCCAGCAAGAAAAAATTATTTTATTATGGGTACTAACCTCGCTAATCAGATTATGATGAGTTATGTATGAAGGGAGTTTTCTAGTGTGCGAGGGAAGATGATAAAAAGATTCAGGAGTGTCAAACACTCAAGCTTGGGGATGCCCCCGTGCACCCCCAAGAAATATTCAAGAAGACTTAAGCGTCTAAGCTTGGGGATGCCCCCGTGCATCCCCTTCTCCATCAACAATTATCAGTTCGTCTTTCGTTCCACTATATTTTAATCACTTCATGCGTTATGTGCTATGCTTGGAGCGTCTTGCTCTTAGTTTCCTTTTTAGTTTTCTTTAGCTTTGCTTGCTGTTCATAACGAGTTAGAACCCAGCTTTCTTTGTGTGGGAGAGAAACACGCTCCACTTCAACCTAGAACACAACATAGGATTTTCATGTTTATCTTTGCTGTGTATGTTCTTTGTCTTTCAATAGCTACTGCCATGTTTAGCTCTTAGTTTTCATGCTTTACTTTTTAAAGAGCTTTTGTTTAGTTGGTTGCTGAAATCTCTTGAGTTCTCATGTTTATCTTGTTAAGAGAGTTTTGTCTGTTGCACTGAGTTGTGTGTCTTAAACTTAAAGTAGGTAATTGAGGTTACTATTTAATTTTAGTAGTAACTTGCAATAGTTTTGAGGTATTGCCATGAGTAATGTTTGAACTTTTGGTGTCAAGATCTTCAGCCTATTAGTGATAGATGTCGTATTTTGGGCAATCCGTGTTTATTTTCGAAAACCTACAAAATAGTTGAGAACTTTAGCTACTAAATGGATCACTAATATTTGGAGGGATCGAATATTAGAGTACACTCACGTACCATGGGTCGAGGATGAGCAAGGGTAACCAAACCCCCATACACACCTCCTCGGGGTATTTGTCTCTTTGTGAACCTCCTAATTAGATTGAGAGTTACCGATAATAAGTGCATGAGTTCTTCGGACTAATATGAGTATTCGAAAGTTGACACTTCCACCTATCCATATTTTTCTAGCCTCTTCGGTACCGTGCATTGCCCTTTCTCACCTCGAGAGTTGGCGCATACTTCGCCGGTGCATCCAAATCCTTGGCACGATACGCTCTGTCATCATAAGCCTCATTATATCCTTCCTCAAAACAGCCACCATACCTACCTATTAAGGCATTTCCATAGCCTTTCCGAGATACATTGCCATGCAACATCCATCCTCTCATGACTTGATCTTCATGTCATACATGCTTTTTGCTTGATCGATGAGCCGCATGCTAGTTGGGCCTTGCCCTAATCATTGCTACATGACGCGCTAGTATCATTGCATATCCTGCTACACTGGCAGAGGCATACATTTGCATACATCATGATAGTTTCATTTTCTTTATGTTGAGTACTTTTGTAAAGTGTGAAAGATCTTCTATACTTTTTGTAATACATAGGGTGTTGCCCCTAAAGTGAGGAAAAGATCCCAAAGAGGACAAATCAAAAGATCCCAAAGAGGACAAAATCAAAAGATCCCAAAGAGGACAAATGAGAGATAAATAGAAAGATCCATTGAGGCCACAAAAAAATAAAAAAAAAATAAAAAAAAAAGAAATAAGAAATAAAAAGAGAGAAGGGGGCACACTACTATTTCTTTTGAGAGATCCACACTCGTACTCCATCTTATACCTTGTACTCCATAGAGATTATCATTTATGCATATAGCTATGTGGGGACCTTTACACTATATAACTTGGCTTGTATATTCCAATGATGAGCCTCCTCAAAAGAGCTCTAGGTCTTCTTGAGCAAGCAAGTTGGATGCACCCCCACTAGTTCCATTGGAGAGCTTACCTTAGCTCATATGTGCATCCGTTGCATGGCAATCCCTACTCCTCACATCATATCTATCATTTGGCTTTCTCTCGCCGATGATTATCCTCATTGATGTGAGCCTTTCACACCTTTTTTGTCTTCCCCCTCTATCATTTCTCTCTTTGCCATCCTAAGTGTCGACTTTCTTGCATACGCTCATCCATTGCATGAGTGCTCAAAATATCGAAAGGGAGTGGATCATTTTGACTTGTACCTGGCTGACGGTCTGGGGATGAGTCAAGATAAGATTCCAAAGAAGACCAAGTGTGAAACTTTAGTAGATTAAGTTCTCAACAATACAAAAACTATGTTTTACTCTCATATATCCCAATCCCCTTTCTTGCATGCAAACACCATTTGGAGACATTCGAGTCACGGATAGCGAGAGCTCTTGCACCTTTATGTTCTTATGTTACTTGTTACAATGCTAATATAGACTCTTGCTTGTTATGACTTGAATTGAATTACATGCCTTGATTGCTTTACTTAAAAGTTCTAATATGGTCGATAGCATGTCACCACAGAAATTATGCTTGTTATCATTTACCTACTCGAGGACGAGCAGGAATTAAGCTTGGGGATGTTGATACGTCCAAAACGTATCTATAATTTCTGCTTGCTCCATGCCTCTTTTGTGTGATATTGCTATGATATTTATGCACTTCCATACACTTTTTTATCATATTTGGACTAACCTATTAACTCAGTGCACCCCAGTGCCAGTTTCTGTTTTCTGCTGTTTTTGTATTTCAGGTTTTCCCATTACTTAAAGTGCCAGAAAAATTCCGGGAAAAATATATAAAAAATCAGCGCTCCACAAGCTTCCACGCGGCAGAAGTGGGGCCAGAGGGGAGCCAGAGGCAGCCCAGGCGGCCTGCCCCCGCGGCCCCCCTCCTGGCCGCGCCGGGGGGCGCCTGGGCCCCCCTTACCTCCTCTGGTGACCCCCTTTGGCATATATTTACACCGTGTCCCGAAACCCTCGAGGACGGAACCCTTTTTCGCGATCTCATCTCTGTTCCGCCGCCGCCGCGCTTCCAAGATCGGGAGCACCAGGAGAACTCTTCCCGGCACCCTGCCGGAGGGGAGAACCACCACCGGGAGCTTCTCCACCATCATGGACGCCTCCCGGATTTGTTGTGAGTAGTCTCCCTTGGACCATGGGTCCATGACCAGTAGCTATGTGATGTTCTCCTCCCCTCTTTGTTCTTCATCGATTAGACCTCGTGAGCTGCCCTACATGATCGAGGCACATATGTAATCCTTATGCTGTTGCTATGATGAGTTTGCTGGGATCCTTTGGATTATGAGATTATGTTCAGATTGTGTGTGAGTAATATATTTGATTCACCTCTTTTATATTTATGTTCTTGAGTAATTCTTGCATGTTCTTCGTTGCTGTTTATTGCTTTGGCCAAGTAGTAGGTAGTAACTCCAAGAGGGAACATTATGCTTGATTGTGGGTTCATGCCCCTCGATGACTAGCTTGAGTGACAGAAACATGAGTCTAGGGGATGTGTTGTTGCCACAAGGGCGAAAACAACGGTGCTTGTACTTGCGGGTGCAAGGATTGTTTACTTTACGCAAAAGTTCTTTTAATGCAGTTGTCTGTTGCTTTGAGTTTACACTATGGGTGGGACTCGCAATTTAATACCAGCGAGATGTTCTGGATAGATATCTCAAAGTGGATGATTAGTAGTAGATGCAGATGGATTTCGGTCTACTTGCCTTGGCGTACCGCCCATGCTTTTGAGCCTCTACCTTTCTTGCAGCATAGTTAGCATTGGTTTGCGCACATAATCCTGTCAATTGCCCAGCTGTAATTTGTTTACCTCACTTAGCTGTTTTATCGTCTTTTGGGAGAGAGACATCACTAGTGAACATCATGGGACCCCGGTCCATATTACCATCACTGATCACACCCGTTATTTACTTTATGTTCTTATTTACTAGCTGCAGTCATACCTATCACTATTATCTCTTGTGTTTGATCCTTTGTAAACGACAAGGCCGGAGGGATTGACAACCTCTCTGTACTCGTTGGGAGCAAAGTTATTTGTATCTGTGTGCAGGTCCTGTCAAGCAAAAGTCTCTGGCGCTATTGACACCTTCTTGTTGACCCTCGGAGTCTCACGGGATTCGATCCTTGGTATCTTTGCCAAGGGAAAACTACCGCTACGCTACATCTCAAACCTTCCACTTGGGGTAACCAACGAGGGGCGAGAAGCCATCAACGATCCATGCCAACCCAACAGACACCTTCAGAGATACATGTAGAGCATCTTTATGATCACCCAGTTACGAAGTGATGTTTTATATCACACAAGGTATTCCGCCGGTATCCGGGAGTTGCATGATCTCATGGTGTCAATGGAATAGATACTTGACATTAAGAAAGCTATAACAAATAACTTAAACGATCTCATGCTAAGCTTACGGTTGGGTCTATCTATCACATCATTCTCCTAATGATGTGATCCCGTTATCAAATGACAACTCATGCCTATGGTTAGGAAATCTTAACCATCTTTGATCAACGAGCCTAGTCTAGTAGAGGCTCACTAGGGACATGGTATTTCTGGTCAATACAATTCTAGCATGAATAATAAACCTTTATCATGAACAAGAAAATATGATAATAACCAATTTATTATTGCTTCTAGGCCATATTGCCAACATCATCTTCTACATATGTTCTGAAAGAACATATTCCCCCCATATGTATTTTAGTGTTAATAACAAGTGATTACATGACTACTAGTATTCATGAGTATATGAGCATGTTTTTAGTCCAATAGAAATGAAGTCAAGGTGGTTGTCAGGGATATTACTAGCAGGTATAAACCGGCCAGGAAGATCCGGATTACGTTAATGTAGTTGTGTAATCATAAGCCCAGTAGGTTATGAGTTAGAGGTTACGGCCCATGGAGGTATAGAGCCCATATGTAAAGTTTACGGTTTATAAACCGTCATACCATGTAACTTGAGATGTAAGATAAAAAGAGCAGAGACCGAGGCGGACAAGATTATGAGCCGGCCTCGGGACTCTCTAAACCGGACCGGGCGTTGCCTCCTATATAAAGGGACGACCCAGTGACGGTTCAAGGACAAGAAACAACCCGTCGAGACACAGGCAAGCAATCCGCTCCCTGTTCATCGACGCCCAAGTGATACGTCCAAAACGTATCTATAATTTCTGCTTGCTCCATGCCACTTTTGGGTGATATTGCTATGATATTCATACACTTCCATACACTTCTGATCATATTTGGACTAACTTACTAATCCAGTGCACCCCAGTGCTAGTTTCTGTTTTCGGCTGTTTTTGTATTTCAGGTTTTCACGTTTCGAGAACTGCCCAGAAAAATTATATAAAAAATCAGCCATCCGGAAACAACACTGCGTCCGAAGGGCAGCCTAGGGGGGGGCCACCAGGGCTCCAGGCGCCCTGGCGGCGCGGCCCCCCCTGGGCCGCGCCGGGGGGCGCCTGGGCCCCCCGAGGTTCCCCCGATGCCCTACTTTGGCATATATTTAAAGGACCCTCCGAAACCCTCAGAACAGAAAATCTTTTCGCGATCCCATCTCTGTTCCGCCGCCGCCGCCGCTTCCAAGATCGGGAGCACCAGGAGAACTCTTCCCGGCACCCTGCCGGAGGGGAGGATCACCACCGGGAGCTTCTCCACCACCATGGACGCCTCCCGGATGACTCGTGAGTAGTCTCCCTTGGACCATGAGTCCATGACCAGTAGCTATGTGATGTTCTCCTCCCGTTCTTGTGCTTCACTAATTAGTCCTCGTGAGCTGCCCTACATGATCGAGGCACCTATGTAATCCTTATGTTGTTGCTATGTTGAGTTTGCTGGGATCCGATGGAGTATGAGATTATGTTCAGATTGATCTTGAGTAATATATTTGATTCACCTCTTTTATATTTTAGTTCATAAGTAATTCTTGCATGTTCTCCGTTGTTATTTATTGCTTTGGCCGAGTAATAGGTAGTGACTCCAAGAGGGAACGTTATGCTCGATTGTGGGTTCATGCCCCTCGATGACTAGCTTGAGTGACAGAAACATGAGTCTAGGGGATGTACTGTTGCCACAAGGGGGAAAACAATGGTGTTTGTGCCCGCGGGTGCAAGGATTGTTTACTTTACGCAAAGTTCTTTTAATGCAGTTGTCTGTTGCATTGAGTTTACACTATGGGTGGGACTCGCAACTTAATACCACCGAGATATTCTGGATAGATATCTCAAGGTGGATGATTAGTAATAGATATTGATGGATTTCGGTCTACTTACTTTGGCGTACCGCCCATGCTTTGAACCTCAACCTTTCTTGCAATGTAGTTAGCATTGGTTTGCGTTCGTGGTCCTGTCAATTGCCCAGCTGTAATTTGTTTACCTCACATAGCTGTTTTATCGTCTTTTGGGAGAGAGACATCACTAGTGAACACCATGAGACTCCGGTCCATATTACCATCATTGATCACATCCACTATTTACTTTTCTCTATTTACTTACTATTGCAAAACACTATCTATCACTACTATCATTGCTTTTAATCCTTTGTGAACTACAAGGCCGGAGGGATTGACAACCTCTCTGTACTCGTTGGGAGCAAAGTTATTTGTATCTGTGTGCAGGTCCACGTTGATTGCTACTAATCTGGCGCCGTAGCAATTGACACCTACTTGTTGAACCTAGGAGTCTCTGGGGATTTGATCCTTGGCATCTTTGCTAAGGGAAAACACTTCTACAATACTGCATCTTACACTTTCCACTTGGGGTAACCAACGAGGGGTTCGAGGCCCATCAAGGAGTATTTTCTGGCGCCGTTGCCGGGGACTCCACTCTTCATGATAGGGGAGTTGCATGCTATCTTTTACCTTTTCTTTTTAGTCTTGTTAGTTTACCTTTCATTTTTGCATCAGTACCTTTTTATCAAAAATCACAAAAATAGTTATCTTGCTTGCTTGCTACTATGGGTTCCACCGAGAACACCAAGTTGTGTGACTTCACTAGTCACAACAACGATGACTTTATCTGCACACCTATCACTACACCTGCCACTTCAGCACCTTCATATGAAATTAAACCTGCTTTACTGAACTTAGTCATGAGAGAACAATTCTCCGGTGCTGGAGATGATGCTGCTTTACACTTGAACAACTTTGTTGAACTTTGTGATATGCAAAAGTACCAAGAAATAGATGGTAATATTGTTAAGCTTAAGCTTTTTCCTTTCTCCTTGAGAGGAGGAGCTAAAATTTGGTTTCAGTCCTTGCCTAGAAATAGCATAGATTCATGGGACAAGTGCAAAGATGCTTTTATTGGAAAATACTATCCACCTGCTAAAATTATCCAACTTAGAAGTAACATAATGAATTTTAAACAATTGGATAATGAACACGTTGCCCAAGCTTGGGAACGTATGAAGTCTCTTATCAAGAACTGCCCTACTCACGGTTTGACTACATGGATGGTTATTCAAACTTTTTATGCAGGCTTGAACTTTACCTCGCGGAACTTGTTAGATTCGGCCGCGGGAGGAACTTTTATGTCAACTACACTTGGTGCTGCCACGAAGCTTCTCGATGAGATGATGACCAACTATTCCCAATGGCACACCGAACGCGCTCCAACAGGTAGGAAGGTAAACTCCGTCGAGGAGATTTCCTCCCTCAATGAAAAATTTGACTTGATCATGTCTCTACTTTCGAAGCAATCTACTGTTGATCCTCGTGATGTTCCTTTAAATTCTTTGATTGCTCAAGAACAAGTAGATGTGAACTTTATCTCTAGAAACAATTTTAACAACAATGCTAATAGGAGTAATTTTGGTAGCAATCCTAGACCGTTCCCCTCTAACTCTTATGGGAACAACAATGCTTATCCTAGTACCAAGAACTCCAACACTGAACTAGAGACTATGCTTAGAGATTTCATCACTACCCAAAAAGCCTTCAATAAAAGTATAGAAGAGAAACTACATAAACTAGATGATCTTTCTTTTAAGGTAGACCACTTAGCCAATGAGGTAAAATTGCTAAAAATTGAAACTTCTCCTCTTAAGGAGAGGGAAGTCATCCCTATTAATGCTACTCAAGTACAAATTAATGAAAACATTAGGATGATGGCTAAGCTTAAAGAAAGATGGGCTAGAGAAAGGGAGGAAGAAGATAGAATTAAGAGCCTTCCTACCTACCACACTGTTGCTACTATCCAAGTTGTTGAGGATGTTCACACTCTTAGCACCCAATGTACTCCTGGTCCCAATGGACCTATTAATGGTGATGCTATGACTATAGAAGCTACCAAACAGGTGAACCTTAAGGACACCACTACCACTTTACTTGATGCTCGTGACCTTGATTTTGATAATTGCACTCTTATCGAAGTTATTGATTTCCTTCACAAGATGTCTAGAGATCCCCGCACTAGCACGCTTAACCTTGCCTTCACAGAGCATATCACTAATGCTCTCATGAAAGCTAGGGAGGAGAAACTTAGAGTAGAAGCCTCCATACCTAGAAAGCTAGAAGATGGTTGGGATCCTATGATAAAAATTAAATTGAATGACTTCTCTTGTTATGCATTATGTGATGTTGGTGCTAGTACCTCTGTTATGCCCAAAAGGATATATGATATGCTTAAATTGAAACCTTATGATTCTTGTTCTTTTGGTTTTCGTCTCGTTGATTCTTCCATAAAGAAACCTTTGGGGAGGATCGACGATGTTCTTATTGTTGTCAATGATAATTATGTGCCCGTTGATTTCACTATTATGGATATTGAATGTGATCCTTCATGTCCAATTATTTTGGGACGTCCCTTTTTGCGCACCGTTGGTGCTGTCATTGACATGAAAGAGGGTAATATAAAATTTCAGTTTCCTCTCAAGAAAGGGATGGAACACTTCCCTCGTAAGAAGGTCAAGTTACCTTTTGAGTCCGTTGTACGGGCTAGTTATTCTTTTACTCTTGATAAAACTTGATCTATGCATTATGCCTAGCTTAAAGGCATAAAAGAAAGCGCTTTTGGGAGGCAGCCCACATGAATAAAGTTTTTGTTTTTGTTGTGTCTTGATGTTGTTTACTGCTGTAGCATCATCATTGTATCTTTGCTTTTCATATTTGTGCCAAGTATAGCCTCCGATTGCTAGAAAGTTCAAAAGTTGTGAGGTGCTTTCCAGGAAACAGATTCTGTCCTTGGATAGAAAAATTCGTATAAAATCACCAGATCATATTTTTGGTCTGAATTTTTTCGACAGCGTTCTCTATATAATTGTCTTTCGTGCGTATGTTCTGAGTTTTTTTTATTTGAGTTGCAGAAGTATCCCGAACAGATCAATTACTACCTGCTGTTCTGTTTTTCACAGATTCTGTCCTGTTTTGCCTTACCTCCACTTTGCAAATCAAGAGCTTGATTTTTCTTTGCAAAAACCTTTTGGCAATCTTGAGAAACAGTAGAACTTCAAGAATATCCTTATTTCCAGCAAGGTATAATTATTTTATTAAGGGTACTAACCTCGCTAATCAGATTATGATGGGTTGTGTATGAAGGGAGTTTTCAAGTGTGCGAGGGAAGATGATAAAAAGATTCAGGAGTGTCAAGCGCTCAAGCTTGGGGATGCCCCCGTGCACCCCCAAGAAATATTCAAGGAGACTCAAGCGTCTAAGCTTGGGGATGCCCCCGTGCATCCCCTTCTCCATCAACATTATCAGTTCGTCTTTCGTTTCGCTATATTTTTATCACTTCATGTGTTATGTGCTATGCTTGGAGCGTCTTGCTTTTAGTTTTATTTTTAGTTTTTCATAACGAGTCGGAACTCAGCATTCCTTTATGTGGGAGAGAAACACGCTCCACTTCTACCTAGAACATAACATAGAATTTTCATGTCTATCTATGCTGTGTGTGTTCTTTATCTTTTAATAGCTACTATCATGTTCTGCTCTTAGTATTCATGCTTATCTTTTCAAAGAGCTTTTGTTTAGTTGGTTGCTTGAACTCTCTTTAATTACCATGCTCACCTTATTAAGAGAGTTTGCTTCCGTTGCATTGGTTAATGTGTCTATGATAAAGATGCTACTTGCATGATGGTGCTTAGTTGTTCAGGTTTTCTTATGGTTAATCTCAAATAGCTGGGGGGTTCCCAATGTGTTATTGGAGTACCAACTTGATTTGTCTGCCTATGGTATGGTATCGTTTAGTAATATCTTCCTTCGAGAATTTATTTTGATTGACTTGGCGTATGCTCACGCATATTTAAGAATGTAAAGAAAGTCTGTCAAGCCTTGATGATCTTTTATTTTTGAGTAGCGATATAACTTCCATGCCTGATTCAATATTGCTTTGTCGCTCTGCATAATTATGACCGTCATTGCTCTCTTAGTTGGTCGCTCCCAGTCTTTTGCTAACCTCCACCTGTACTAAGAACTAACCATGCAATACATAGCTCATGGGAAAGTAGCCTAAAAACTATTGTGGTAAAGAATATGTTGCTTTTGTATCTTATTTCTTATGAGTTGCTTGCTGAGTGGTAACCATGTTTCTGGGGACGTCATCAACTATCACACTTTTGTTGAATATCATGTGAGTTGCTATGCATGTTCGTCTTGTCCGAAGTAAGGGTGATTTGCCGTGGGTTGAATTAATATGCATATTGTTAGAGAAGAACATTGGGCTGCCAACCAAAGCCATGCATCATGGTGGAAGTTTTAGCTTGGACCTTAATCCTCAATCTCTCATGAGAATATGCTTATGCATTAAAGAGGAGTCCATCATCTATTTTCTATGTTGTCCCGGTATGGATGTCCTCAAGTTGAGATCTATCAAAAACGAGAAATCAAATGCGATCTATCTCCTTGGACCTTTGTACAGGTGGCATAGGGGTACCCCTTTGTGACACTTGGTTGAAACATATGTAATGCAATGATAACCCATGGAGATCCGAGCTAATTAGGACAAGGTGCGAGCACTATTGGTATACGATGCATGAGGCTTGCAACTTATAGGATGTTTTATGCATGACACATATGAAGTACTACTACCGTTGACACAATTGCTTCCATGTTTTCAAAATAAAAAGCTCTAGCACTTAACCATTCTTTTACCTTTATGTTAAAGCACCAACTACTAAGAGCATGATTGTCATTCTGAGTGTAATGTGCATTGTCCCAAAGTAGCATTGTCTTTTGCATGATTGTGATATCGTTTATTCTGAAATGATTGTATCTAGTCATCACTTAAACCTTGAAGGTGCCCCTGCATTTATGTTTTGCATCACTAAAGGGGGCAAGCTAGATATCACTATATCATATTTTCACATCATGTTCATTGCAAATCTTTTTGATGTTTCAGTTTCATATTGTAAAACTTTCAGTCATTTGTGATTTTCTCATCAGGCAACTTAATTACTTTAGAATCATTGTCTCAGTAAGCTTTTGTCATATGACTATGAAAAAGTCCTATATGGTTAATAGCATGTCACCAAAAAAATTATTCTTGTTATCATTTACCTACTCGAGGACGAGCAGGAATTAAGCTTGGGGATGTTGATACGTCCAAAACGTATCTATAATTTCTGCTTGCTCCATGCCACTTTTGGGTGATATTGCTATGATATTCATACACTTCCATACACTTTTGATCATATTTGGACTAACTTACTAATCCAGTGCACCCCAGTGAGAGTTTCTGTTTTCGGCTGTTTTTGTATTTCAGGTTTTCACGTTTCGAGAACTGCCCAGAAAAATACAGAAAAATTGTATAAAAAATCAGCGATCCGGAAACAACACTGCGTCCGAAGGGCAGCCTGGGGGGCCACCAGGGCTCCAGGCGCCCTGGCGGCGCGCCCCCCCTGGGCCGCGCCGGGGGGGCGCGTGGGCCCCCCGAGGTTCCCCCGATGCCCTACTTTGGCATATATTTAAAGGACCCTTCGAAACCCTCAGAACAGAAACTCTTTTCGCGATCCCATCTCTGTTCCGCCGCCGCCGCCGCTTCCAAGATCGGGAGCACCAGGAGAACTCTTCCCGGCACCCTGCCGGAGGGGAGGATCACCACCGGGAGCTTCTCCACCACCATGGACGCCTCCCGGATGACTCGTGAGTAGTCTCCCTTGGACCATGAGTCCATGACCAGTAGCTATGTGATGTTCTCCTCCCGTTCTTGTGCTTCACTAATTAGTCCTCGTGAGCTGCCCTACATGATCGAGGCACCTATGTAATCCTTATGTTGTTGCTATGTTGAGTTTGCTGGGATCCGATGGATTATGAGATTATGTTCAGATTGATCTTGAGTAATATATTTGATTCACCTCTTTTATATTTTAGTTCATAAGTAATTCTTGCATGTTCTCCGTTGTTATTTATTGCTTTGGCCGAGTAATAGGTAGTGACCCCAAGAGGGAACGTTATGCTCGATTGTGGGTTCATGCCCCTCGATGACTAGCTTGAGTGACAGAAACATGAGTCTAGGGGATGTGCTGTTGCCACAAGGGGGAAAACAACGGTGCTTGTGCCCGCGGGTGCAAGGATTGTTTACTTTACGCAAAGTTCTTTTAATGCAGTTGTCTGTTGCATTGAGTTTACACTATGGGTGGGACTCGCAACTTAATACCACCGAGATGTTCTGGATAGATATCTCAAGGTGGATGATTAGTAGTAGATATTGATGGATTTCGGTCTACTTACTTTGGCGTACCGCCCATGCTTTGAACCTCAACCTTTCTTGCAATGTAGTCAGCATTGGTTTGCGTTCGTGGTCCTGTCAATTGCCCAGCTGTAATTTGTTTACCTCACATAGCTGTTTTATCGTCTTTTGGGAGAGAGACATCACTAGTGAACATCATGAGACTCCGGTCCATATAACCATCATTGATCACATCCACTATTTACTTTTCGCTATTTACTTACTATTGCAAAACACTATCTATCACTACTATCATTGCTTTTAATCCTTTGTGAACTACAAGGCCGGAGGGATTGACAACCTCTCTGTACTCGTTGGGAGCAAAGTTATTTGTATCTGTGTGCAGGTCCACGTTGATTGCTACTAATCTAGCGCCGTAGCAATTGACACCTACTTGTTGAACTTAGGAGTCTCTGGGGATTCGATCCTTGGCATCTTTGCTAAGGGAAAACACTTCTACAATACTGCATCTTACACCTTCCACTTGGGGTAACCAACGAGGGGTTCGAGGCCCATCACCAAGCAATACCAAACCAAACTAGATGTAGGCTTTTACCTTCTTCGAAGGGGCCGAACTAGTATAAACCCTTTGTGTTCTTTGTGTGCTTTAACCTCTTCAAGCTAACCCGCGTGATGGCTCCACACCTAAGTCCTCTAAACCGGACATTTGTTGTGCCAATTCCACGACAGTTGGCGCCCACCGTGGGGCTATCGCACGATGGTTTCGAGTTCTTGAAGGGCAGCTTTGAAGGACTCAAGGGTTACGCGGTTGGCCGGATGACCAAGAGTCGCCGCGGCCGGATCTACATCGACGACGCAGGCTGGGGCCCTGAGGCCGATTCAATCGAATACAGTTACCGGGTCCCCTTCGGCGGCATCCATGTCTTCATCAGCAAGATTGGTGAACCGGGACCTGAGCCGGACATCTTCCCCAACATCGTCGAGCTGGCTCAGCGTGTGAGATCGGCCCGGATTCAGCCTACCATGAAGCGTGTTTTCGTTGGAGCAGTACATGGAGTCCAAGCCGAGGACGGATCGGATTCTGGTGGCGAGACAGTTGTCTACTCTGAAGATGAATCTTCATCCGGAGAGACCGAATCTTTGTATCTGTTGCGGGACGGTCGATCCGGGGGTGTATCCGATGGTGACAGTATTCCGGACCCCTTTGATCCGCCAAACCAGGTGGCTGTCTTCATGGCCGGATCACAGTCTATGCAGCAGCCCACGGTGACCGGGGCGTTCACAACAGAGGTAGCTGGTGCAGGGGCGAGCAACCAAGCCCCCTCACCCTCTGACGCTCTATCCACCTTGGTCGAGGAGTTGACAGCCCGCGCAATAGCAGAGGTAGCTCCTGCCAACAAGGCGCAACATGATGCGGAGATCCTTCAGCTGAAGGGCCGGATTGAGCAAGCTAAACGGGATCTGGATGCAGAGAAAGCCATGATGGTAACAAGGCAAGCAGAGCTGGATTCCCAAGCTTTCCGGCTCAGGATTGATTAGGCCTCTGCGCAGGAGGTAAGGAACAGAAGGTATCAAACTCGTCTACCGCCGGTCTATGAGGCGATGAATCTCTTTGGCACACCAGGAGCGGGAGCCAGCAATAACCTAGAAGTAAACCAGAGAGGAGCCCCAGGAGCAGGCGCACCGGTTCAACAGCCGACCGCAGAGCAAAATCGTCAGGTTGTGCCCACGCCGCACATCCCCACACCTCCTGGCCATTATTCAAACCCATAGGATAACATTGTTGCCACCGCTTCACGACTGGCCGCTTTACCTATTGAGGGGACATCCCCCATGGCGATGGAAGCACGCAGGGTCAATGAATTGCTGGACACAGCGTTGACACAGCAGCAGGCGTACTCTTATAGCAGGGAGAGAATTCATTCAACACCCCACCACAGCAGGAGTTACACTAGGCGTTGGGATGAACCGGAAGTGTCCAGCAGCGAACGGAGACGTCACCGTCACAGGCAAGATAATCTGGCAGGAGCATAGGCGCACGCCCAGGAGGCGATGAACCGGGCCAGACCTACTGCCCGCGAGGATATCCGTAAAATGACGCCGGTTCACCCAACCACAGCAGAGACAGGAGTCACGGCGAGTTCTTTTGGAGTACAGTGTCTTGTTCCCGCTTTACGAAGCGTAAGGTTACCCAAGGACTTCAAAGGTCCGCACAAGGTGCCTAACTATACGGTAGACCTGGCTCTAGAGGCTTGGATTGAGAGCTATGAGATGGCTATGGAGATGCTAGATGTGGATGAAGCGGCATGCGCAAAGTATTTTACCATGATGCTTGAGGGTACAGCCCGCACATGGTTAAAAGGCTTACCACCTAACTCCATCGGATCATGGGGTGACCTGCGTCGCCAGTTTATCAAAAAATTCACAGACACGTGCAAGCAACCGATGTTAATAGTGGACTTGGCGGCATGTGTTCAAGGAGAGCAGGAGCCTACGAGCACCTGGGTACGGCGAGTGTCGGAAATCCTGCACTCTTCCAATAGCATCAATCCCAGTACGGCAATAGTGACACTGGAAAACAATTGCCGGTTTGAGTCCCTGAAGCTGAAGTTGTGACGGCTCAAGCGGGATTGTAATGACATGGGGACACTCATGAGCGCTCTGGTGAAGTATGGGGACTCTGATAACACTAAATACCCAGAGGCAGATGGAGACAAGTCCGGGAAAGCGAACAAGGCTGGTAAACCGGCGCAGGCTAATCCGGCAGGAACAAGTTTTAATGGTAAGCGAAAGGCAGAGAACAGCTCTGATTTTGTGGCCAATACCAATGTTCAAGGCAATTTTCAACGCCGCAAGGGTAGGCCACCTCCACGGAGCGGGGGGGGTCCATCAATCTGGATCAACAGTTGAACGAGCCTTGCCCGAAACATAGCACGCAGGAACACCTAGCTAAACATACATGGGGGCAATGCCGGATCATGGTAGAGGCCATGAGACAAGCCAAATACGACAATGGACCACCGAGCGACGGCTCGAGTTCCGGTTTTCAAGGTCCGGGTCACCAGGGTAATGGATCCGGATCCGGATATCATGGCGGCAACAATAACTACAACCAAGGCAACCACAACCAGCATGGTCAGGGCGGTTATAACAACCAAGGCAACCACCAGCATGGTCAGGGTGGCTACAATAACCAAGGCAATCAGCAGCGTCAACAGCAGCAGCAATCCGGATATCAGAGTAATCCGAAGGAGCTAAGTAGTGGACAGTACCATGTCTTTACTACGAGTTTGTGCAAAAGGGATCAAAAAATCCTGAAGCGGGCGGTAAACGCAGTTGAACCGGCAACACCATGTTTTGTGCGTTGGTCGGAACAACCTATTGTGTGGAGCAGAGAGGATCACCCGCCGCGGATTGATAATCCGGGCCAGTTGCCCTTAGTGGTGGCACCACAGGTGGGTGGTTACAAATTCACAAAGGTACTCATGGATGGCGGCAGCAGTATCAACATCTTATATTACAAGACTTTCCGTCGTATGGGGTTGACGGACAAGAAGTTGAGATAGTCCAATACAGTGTTCCATGGAGTGGTGCCAGGTAAATCGGCTTACCCAGTTGGGAAAATTGATCTGGAGGTCACCTTTGGAGATGAGCAGGACTCCAGGTCAGAGACAGTAACCTTTGAGGTTGTAAAAATCCGGAGCCCATATCATGCTCTGTTTGGAAGGCCGGTTTACGCCAAATTCATGGATAGACCGTGCTATGTTTATCTACAGCTCAAGATGCCGGGTCACAAGGGAACCATCACGGTTCACGGAAGTCGCAAGATTGCATTGGAGTGCGAGGAAGGAGACGCAGCCTATGCAGAGGCAGTAGGTGCTACAGAGGAGTTGAAGTTGTACAAAGACAACGTTGATCCGGCAGATATGTCCCCGTTAAAGAAGCCAACTACAGAGCACGATCCGGCGTTGAAGTTTAAATCGGCAGAGGAAACTAAGCAAGTTGACTTTGTGCCAGGCGATTCATCCAAGCAGTTCACTATCAGCGCTAACCTTGACCCCAAATAGGAAAGCGCGCTCATCGAGTTCATCCGTGAGAACCGGGATATCTTTGCATGGAAACCTTCTGACATGCTAGGTATACCGAGGGAACTCGCTGAGCACAGTCTTAATATTGATCCGAAGTTCAAACCAGTCAAGCAGTATCTGCGCCGCTTCAATGAAGAAAGGCGCAAGGCTATAGGTGAAGAAGTGGCTAGGCTTTTGGCCGCAGGGTTCATAGTTGAGGTGTTCCATCCGGAGTGGTTGGCTAATCCGGTTCTGGTGTTAAAGAAAAATGGAAAGTGGAGGATGTGTGTGGATTACACAGACCTAAACAAGGCTTGTCCAACTGATCCTTTTGCTCTCCCCTGTATTGATCATATCATTGATGCTACGGCGGGATGTGAGCGGCTAAGTTTTTTGGATGCATATTCAGGGTATCACCAGATCAAGATGGCAGTTAAGGACTAGGAGAAGACAGCCTTCATAACTCCCTTTGGAGCCTTCTGCTATGTATCTATGCCCTTTGGGCTCAAGAGTGCCCAAGCAACTTACCAGCGTTGCATATAGAACTGTCTTAAGGGGCAGATCGGGAAAAATGTCCATGCTTATGTGGATGACATTGTTGTAAAATCAAGGAAGGAGGAGACGCTGATAGAGGACCTAAAGGAAACCTTTGAAAACCTCCGGGTTTATAAGATGACGCTTAATCCGGAGAAGTGCGTTTTTGGTGTTCTGGCTGGCAAACTCCTCGGATTCTTAGTATCAAACAAAGGAATAGAGGCCAATCCGGAGAAGATCAAGGCAATCACATCCTTGACTAAACCAGCTTGTATCAATGATGTCCAGCGCATCGCTGGCCGGATTACAGCGTTAAGCCGATTCATCAGCCGTTTGGGAGAGAAGGCAATTCTGCTTTATCAGATGCTGAAAAAGACAGACCGGTTTATATGGAGCGATGTTGCAAACACTACGTTTGAGGACTTGAAGCGGCAATTAGCAGAACCACCGGTCCTTGCTGCCCCTGTTGACAACGAGCCGCTGCTGTTATACGTGGCTGCCAATGCCCGTGCAGTTAGCGTGGCAATTGTGGTGGAGTGCAAAGAAGCAGGCAAGGAATATCCGATTCAGCGCCCGGTTTATTACGTCAGTGAGGTTCTAATTGAATCGAAGCAAAGGTACCCACACTGGCAGAAGCTGGTGTATGGCGTGTTTATGGCAAACCGGAAGCTGAAGCACTACTTCCAGGGCCACCCAATCACTGCTGTTAGCTCAGCTCCGTTGGGGGATATAATCCAGAACAGAGAAGCCACTGGCAGAGTAGCAAAGTGGGCCATTGATCTTAGCCCACACAGATTGAAGTATGTACCACGTACTGCTATCAAATCCCAAGCATTGGTAGATTTCATCAATGATTGGATAGAATTGCAAGCACCAGAGGAGAAGCCGGATCATACATACTGGACTATTCACTTCGACGGTTCAAGGCAATTAGAAGGCTCGGGGGCTGGAGTTGTGTTAAATTCCCCACGAGGTGACAAATTTTGTTATGTCCTCCGACTGATGTTTCCTTGCACTAACAATGCGGCTGAATATGAGGCACTGCTTCATGGCCTGCGGATGGCTAAGGAGATGAACTTGAGCTGGGTCAAGTGCTTTGGTGATTCAGATTTAGTGGTGCAACAAGTACCTGGCAAGTGGGACTCTAAAGACCCTCTCATGGCAGCTTACAGGCGAGAAGTTGAAGCAATTGCAGGATGTTTCAAGGGATATCAGGTGGATCACATAGACCGGCGGAAAAATGAAGCGGCTGATGCTCTAAGCCGGCTGGGTTCTCAGCGTAAACCGGTGCCGCCGAATACTTTCTTAGACGAGCTACACAGTCCATCAGTTCAGGAGTGTCAAACGCTCAAGCTTGGGGATGCCCCCGTGCACCCCCAAGAAATATTCAAGAAGACTTAAGCGTCTAAGCTTGGGGATGCCCCCGTGCATCCCCTTCTCCATCAACAATTATCAGTTCGTCTTTCGTTCCACTATATTTTAATCACTTCATGCGTTATGTGCTATGATTGGAGCGTCTTGCTCTTAGTTTCCTTTTTAGTTTTCTTTAGCTTTGCTTGTTGTTCATAACGAGTTAGAACCCAGCTTTCTTTGTGTGGGAGAGAAACACGCTCCACTTCAACCTAGAACACAACATAGGATTTTCATGTTTATCTTTGCTGTGTATGTTCTTTGTCTTTCAATAGCTACTGTCATGTTTAGCTCTTAGTTTTCATGCTTTACTTTTTAAAGAGCTTTTGTTTAGTTGGTTGTTGAACTCTCTTGAGTTCTCATGTTTATCTTGTTAAGAGAGTTTTGTCTGTTGCACTGAGTTGTGTGTCTTAAACTTAAAGTAGGTAATTGAGGTTACTATTTAATTTTAGTAGTAACTTGCAATAGTTTTGAGGTATTGCCATGAGTAATGTTTGAACTTTTGGTGTCAAGAGCTTTAGCCTATTAGTGATAGATGTCGTATTTTGGGCAATCCGTGTTTATTTTCGAAAACCTACAAAATAGTTGAGAACTTTAGCTACTAAATGGATCACTAATATTTGGAGGGATCGAATATTAAAGTACACTCACGTACCATGGGTCGAGGATGAGCAAGGGTAACCAAACCCCCATACACACCTCCTCGGGGTACTTGTCTCTTTGTGAACCTCCTAATTAGATTGAGAGTTACCGATAATAAGTGCATGAGTTCTTCGGACTAATATGAGTATTCGAAAGTTGACACTTCCACCTATCCATATTTTTCTAGCCTCTTCGGTACCGTGCATTGCCCTTTCTCACCTCGAGAGTTGGCGCATACTTCGCCGGTGCATCCAAATCCTTGGCACGATACGCTCTGTCATCATAAGCCTCATTATATCCTTCCTCAAAACAGCCACCATACCTACCTATTAAGGCATTTCCATAGCCTTTCCGAGATACATTGCCATGCAACATCCATCCTCTCATGACTTGATCTTCACGTCATACATGCTTTTTGCTTGATCGATGAGCCGCATGCTAGTTGGGCCTTGCCCTAATCATTGCTACATGACGCGCTAGTATCATTGCATATCCTGCTACACTGGCAGAGGCATACATTTGCATACATCATGATAGTTTCATTTTCTTTATGTTGAGTACTTTTGTAAAGTGTGAAAGATCTTCTATACTTTTTGTAATACATAGGGTGTTGCCCCTAAAGTGAGGAAAAGATCCCAAAGAGGACAAATCAAAAGATCCCAAAGAGGACAAATGAGAGATAAATAGAAAGAGCCATTGAGGCCACAAAAAAATAAAAAAAAATAAAAAAAAAGAAATAAGAAATAAAAAGAGAGAAGGGGGCACACTACTATTTCTTTTGAGAGATCCACACTCGTACTCCATCTTATACCTTGTACTCCATAGAGATTATCATTTATGCATATAGCTATGTGGGGACCTTTACACTATATAACTTGGCTTGTATATTCCAATGATGAGCCTCCTCAAAAGAGCTCTAGGTCTTCTTGAGCAAGCAAGTTGGATGCACCCCCACTAGTTCCATTGGAGAGCTTACCTTAGCTCATATGTGCATCCGTTGCATGGCAATCCCTACTCCTCACATCATATCTATCATTTGGCTTTCTCTCGCCGATGATTATACTCATTGATGTGAGCCTTTCACACCTTTTTTGTCTTCCCCCTCTATCATTTCTCTCTTTGCCATCCTAAGTGTCGACTTTCTTGCATACGCTCATCCATTGCATGAGTGCTCAAAATATCGAAAGGGAGTGGATCATTTTGACTTGTACCTGGCTGACGGTCTGGGGATGAGTCAAGATAAGATTCCAAAGAAGACCAAGTGTGAAACTTTAGTAGATTAAGTTCTCAACAATACAAAAACTATGTTTTACTCTCATATATCCCAATCCCCTTTCTTGCATGCAAACACCATTTGGAGACATTCGAGTCACGGATAGCGAGAGCTCTTGCACCTTTATGTTCTTATGTTACTTGTTACAATGCTAATATAGACTCTTGCTTGTTATGACTTGAATTGAATTACATGCCTTGATTGCTTTACTTAAAAGTTCTAATATGGTCGATAGCATGTCACCACAGAAATTATGCTTGTTATCATTTACCTACTCGAGGACGAGCAGGAATTAAGCTTGGGGATGTTGATACGTCCAAAACGTATCTATAATTTCTGCTTGCTCCATGCCTCTTTTGTGTGATATTGCTATGATATTTATGCACTTCCATACACTTTTTATCATATTTGGACTAACCTATTAACTCAGTGCACCCCAGTGCCAGTTTCTGTTTTCTGCTGTTTTTGTATTTCAGGTTTTCCCATTACTTAAAGTGCCAGAAAAATTCCGGGAAAAATATATAAAAAATCAGCGCTCCACAAGCTTCCACGCGGCAGAAGTGGGGCCAGAGGGGAGCCAGAGGCAGCCCAGGCGGCCTGCCCCCGCGGCCCCCCTCCTGGCCGCGCCGGGGGGCGCCTGGGCCCCCCTTACCTCCTCTGGTGACCCCCTTTGGCATATATTTACACCGTGTCCCGAAACCCTCGAGGACGGAACCCTTTTTCGCGATCTCATCTCTGTTCGGCCGCCGCCGCGCTTCCAAGATCGGGAGCACCAGGAGAACTCTTCTCGGCACCCTGCCGGAGGGGAGAACCACCACCGGGAGCTTCTCCACCACCATGGACGCCTCCCGGATGAGTTGTGAGTAGTCTCCCTTGGACCATGGGTCCATGACCAGTAGCTATGTGATGTTCTCCTCCCCTCTTTGTTCTTCATCGATTAGACCTCGTGAGCTGCCCTACATGATCGAGGCACATATGTAATCCTTATGCTGTTGCTATGATGAGTTTGCTGGGATCCTTTGGATTATGAGATTATGTTCAGATTGTGTGTGAGTAATATATTTGATTCACCTCTTTTATATTTATGTTCTTGAGTAATTCTTGCATGTTCTCCGTTGTTGTTTATTGCTTTGGCCAAGTAGTAGGTAGTAACTCCAAGAGGGAACGTTATGCTTGATTGTGGGTTCATGCCCCTCGATGACTAGCTTGAGTGACAGAAACATGAGTCTAGGGGATGTGTTGTTGCCACAAGGGCGAAAACAACGGTGCTTGTACTTGCGGGTGCAAGGATTGTTTACTTTACGCAAAGTTCTTTTAATGCAGTTGTCTGTTGCTTTGAGTTTACACTATGGGTGGGGCTCGCAATTTAATACCAGCGAGATGTTCTGGATAGATATCTCAAGGTGGATGATTAGTAGTAGATGCAGATGGATTTCGGTCTACTTGCCTTGGCGTACCGCCCATGCTTTTGAGCCTCTACCTTTCTTGCAGCATAGTTAGCATTGGTTTGCGCACATAATCCTGTCAATTGCCCAGCTGTAATTTGTTTACCTCACTTAGCTGTTTTATCGTCTTTTGGGAGAGAGACATCACTAGTGAACATCATGGGACCCCGGTCCATATTACCATCACTGATCACACCCGTTATTTACTTTATGTTCTTATTTACTAGCTGCAGTCATACCTATCACTATTATCTCTTGCGTTTGATCCTTTGTAAACGACAAGGCCGGAGGGATTGACAACCTCTCTGTACTCGTTGGGAGCAAAGTTATTTGTATCTGTGTGCAGGTCCTGTCAAGCAAAAGTCTCTGGCGCTATTGACACCTTCTTGTTGACCCTCGAAGTCTCACGGGATTCGATCCTTGGTATCTTTGCCAAGGGAAAACTACCGCTACGCTACATCTCAAACCTTCCACTTGGGGTAACCAACGAGGGGCGAGAAGCCATCAACGATCCATGCCAACCCAACAGACACCTTCAGAGATACATGTAGAGCATCTTTATGATCACCCAGTTACGAAGTGATGTTTTATATCACACAAGGTATTCCGCCGGTATCCGGGAGTTGCATGATCTCATGGTGTCGATGGAATAGATACTTGACATTAAGAAAGCTATAACAAATAACTTAAACGATCTCATGCTAAGCTTACGGTTGGGTCTATCTATCACATCATTCTCCTAATGATGTGATCCCGTTATCAAATGACAACTCATGCCTATGGTTAGGAAATCTTAACCATCTTTGATCAACGAGCCTAGTCTAGTAGAGGCTCACTAGGGACATGGTATTTCTGGTCAATACAATTCTAGCATGAATAATAAACCTTTATCATGAACAAGAAAATATGATAATAACCAATTTATTATTGCTTCTAGGCCATATTGCCAACATCATCTTCTACATATGTTCTGAAAGAACATATTCCCCCCATATGTATTTTAGTGTTAATAACAAGTGATTACATGACTACTAGTATTCATGAGTATATGAGCATGTTTTTAGTCCAATAGAAATGAAGTCAAGGTGGTTGTCAGGGATATTACTAGCAGGTATAAACCGGCCAGGAAGATCCGGATTACGTTAATGTAGTTGTGTAATCATAAGCCCAGTAGGTTATGAGTTAGAGGTTACGGCCCATGGAGGTATAGAGCCCATATGTAAAGTTTACGGTTTATAAACCGTCATACCATGTAACTTGAGATGTAAGATAAAAAGAGCAGAGACCGAGGCGGACAAGATTATGAGCCGGCCTCGGGACTCTATAAACCGGACCGGGCGTTGCCTCCTATATAAAGGGACGACCCAGTGACAGTTCAAGGACAAGAAACAACCCGTCGAGACACAGGCAAGCAATCCGCTCCCTGTTCATCGACGCCCAAGTGATAAGTCCAAAACGTATCTATAATTTCTGCTTGCTCCATGCCACTTTTGGGTGATATTGCTATGATATTCATACACTTCCATACACTTCTGATCATATTTGGACTAACTTACTAATCCAGTGCACCCCAGTGCCAGTTTCTGTTTTTGGTTGTTTTTGTATTTCAGGTTTTCACGTTTCGAGAACTACCCAGAAAAATCCAGAAAAATTATATAAAAAATCAGCGATCTGGAAACAACACTGCGTCCGAAGGGCAGCCTAGGGGGGGCCACCAGGGCTCCAGGCGCCCTGGCGGCGCCCCCCCCTGGGCCGCGCCGGGGGACGCCTGGGCCCCCCGAGGTTCCCCCGATGCCCTACTTTGGCATATATTTAAAGGACCCTCCGAAACCCTCAGAACAGAAACTCTTTTCGCGATCCCATCTCTGTTCCACCGCCGCCGCCGCTTCCAAGATCGGGAGCACCAGGAGAACTCTTCCCGGCACCCTGCCGGAGGGGAGGATCACCACCGGGAGCTTCTCCACCACCATGGACGCCTCCCGGATGACTCGTGAGTAGTCTCCCTTGGACCATGAGTCCATGACCAGTAGCTATGTGATGTTCTCCTCCCGTTCTTGTGCTTCACTAATTAGTCCTCGTGAGCTGCCCTACATGATCGAGGCACCTATGTAATCCTTATGTTGTTGCTATGTTGAGTTTGCTGGGATCCGATGGATTATGAGATTATGTTTAGATTGATCTTGAGTAATATATTTGATTCACCTCTTTTTTATTTTAGTTCATAAGTATTTCTTGCATGTTCTCCGTTGTTATTTATTGCTTTGGCCGAGTAATAGGTAGTGACTCCAAGAGGGAACGTTATGCTCGATTGTGGGTTCATGCCCCTCGATGACTAGCTTGAGTGACAGAAACATGAGTCTAGGGGATGTGCTGTTGCCACAAGGGGGAAAACAACGGTGCTTGTGCCCGCGGGTGCAAGGATTGTTTACTTTACGCAAAGTTCTTTTAATGCAGTTGTCTGTTGCATTGAGTTTACACTATGGGTGGGACTCGCAACTTAATACCACCGAGATGTTCTGGATAGATATATCAAGGTGGATGATTAGTAGTAGATATTGATGGATTTCGGTCTACTTACTTTGGCGTACCGCCCATGCTTTGAACCTCAACCTTTCTTGCAATGTAGTCAGCATTGGTTTGCGTTCGTGGTCCTGTCAATTGCCCAGCTATAATTTGTTTACCTCACATAGCTGTTTTATCGTCTTTTGGGAGAGAGACATCACTAGTGAACATCATGAGACTCCGGTCCATATTACCATCATTGATCACATCCACTATTTACTTTTCTCTATTTACTTACTATTGCAAAACACTATCTATCACTACTATCATTGCTTTTAATCCTTTGTGAACTACAAGGCCGGAGGGATTGACAACCTCTCTGTACTCGTTGGGAGCAAAGTTATTTGTATCTGTGTGCAGGTCCACGTTGATTGCTACTAATCTGGCGCCGTAGCAATTGACACCTACTTGTTGAACCTAGGAGTCTCTGGGGATTCGATCCTTGGCATCTTTGCTAAGGGAAAACACTTCTACAATACTGCATCTTACACTTTCCACTTGGGGTAACCAACGAGGGGTTCGAGGCCCATCAAGGAGTATTTTCTGGCGTCGTTGCCGGGGACTCCACTCTTCAGGATAGGGGAGTTGCATGCTATCTTTTACCTTTGCTTTTTAGTCTTGTTAGTTTACCTTTCATTTTTGCATCAGTACCTTTTTATCGAAAATCACAAAAATAGTTATCTTGCTTGCTTGCTACTATGGGTTCCACCGAGAACACCAAGTTGTGTGACTTCACTAGTCACAATAACGATGACTTTATCTGCACACCTATCACTACACCTGCCACTTCAGCACCTTCATATGAAATTAAACCTGCTTTACTGAACTTAGTCATGAGAGAACAATTGTAGGATCGAAAGTATGTCTAGAGGGGGGGTGATTAGACTACTTGTAAATATAAAAATTCTGCCTTTTGATCATGAACAGTTTTTGGCAGTTTCACAATTATGATCAAGACAAGTATCACCCTACACATGCAATTCTAGAGTATAAGCAGCGGAAAGTAAATTGCACATGTAGTAAAGAGAGGTGGAGAAGATCAAACGCAATTTGGAGACGCAATGATTTTTCCCGTGGTTCCGATAGGTAGTGCTATCGTACATCCACGTTGATGGAGACTTCAACCCACGGAGGGTAACGGCTGCGCGATTCCACGGAGGGCTCCACCCACGAAGGGTCCACGAAGAAGCAACCTTGTCTATTCCATCATGGCCTACGCCCACGGAGGGCTAGCCTTACTCGGGGTAGATCTTCACGAAGTAGGCGATCTCCTTGCCCTTACAAACTTCTTGGTTCAACTCCACATCTCGATGACGGAGGCTCCCAAGCGACACCTAACCAATCTAGGAGGCACCACCCTCCAAAAGGTAATAGATGTTGTAGATGATGATGAACTCCTTGCTCTTGTGCTTCAAATGATAATCTCCCCAACACTCAACTCTCCTCACTGATATGGTTGTGGTGGAAGAAAGGTTTGAGTGGAAAGCAACTTGGGAAGGTTAGAAATCAAGTTTCATATGGTAGGAATGGAGCAACTTGATCTCAACACAAGGGTAGGTAGTTCTCTTCTCAGAAAGTGTAAGGTAGGAGTGGTAGTACTTTCTGATGGCTCTCTCCACGAATGAAGAGGGGGTGGAGGGGTATATATAGCCTCCACACAAAATCCAACCGTTACACACATAATTGAGCAATCTCGGTGAGACCGAAGTGGAAACTCGGTCAGACCGAAAGTTCAAATATAGTGAACGTTGGGGTTTTCGATGGGACCGAAAATACCATCTCGGTTTGTCCGATTTGAGTCAAAGATAGGAACTTGCCAGTTTCGGTGGGACCGAAATTAACAACTCGGATATTCCGATATGATGACAGAAGGTTACAGAAGCTTGGCAGTCCATGTTTCGGTGAGACCGATCTCAAACTCGGATTGACCGATTTTTCTAGGGTTTGGCTTATGGCTGAGGTGGTTCATCTTGGTGGGACTGAGTTGGAAGAATCGGTTTGTCCGAGATTACTTATGAGTGTGTATAGTAGTGAAAGTTGCTGATAGTTAAAGGAGATATATCACTAAGCACTTGAGCAACCAGATCATCAACACAACCTCATCCCCTTTTAATAGTATTGGCTTTTCCTATGGACTCAATGTGATCTTTGATCACTAAACCAAAAATGGAGTCTTGAGCTTTTGCCAATGCTTGCCTTAGCATTTTGAGGGGTCCACTTCTTCAGTCATTTCCATACCCATATCACTGAACTTCTCTGAAATGATTCTCAAGTAACTATTAGTTCAATGATATATATGTTGTTATTAATTACCAAAACCACCCGAGGATTAGTTGCACTTTCAATCTCCCTCTTTTTGGTAATTGATGACAACATATAGATCAAAGCTTCGACAAAAGATATAATCAATGAATAATATCGTCGCTTTGAGAAGTATGTGATAAACAAGAGCTCCCCCTAAATTTGTGCATTATTTAAAATTTGCGTTTGAATGCAAATGCACAATCGATTAGGATTATGGGTCACTCTTCCATGTCACATACATCTTGGTGGAGCGCACAAAATGATAAGAATGAATAACATGCACCCAATCACCAAGACATGAGTAAATAACCATACAAGATAGGAATAGCATATGATAAGCATTAAGCACACATTAAAGCATAGTATGACTAAGCACTCATTAAGGTAGCATTAAACGTAGTATCAAGCACACTGAAAGTTTCAAGAACCAAAAGAACCAAATGTATCTCAAAGAAAACCGGCAAAAGAACGAAAGAGCACTCTCTCTCTCTCGAAGCCCTATGATCTATACAATTTCTCCCCCTTTGGCAACAAGTTACCAAAAAGTTCGAAAAAGCATAGAGCTAAGCGTCACTGTGGGCTCTGCTGGCGGCTCCCGTCTGGGTAGATGTCGGAGTAGAAATGACGGCATCGGCGAAGACTTCAGCTGGTGTCTGCGCTGGAGGAGTGGATGCTGGAGCTGTGGCTGGAGTAACTGCTGGAGCTGTAGGAGGTGCTGAAGTAGTAGCCCTGGAGTCAGTCACTGGAATAGCAGCTGATCGGGATCCTCTGGGAACCTGAGCAGTCTGGCGATGAGTGTCCTGGACTAGGTCATCCTGCATGAGCTCTGCTCTGTCCTGCCTTGCTTCCTCCATGTCTGCCTCAAGCTTGTTGACGGTCACCTGAATCTCAGTCAGCTTCACGTCCAGAGCGTGGATCTTGTCGTCAACAATCCTCTCTAGGCTCTCCTGAGATTGTTCAATGCTGGCTAGGCGTTGTTCAATCCTCTGGGTAACTTCAAGAATCTGCTCTCTGAAGCTCTTTGGTTTAGCTGCTGCTGCTGCTGCCTCTTTATCAGCTTTGGCTTTCTTAGCAGCTTCAATCTTGGCTTGACCTTCAACTGAAGTTGGATCCTCTTCATCCATCACAACAATGTTGTCTTCATGCTCTGGCTGCAGTGGTAAGTGCTTCCTATCCCACATGAATTTGCCCGTGCCAAACTTGGCATTGATAAGCATCTGAATTTGTGGGGCAAATCCACACGACCTCTTCTGGTCAGCTGCAGTCCTCTTAATGGTCTCTACCATTAAGTCCATCACCTTGAAAGGTGCCTTCTCATCAAGAATGTGCAGCATGTTGATAGAATAGCCTCGGATCATTCGATGGTCTCCAGACTTGGGCATCAAGGTATGCCTCAGAATAGTGTTTGTGGTAGTTAGACCTGCCTGGAGATAGTACACTGAGCCAAGCTTCCACCCTTCCAAATCTGCTGCGGGGATCTCCTTGTACATGTTCTTCATGGAATCATGGTTCTTCTTAGGAATCCCATAGACATCAATGTCGTCCTCTCTCTGCACTGGAGCATTCAGAAGTTCTGCCCATTCTTCAACAGACGAAGAAAACCTTTGACCTTCAGTCATCCAGGTGATCTTCCCATCAGGATAGAAGTGGGTTGTGGCGTAGAACTGCATGATCATCTCATCGTTCCAATCTGTCAGTTTCTGACCCACAAACTCATCAACTCCACATGCAGTGAAACTCTCATGCACATGGGGAAAGAAGTCACGGTGCTCTTCACTGTCAATGTACTCCTAGTCAACGTATCTGGTATCTGCAACAATAGGTTTCTTATCCATCAGCACGGTCTCATAGAAGTCCTGCTGCTCTCTGGTGTGGAATCTGGGGTCCACATCAGTCCTTCTCCTCACGGCATATGGATCAGACTGTCTCCATAGCCTGAGACCTCTATCCTTCCTTGCCTTCATATCCTCGGCTTGAGGATGAGCATCGTTGTGGAGTGGCAATTTTGGACGGAGCTTCAGCAACACATGTTCTTCTTCAGACTCAGACGGTGGCACATCACCTTTGTTCTTCTCAGGGGCTGGGATGTTCCTGGTTGTCCTCTTGGGCTTGGCAGAAGGCTTTGCTGGAGCTGCCTTTGCTTGAGCAGGCTTCTTGGGCTTAGAAGTGGCTTGAGCCCTAATTGCATCACCCATGAGTTTCTGCTTCTGAGGAGCAGGCTGGGGTGCTTCTTCTTCTTCTTCTTCAACAGCTGCTTCTGCATGAGGTTCAGCATACACAACTCTCTTCCTCTTGGAAGTTTTCTTCACTTTACTTGGGGCTGGCTCTCCCAAGTTCAGCTTCTTGGCAACAGCTGACTGCTTGACCTTGTTGGTGCCTTTCTTGAACTGCTGCCCTTGGTGCTCTTTGGCAACAACATTTCTCTTGGGCTTGGAGGTTACTTCCTCAGCAATGAAGTCAGAGTCCTCATCATCAGAATTTCTCTGCTTTCTGGTTCTGGTGGCTGCAGGAGGCAAACCACTAGGGGTACTCCTCTCACCATCATCACTAGGACTACTAGCCTTAGGACTAGTATCTGCCTCAGGAATCTCTGCAAAAGGTGACTCAGACCTGTTATGGCTGTCACTGGCATCTGACATGGCTGACAACCTGTGAATAGATAAGGTATAGGCAGAGTAGAAGAGTTATCACAAACTGCAGAGGTTTTTGCAAAAAAATGAGTTCAAATCTTAGTTTTGAGTTTTCACAGAATGCATTTCGGTCAAACTGATATTCAGTTTCGGTGAATCCGAAGTGTATACAGAGGCTTACCACACCACTTTCGGTCAGACCGAAGTGGGTTTCGGTCCTGCCGAGACACTAGGGTTTCACTAAGACTCTACATCGGTCACACCGATTTGCACGACTCGGTTAGACCGAAAGGTGCAGTGCAATGGCCAGAGGCCAAATCGGTCATTCCGAGTTTTCAAAATCGGTTTCACCGAGATGTATTCCGTGGAAACCTAACCCTAAGAATTTTACTCGAAACTAGATCCGATCTGATGTTAAGGAAGATTTCAAACGTGGCTAGATACAGGGCAAACCAATCGTGCAATGAATCAGATGGGGAGCACGAGAGGGATCGAGACTCACCCTAACTTGGTGGAGTCCCTCTACGGCGGCAACGGCGCGGAGAAGAAAACCGTTGACGGCGGCGGATACCTGCGGCGAGGGCGCACAGGCGACGACGGCGACGATCCGGAGATCAGGGCGACGGCAGCAGGGGACTTGGGGGCGAAACGGTTTGAAGGAAAAATCGCGCGCTGCCCTTAGTATTTATATCCCCTTGCTGTCGGTGGGACCGAGTTGAAAAACTCGGTGACACCGAAATGGATAACTGTTGTGCAGTTATGCATATCGGTCACGCCGAGATTTTGAACTCGGTTTCACCGAGATGAAACCTAGATCAGTCTAAGCGTTTCGGTTGGACCGAGTGGGAAAAGTTGGTCTGACCGAAATTGACTTAGAAGGTTTTGGAAGTCAGCCTTAGACGGATCGGTGGCTCCGAGTGCTCCTCACTCGGAGGGTCCGAAAATGACTTGTTCAAAGTTTTTGATTTGAGCATGAATAGAATTTGAGACAAGAAAGCATAGATAGCTAGGGAAGGTGCTTAGGCATTCTTGTCCATCCATTTGGCCAGAAAAATCAAAACAACCACAACAACAAATGGATGTCCTCGAATGGATAAAATCATGCATTCAACATGCTCACACAATAAGATAGCAAATGAAATATGTGTCAAACATGCACAACCAAAACTCTAGCTACTAGCACACAATTTGTCGATGACTAGGTCATCTTTATATGAGTATTTTGACTTAGGAGCCAAATGAGAACATTTGATCATAGGTCATACTCATCGTTTAAGCACAAGTGGGGTTACCACTTTTACATAAAGCATTGATGTGATCACATCATTTGGAGATGCTTTAGCTCAATTTTTTAGAGCAAAGCTCCCCCTAGATGTGAGAACCCCTTTTAAAGGGTCAAACTAACCTTGGGTTGTCGTAGAAGACTTCATGTAGATGTTGAAGATGTGGATGCTCAATGTTGATGTAGATCATCAAGAGTTGGGAGCTATCCTTTGGATTAGGGCACTTTCAATACCTACATGGGTTAGTCCCACAAGGAACAAACAAGGATATCCATAGACATAGATTGAAGTTCACAAAAGATGATGTCCTATGAAAGCAATGATTACCTTGTCCCTTGACTTACCAACAAGAGGGTTTGTGACTCCATGAACTAGTGCATGATGTGGAAGTTGATTGCACAAGTTCTTGCCAAAATGAATGTGAGTGAAGTATGTTGGCGGAGTCACCCTCAAGAACCTTCTATTTCTTCTTCTTTGGGATCCACATCATCTTGATGGGAATCCTTGGGGTTGTAGTTGAGCTTGACGAAGTAGAACTTGACGTGTCCTTGGGAACCCACTTGACCATGGCTTGAGGTGCTTCAATGAATGCATCAATCTCCTCTTGAAGCTTGTCCTTGGCCTTTAGCTTGAGGTCTTGTGGTGGAAGGTCATCTTGAGTTTGTTCCACATTGAAAGAAGTAGGATCATACTTCTCCTTTTGAGAAACAAACTGTGGAGTAGGATATTGACCTTCTTCCCACTCAACACCTTCGGCGTTGAACTTTCGCTCAAAACCAATCCCTTGATTCTTCCGGTGCCTTCCTTGTTTGCGAACAATTTCCTCAAAGTTCTTGCTTCTGGCAAGACTCTTGTAGACACCTTTCTCTATTATTTCCTTCAATAAGCTATTTTCTTGCTCAAGTGTAACTTGGCTTGAAACATTGTTAGTGGAATCAAGAGAACTACTAGAAGTAACAACATTAGATTTAACATGGTTATTGTTACTACTAGAGGAAGAATTTTTCTTATGCTTGTCATGCTTAGTCTTAATAGGTGGCAAGAAATTAGACAAGAGAAGTCGTTTGGCAAGATATGAAGAACTCTTCTTTCGAAGATCGTCATTAATCGCTTTTAGAAACTCATGTTCTTGCTCTAGAGTGAGCTTCTCGAAGCGTAGCTTCTCATGAGATCTTAGGAGCTCTCTATGATCTTCTTGAGTTGTTTCATGAGCTAACTTAAGAGTGTTTAGTTCTTTAGTTAGACGTTCAATCTCCTTCATAGCATTGTCATTCGACTCTTCTCGACTATAAAGACTACTAGCATTTTCATCGTTACTAAGCTCACTAGATTTATCATGCAAGAGCTAATCTTCACCAAGCAAGTCATCCTCATCACTATCAAAGTCAATGAATTCAGGGTGTGTTACCTTGGGGCCTTTAGCCATGAAGCATCTTCCAATTCCCTCATTGGGTGAATCAAATAAGTCGTAGGAGTTGGAGTTGGAGGATACGAGAGCAAGACCGGCAACACCTTCATCTTGACTGTAGTCGGAGTCGGAGTGATAGCTTCCATCGAATTGATTGTCAGAGTCGGAACCGGAGACCCATTCACCTACATGAGCTTGATGTCTTCTTCTTGTGTAGCTCCTTGATGACTTGTCTTTCCTTTCCGAATCCTTGCTTCTCCGAGAGGGTCTTCGTTCATAACGATCATCTCTACTCCTTCTCTCTTTCCGAGGTGACTCATCTCTTGATCTTCTTCTTGGAGATTCTTCTCTTCTCTTGTGGGGAGCCGTACACTCATTTGAGAAGTGTCCGGGTCTTCCACAATTATAGCAGTTTCGATCACGACTAGAAGATCTCTTTTCATCATATGATCTAGACTTTGAGCTTCTTTCTTTGCCTCTATTCTTGTAGAACTTGTTGAAGTTCTTAACCATTAGGCTAATCTCTTCATTGGAAATTAACTTGTCACTTGAGGTTGTGGGAGCATCACTTGTAGCTTTGTAAGCACCACTTGACTTGTTGTGAAGCTCTTCCTTATCCTTAAGTGTCATCACATGAGCAACAATTCTTCCAATGACTTCAGTTGGCTTGAGAGTCTTGTAGTTTGGCATCATTTGGATCAAAGTGCACACGGTGTCATATTTTCCATCCAAAGCTCTGAGAATCTTCTTAATGATGAATCGGTCGGTCATTTCTTCGCTTCCTAAGCCGGCAATCTCATTTGTGATGAGAGCAAGCCTAGAGTACATTTCAGCGACTCCTTCACCATCCTTCATCTTGAACTTGTCAAGTTGACCTTGAAGAATATCTAGCTTTGATTCCTTCACAGATTCAGTACCTTCGTGCATTTCAACCAAAGTATCCCAAATCTCTTTAGCATTCTCAAGACGGCTGATTTTGTTGAACTCCTCGGGACATAAGGCATTGAAGAGAATGTCACAAGCTTGAGCATTGTTTTGCAACATCCGCAACTCTTCCAGTGTAGCTTCGCGATCCGGAACTTTTCCTTCCTCGAAGAATTCACCTTGCATACCAACACAAATAATGCCCCATGCGGCTGGGTTATGACCAAGAATATGCATTTTCATTTTATGCTTCCAACTAGCAAAATTTGTACCATCAAAGTAAGGACCTCTACGATAATTACCCTCACTAGACGCCATACTCTCCTAGGTTGTGAAACCAAGCTTATGGAGTCCAATGCAATGGAAACCAAAACAATGGAGACCAAAGCTCTGATACCACTTGTAGGATCGAAAGTATGTCTAGAGGGGGGGTGATTAGACTACTTGTAAATATAAAAATTCTGCCTTTTGATCATGAACAGTTTTTGGCAGTTTCACAATTATGATCAAGACAAGTATCACCCTACACATGCAATTCTAGAGTATAAGCAGCGGAAAGTAAATTGCACATGTAGTAAAGAGAGGTGGAGAAGATCAAACGCAATTTGGAGACGCAATGATTTTTCCCGTGGTTCCGATAGGTGGTGCTATCGTACATCCACGTTGATGGAGACTTCAACCCACGGAGGGTAACGGCTGCGCGAGTCCACGGAGGGCTCCACCCACGAAGGGTCCACGAAGAAGCAACCTTGTCTATTCCATCATGGCCTACGCCCACGGAGGGCTAGCCTTACTCGGGGTAGATCTTCACGAAGTAGGCGATCTCCTTGCCCTTACAAACTTCTTGGTTCAACTCCACATCTCGATGACGGAGGCTCCCAAGCGACACCTAACCAATCTAGGAGGCACCACCCTCCAAAAGGTAATAGATGTTGTAGACGATGATGAACTCCTTGCTCTTGTGCTTCAAATGATAATCTCCCCAACACTCAACTCTCCTCACTGATATGGCTGTGGTGGAAGAAAGGATTGAGTGGAAAGCAACTTGGGAAGGTTAGAAATCAAGTTTCATATGGTAGGAATGGAGCAACTTGATCTCAACACAAGGGTAGGTAGTTCTCTTCTCAGAAAGTGTAAGGTAGGAGTGGTAGTACTTTCTGATGGCTCTCTCCACGAATGAAGAGGGGGTGGAGGGGTATATATAGCCTCCACACAAAATCCAACCGTTACACACATAATTGAGCAATCTCGGTGAGACCGAAGTGGAAACTCGGTCAGACCGAAAGTTCAAATATAGTGAACGTTGGGGTTTTCGGTGGGACCGAAAATACCATCTCGGTTTGTCCGATTTGAGTCAAAGATAGGAACTTGCCAGTTTCGGTGGGACCGAAATTAACAACTCGGATATTCCGATATGATGACAGAAGGTTACAGAAGCTTGGCAGTCCATGTTTCGGTGAGACCGATCTCAAACTCGGATTGACCGATTTTTCTAGGGTTTGGCTTATGGCTGAGGTGGTTCATCTCGGTGGGACTGAGTTGGAAGAATTGGTTTGTCTGAGATTACTTATGAGTGTGTATAGTAGTGAAAGTTGCTGATAGTTAAAGGAGATATATCACTAAGCACTTGAGCAACCAGATCATCAACACAACCTCATCCCCTTTTAATAGTATTGGCTTTTCCTATGGACTCAATGTGATCTTTGATCACTAAACCAAAAATGGAGTCTTGAGCTTTTGCCAATGCTTGCCTTAGCATTTTGAGGGGTCCACTTCTTCAGTCATTTCCATACCCATATCATTGAACTTCTCTGAAATGATTCTCAAGTAACTATTAGTTCAATGATATATATGTTGTTATTAATTACCAAAACCACCCGGGGATTAGTTGCACTTTCAACAATTCTCCGGTGCTGGAGATGATGCTGCTTTACACTTGAACAACTTTGTTGAACTTTGTGATATGCAAAAGTACCAAGAAATAGATGGTAATATTGTTAAGCTTAAGCTTTTTCCTTTCTCCTTGAGAGGAGGAGCTAAAATTTGGTTTCAGTCCTTGCCTAGAAATAGCGTAGATTCATGGGACAAGTGCAAAGATGCTTTTATTGGAAAATACTATCCACCTGCTAAAATTATCCAACTTAGAAGTAACATAATGAATTTTAAACAATTGGATAATGAACACGTTGCCCAAGCTTGGGAACGTATGAAGTCTCTTATCAAGAACTGCCCTACTCACGGTTTGACTACATGGATGGTTATCCAAACTTTTTATGCAGGCTTGAACTTTACCTCGCGGAACTTGTTAGATTCGGCCGCGGGAGGAACTTTTATGTCAACTACACTTGGTGCTGCCACGAAGCTTCTCGATGAGATGATGACCAACTATTCCCAATGGCACACCGAACGCGCTCCAACAGGTAGGAAGGTAAACTCTGTCGAGGAGATTTCCTCCCTCAATGAAAAATTTGACTTGATCATGTCTCTACTTTCGAAGCAATCTACTGTTGATCCTCGTGATGTTCCTTTAAATTCTTTGATTGCTCAAGAACAAGTAGATGTGAACTTTATCTCTAGAAACAATTTTAACAACAATGCTTATAGGAGTAATTTTGGTAGCAATCCTAGACCGTTCCCCTCTAACTCTTATGGGAACAACAATGCTTATCCTAGTACCAAGAACTCCAACACTGAACTAGAGACTATGCTTAGAGATTTCTTCACTACCCAAAAAGCCTTCAATAAAAGTGTAGAAGAGAAACTACATAAACTAGATGATCTTTCTTTTAAGGTAGACCACTTAGCCAATGAGGTAAAATTGCTAAAAATTGAAACTTCTCCTCTTAAGGAGAGGGAAGTCATCCCTATTAATGCTACTCAAGTACAAATTAATGAAAACATTAGGATGATGGCTAAGCTTAAAGAAAGATGGGCTAGAGAAAGGGAGGAAGAAGATAGAATTAAGAGCCTTCCTACCTACCACACTGTTGCTACTATCCAAGTTGTTGAGGATGTTCACACTCTTAGCACCCAATGTACTCCTGGTCCCAATGGTCCTATTAATGGTGATGCTATGACTATAGAAGCTACCAAACAGGTGAACCTTAAGGACACCACTACCACTTTACTTGATGCTCGTGACCTTGATTTTGATAACTGCACTCTTATCGAAGTTATTGATTTCCTTCACAAGATGTCTAGAGATCCCCGCACTAGCACGCTTAACCTTGCCTTCACAGAGCATATCACTAATGCTCTCATCAAAGCTAGGGAGGAGAAACTTAGAGTAGAAGCCTCCATACCTAGAAAGCTAGAAGATGGTTGGGATCCTATGATAAAAATTAAATTGAATGACTTCTCTTGTTATGCATTATGTGATGCTGGTGCTAGTACCTCTGTTATGCCCAAAAGGATATATGATATGCTTAAATTGAAACCTTATGATTCTTGTTCTTTTGTTGTTCGTCTCGTTGATTATTCCATAAAGAAACCTTTGGGGAGGATCGACGATGTTCTTATTGTTGTCAATGATAATTATGTGCCCGTTGATTTCACTATTATGGATATTGAATGTGATCCTTCATGTCCAATTATTTTGGGACGTCCCTTTTTGCGCACCGTTGGTGCTGTCATTGACATGAAAGAGGGTAATATAAAATTTCAGTTTCCTCTCAAGAAAGGGATGGAACACTTCCCTCGTAAGAAGGTCAAGTTACCTTTTGAGTCCGTTGTACGGGCTAGTTATTCTTTTACTCTTGATAAAACTTGATCTATGCATTATGCCTAGCTTAAAGGCATAAAAGAAAGCGCTTTTGGGAGGCAGCCCACATGAATAAAGTTTTTGTTTTTGTTGTGTCTTGATGTTGTTTACTGCTGTAGCATCATCATTGTATCTTTGCTTTTCATATTTGTGCCAAGTATAGCCTCTGATTGCTAGAAAGTTCAAAAGTTGTGAGGTGCTGTCCAGGAAACAGATTCTGTCCTTGGATAGAAAACTTCGTATAAAATCACCAGATCATATTTTTGGTCTGAATTTTTTCGACAGCGTTCTCTATATAATTGTATTTCGTGCATATGTTCTGAGTTTTTTTATTTGAGTTGCAGAAGTATCCCGAACAGATCAATTACTACCTGTTGTTCTGTTTTTCACAGATTCTGTCCTGTTTTGCCTTACCTCCACTTTGCAAATCAAGAGCTTGCTTTTTCTTTGCAAAAACCTTTTGGCAATCTTGAGAAATAGTAGAACTTGAAGAATATCCTTATTTCCAGCAAGGTATAATTATTTTATTAAGGGTACTAACCTCGCTAATCAGATTATGATGAGTTGTGTATGAAGGGAGTTTTCAAGTGTGTGAGGGAAGATGATAAAAAGATTCAGGAGTGTCAGGCGCTCAAGCTTGGGGATGCCCCCGTGCACCCCCAAGAAATATTCAAGGAGACTCAAGCGTCTAAGCTTGGGGATGCCCCCGTGCATCCCCTTCTCCATCAACATTATCAGTTCGTCTTTCGTTTCGCTATATTTTTATCACTTCATGTGTTATGTGCTATGCTTGGAGCGTCTTGCTTTTAGTTTTCTTTTTAGTTTTTCATAATGAGTCGGAACTCAGCATTCCTTTATGTGGAAGAGAAACACGCTCCACTTATACCTAGAACATAACATAGAATTTTCAAGTCTATCTATGATGTGTGTGTTCTTTATCTTTTAATAGCTACTATCATGTTCTGCTCTTAGTATTCATGCTTATCTTTTCAAAGAGCTTTTGTTTAGTTGGTTGCTTGAACTCTCTTTAATTACCATGCTCACCTTATTAAGAGAGTTTGCTTCCGTTGCATTGGTTAATGTGTCTATGATAAAGATGCTACTTGCATGATGGTGCTTAGTTGTTCAGGTTTTCTTATGGTTAATCTCAAATAGTTGGGGGGTTCCCAATGTGTTATTGGAGTACCAACTTGATTTGTCTGCCTATGGTATGGTATGGTTTAGTAATATCTTCCTTCGAGAATTTATTTTGATTGACTTGGCGTATGCTCACGCATATTTAAGAATGTAAAGAAAGTCTGTCAAGCCTTGATGATCTTTTATTTTTGAGTAGCGATATAACTTCCATGCCTGATTCAATATTGCTTTGTCGCTCTTCATAATTATGACCGTCATTGCTCTCTTAGTTGGTCGCTCCCAGTCTTTTGCTAACCTCCACCTGTACTAAGAACTAACCATGCAATACATAGCTCATGGGAAAGTAGCCTAAAAACTATTGTGGTAAAGAATATGTTTCTTTTGTATCTTATTTCTTATGAGTTGCTTGCTGAGCGGTAACCATGTTTCTGGGGACGTCATCAACTGTCACACTTTTGTTGAATATCATGTGAGTTGCTATGCATGTTCGTCTTGTCCGAAGTAAGGGTGATTTGCCGTGGGTTGAATTAATATGCATATTGTTAGAGAAGAACATTGGGCCGCCAACCAAAGCCATGCATCATGGCGGAAGTTTTAGCTTGGACCTTAATCCTCAATCTCTCATGAGAATATGCTTATGCATTAAAGAGGAGTCCATCATCTATTTTCTATGTTGTCCCGGTATGGATGTCCTCAAGTTGAGATCTATCAAAAACGAGAAATCAAATGCGATCTATCTCCTTGGACCTTTGTACAGGTGGCATAGAGGTACCCCTTTGTGACACTTGGTTGAAACATATGTAATGCAATGATAACCCATGGAGATCTGAGCTAATTAGGACAAGGTGCGAGCACTATTGGTATATGATGCATGAGGCTTGCAACTTATAGGATGTTTTATGCATGACACATATGAAGTACTACTACCGTTGACACAATTGCTTCCATGTTTTCAAAATAAAAAGCTCTAGCACTTAACCATTCTTTTACCTTTATGTTAAAGCACCAACTACTGAGAGCATGATTGTCATTCTGAGTGTAATGTGCATTGTCCCAAAGTAGCATTGTCTTTTGCATGATTGTGATATCGTTTATTCTGAAATGATTGTATCTAGTCATCACTTAAACCTTGAAGGTGCCCCTGCATTTATGTTTTGCATCACTAAAGGGGGCAAGCTAGATATCACTATATCATATTTTCACATCATGTTCATTGCAAATCTTTTTGATGTTTCAGTTTCATATTGTAAAACTTTCAGTCATTTGTGATTTTCTCATGAGGCAACTTAATTACTTTAGAATCATTGTCTCAGTAAGCTTTTGTCATATGACTATGAAAAAGTCCTATATGGTTAATAGCATGTCACCACAAAAATTATTCTTGTTATCATTTACCTACTCGAGGACGAGCAGGAATTAAGCTTGGGGATGTTGATACGTCCAAAACGTATCTATAATTTCTGCTTGCTCCATGCCACTTTTGGGTGATATTGCTATGATATTCATACACTTCCATACACTTTTGATCATATTTGGACTAACTTACTAATCCAGTGCACCCCAGTGCCAGTTTCTATTTTCGGCTGTTTTTGTATTTCAGGTTTTCACGTTTCGAGAACTGCCCAGAAAAATTGTATAAAAAATCAGCGATCCGGAAACAACACTGCGTCCGAAGGGCAGCCTGGGGGGGCCACCAGGGCTCCAGGCGCCCTGGCGGCGCGCCCCCCCTGGGCCGCGCCGGGGGGGCGCCTGGGCCCCCCGAGGTTCCCCCGATGCCCTACTTTGGCATATATTTAAAGGACCCTTCGAAACCCTCAGAACAGAAACTCTTTTCGCGATCCCATCTCTGTTCCGCCGCCGCCGCCGCTTCCAAGATCGGGAGCACCAGGAGAACTCTTCCCGGCACCCTGCCGGAGGGGAGGATCACCATCGGGAGCTTCTCCACCACCATGGACGCCTCCCGGATGACTCGTGAGTAGTCTCCCTTGGACCATGAGTCCATGACCAGTAGCTATGTGATGTTCTCCTCCCGTTCTTGTGCTTCACTAATTAGTCCTCGTGAGCTGCCCTACATGATCGAGGCACCTATGTAATCCTTATGTTGTTGCTATGTTGAGTTTGCTGGGATCCGATGGATTATGAGATTATGTTCAGATTGATCTTGAGTAATATATTTGATTCACCTCTTTTATATTTTAGTTCATAAGTAATTCTTGCATGTTCTCCGTTGTTATTTATTGCTTTGGCCGAGTAATAGGTAGTGACTCCAAGAGGGAACGTTATGCTCGATTGTGGGTTCATGCCCCTCGATGACTAGCTTGAGTGACAGAAACATGAGTCTAGGGGATGTGATGTTGCCACAAGGGGGAAAACAATGGTGCTTGTGCCCGCGGGTGCAAGGATTGTTTACTTTACGCAAAGTTCTTTTAATGTAGTTGTCTGTTGCATTGAGTTTACACTATGGGTGGGACTCGCAACTTAATACCAGCGAGATGTTCTGGATAGATATCTCAAGGTGGATGATTAGTAGTAGATATTGATGGATTTCGGTCTACTTACTTTGGCGTACCGCCCATGCTTTGAACCTCAACCTTTCTTGCAATGTAGTCAGCATTGGTTTGCGTTCGTGGTCCTGTCAATTGCCCAGCTGTAATTTGTTTACCTCACATAGCTGTTTTATCGTCTTTTGGGAGAGAGACATCACTAGTGAACATCATGAGACTCCGGTCCATATTACCATCATTGATCACATCCACTATTTACTTTTCGCTATTTACTTACTATTGCAAATCACTATCTATCACTACTATCATTGCTTTTAATCCTTTGTGAACTACAAGGCCGGAGGGATTGACAACCTCTCTGTACTCGTTGGGAGCAAAGTTATTTGTATCTGTGTGCAGGTCCACGTTGATTGCTACTAATCTGGCGTCGTAGCAATTGACACCTACTTGTTGAACTTAGGAGTCTCTGGGGATTCGATCCTTGGCATCTTTGCTAAGGGAGAACACTTCTACAATACTGCATCTTACACCTTCCACTTGGGTAACCAACGAGGGGTTCGAGGCACATCACCAAGCAATACCAAACCAAACTAGACGTAGGCTTTTACCTTCATCGAAGGGGCCGAACTAGTATAAACCCTTTATGTTCTTTGTGTGCTTTAACCTCTTCAAGCTAACCCGCACGATGGCTCCACACCTAAGTCCTCTAAACCGGACATTTGTTGTGCCAATTCCACGACAGTTGGCGCCCACCGTGGGGCTATCGCACGATGGTTTCGAGTTCTTGAAGGGCAGCTTTGAAGGACTCAAGGGTTACGCGGTTGGCCGGATGACCAAGAGTCGCCGCGGCCGGATCTACATCGACGACGCAGGCTGGGGCCCTGAGGCCGATTCAATCGAATACGGTTACCGGGTCCCCTTCGGCGGCATCCACGTCTTCATCGGCAAGATTGGTGAACCGGGACGTGAGCCGGACATCTTCCCCAACATCGTCGAGCTGGCTCAGCGTGCGAGATCGGCCCGGATTCAGCCTACCATGAAGCGTGTTTTCGTTGGAGCAGTACATGGAGTCCAAGCCGAGGACGGATCGGATTCTGGTGGCGAGACAGTTGTCTACTCTGAAGATGAATCTTCATCCGGAGAGATCGAATCTTTGTATCTGTTGCGGGACGGTCGATCCGGGGGTGTATCCGATGGTGACAGTATTCCGGACCCCTTTGATCCGCCAAACCAGGTGGCTGTCTTCATGGCCGGATCACAGTCTATGCAGCAGCCCACGGTGACCGGGGCATTCACAGCAGAGGTAGCTGGTGCAGGGGCGAGCAACCAAGCCCCCTCACCCTCTGACGCTCTATCCACCTTGGTCGAGGAGTTGACAGCCCGCGCAATAGCAGAGGTAGCTCCTGCCAACAAGACGCAACATGATGCGGAGATCCTTCAGCTGAAGGGCCGGATTGAGCAAGCTAAACGGGATCTGGATGCAGAGAAAGCCATGATGGTAACAAGGCAAGCAGAGCTGGATTCCCAAGCTTTCCGGCTCAGGATTGATTAGGCCTCTGCGCAGGAGGTAAGGAACAGAAGGTATCAAACTCGTCTACCGCCGGTCTATGAGGTGATGAATCTCTTTGGCACACCAGGAGCGGGAGCCAGCAATAACCTAGAAGTAAACCAGAGAGGAGCCCCAGGAGCAGGCGCACCGGTTCAACAGCCGACCGCAGAGCAAAATCGTCAGGTTGTGCTCACGCCGCACATCCCCACACCTCCTGGCCATTATTCAAACCCATAGGATAACATTGTCGCCGCCGCTTCACGACTGGCCGCTTTACCTATTGAGGGGACATCCCCCATGGCGATGGAAGCACGCAGGGTCAAGGAATTGCTGGACACAGCGTTGACACAGCAGCAGGCGTACTCTTATAGCAGGGAGAGAATTCATTCAACACCCCACCACAGCAGGAGTTACACTAGGCGTTGGGATGAACCGGAAGTGTCCAGCAGCGAACGGAGACGTCACCGTCACAGGCAAGATAATCCGGCAGGAGCAGAGGCGCACGCCCAGGAGGCGATGAACCGGGCCAGACCTACTGCCCGAGAGGATATCCGTCAAATGACGCCGGTTCACCCAACAACAGCAGAGACAGGAGTCACGGCGAGTTCTTTTGGAGTACAGTGTCTTGTTCCCGCTTTACGAAGCGTAAGGTTACCCAAGGACTTCAAAGGTCCGCACAAGGTGCCTAACTATACGGTAGACCTGGCTCTAGAGGCTTGGATTGAGAGCTATGAGATGGCTATGGAGATGCTAGATGTGGATGAAGCAGCATGCGCAAAGTATTTTACCATGATGCTTGATGGTACAGCCCGCACATGGTTAAAAGGCTTACCACCTAACTCCATCGGATCATGGGGTGAGCTGCGTCGCCAGTTTATCAAAAAATTCAAAGACACGTGCAAGCAACCGATGTTAATAGTGGACTTGGCGGCATGTGTTCAAGGAGAGCAGGAGCCTACGAGCACCTGGGTACGGCGAGTGTCGGAAATCCTGCACTCTTCCAATAGCATCAATCCCAGTACGGCAATAGTGACACTGGAAAACAATTGCCGGTTTGAGTCCCTGAAGCTGAAGTTGGGACGGCTCAAGCGGGATTGTAATGACATGGGGACACTCATGAGCGCTCTGGTGAAGTATGGGGACTCTGATAACACTAAATACCCAGAGGCAGATGGAGACAAGTCCGGGAAAGCGAACAAGGCTGGTAAACCGGCGCAGGCTAATCCGGCAGGAACAAGTTTTAATGGTAAGCGAAAGGCAGAGAACAGCTCTGATTTTGTGGCCAATACCAATGTTCAAGGGAATTTTCAACGCCGCAAGGGTAGGCCACCTCCACGGAGCGGGGGAGGATCCATCAATCTGGATCAACAGTTGAACGAGCCTTGCCCGAAACATAGCACGCAGGAACACCCAGCTAAACATACATGGGGGCAATGCCGGATCATGGTAGAGGCCATGAGACAAGCCAAATACGACAATGGACCACCGAGCGACGGCTCGAGTTCCGGTTTTCAAGGTCCGGGTCACCGGGGTAATGGATCCGGATCCGGATATCATGGCGACAACAATAACTACAACCAAGGCAACCACAACCAGCATGGTCAGGGCGGTTATAACAACCAAGGCAACCACCAGCATGGTCAGGGTGGCTACAATAACCAAGGCAATCAGCAGCGTCAACAGCAGCAGCAATCCGGATATCAGAGTAATCCGAAGGAGCTAAGTAGTGGACAGTACCATGTCTTTACTACGAGTTTGTGCAAAAGGGATCAAAAAATCCTGAAGCGGGCGGTAAACGCAGTTGAACCGGCAACACCATGTTTTCTGCGTTGGTCGGAACAACCTATTGTGTGGAGCAGAGAGGATCACCCGCCGCGGATTGATAATCCGGGCCAGTTGCCCTTAGTGGTGGCACCACAGGTGGGTGGTTACAAATTCACAAAGGTACTCATGGATGGCGGCAGCAGTATCAACATCTTATATTACGAGACTTTCCGTCGTATGGGGTTGACGGACAAGAAGTTGAGATAGTCCAATACAGTGTTCCATGGAGTGGTGCCAGGTAAATCAGCTTACCCAGTTGGGAAAATTGATCTGGAGGTCACCTTTGGAGATGAGCAGGACTCCAGGTCAGAGACAGTAACCTTTGAGGTTGTAAAAATCCGGAGCCCATATCATGCTCTGTTTGGAAGGCCGGTTTACGCCAAATTCATGGCTAGACCGTGCTATGTTTATCTACAGCTCAAGATGCCGGGTCACAAGGGAACCATCACGGTTCACGGAAGTCGCAAGATTGCATTGGAGTGCGAGGAAGGAGACGCAGCCTATGCAGAGGCAGTAGGTGCTATAGAGGAGTTGAAGTTGTACAAAGACAACGTTGATCCGGCAGATATGTCCCCGTTAAAGAAGCCAACTACAGAGCACGATCCGGCGTTGAAGTTTAAATCGGCAGAGGAAACTACGCAAGTTGACTTTGTGCCAGGCGATTCATCCAAGCAGTTCACTATCAGCGCTAACCTTGACCCCAAATAGGAAAGCGCGCTCATCGAGTTCATCCGTGAGAACCGGGATATCTTTGCATGGAAACCTTCTGACATGCTAGGTATACCGAGGGAACTCGCTGAGCACAGTCTTAATATTGATCCGAAGTTCAAACCAGTCAAGCAGTATCTGCGCCGCTTCAATGAAGAAAGGCGCAAGGCTATAGGTGAAGAAGTGGCTAGGCTTTTGGCCGCAGGGTTCATAGTTGAGGTGTTCCATCCGGAGTGGTTGGCTAATCCGGTTCTGGTGTTAAAGCAAAATGGAAAGTGGAGGATGTGTGTGGATTACACAGACCTAAACAAGGCTTGTCCAACTGATCCTTTTGCTCTCCCCCGTATTGATCATATCATTGATGCTACGGCGGGATGTGAGCGGCTAAGTTTTTTGGATGCATATTCAGGGTATCACCAGATCAAGATGGCAGTTAAGGACTAGGAGAAGACAGCCTTCATAACTCCCTTTGGAGCCTTCTGCTATGTATCTATGCCCTTTGGGCTCAAGAGTGCCTAAGCAACTTACCAGCGTTGCATATAGAACTGTCTTAAGGGGCAGATCGGGAAAAATGTCCATGCTTATGTGGATGACATTGTTGTAAAATCAAGGAAGGAGGAGACGCTGATAGAGGACCTAAAGGAAACCTTTGAAAACCTCCGGGTTTATAAGATGACGCTTAATCCGGAGAAGTGTGTTTTTGGTGTTCTGGCTGGCAAACTCCTCGGATACTTAGTATCAAACAAAGGAATAGAGGCCAATCCGGAGAAGATCAAGGCAATCACATCCTTGACTAAACCAGCTTGTATCAATGATGTCCAGCGCATCGCTGGCCGGATTACAGCGTTAAGCCGATTCATCAGCCGTTTGGGAGAGAAGGCAATTCCGCTTTATCAGATGCTGAAAAAGACAGACCGGTTTATATGGAGCGATGTTGCAAACGCTACGTTTGAGGACTTGAAGCGGGAATTAGCAGAACCACCGGTCCTTGCTGCCCCTGTTGACAACGAGCCGCTGCTGTTATACGTGGCCGCCAATGCCCGTGCAGTTAGCGTGGCAATTGTGGTGGAGTGCAAAGAAGCAGGCAAGGAATATCCGATTCAGCGCCCGGTTTATTACGTCAGTGAGGTTCTAATTGAATCGAAGCAAAGGTACCCACACTGGCAGAAGCTGGTGTATGGCGTGTTTATGGCAAACCGGAAGCTGAAGCACTACTTCCAGGGCCACCCAATCACTGCTGTTAGCTCAGCTCCGTTGGGGGATATAATCTAGAACAGAGAAGCCACTGGCAGAGTAGCAAAGTGGGCCATTGAGCTTAGCCCACACGGATTGAAGTATGTACCACGTACTGCTATCAAATCCCAAGCATTGGTAGATTTCATCAATGATTGGACAGAATTGCAAGCACCAGAGGAGAAGCCGGATCATACATACTGGACTATTCACTTCGACGGTTCAAGGCAATTAGAAGGCTCGGGGGCTGGAGTTGTGTTAACTTCCCCACGAGGTGACAAATTTCGTTATGTCCTCCGACTAATGTTTCCTTGCACTAACAATGCGGCTGAATATGAGGCACTGCTTCATGGCCTGCGGATGGCTAAGGAGATGAACTTGAGCCGGGTCAAGTGCTTCGGTGATTCAGATTTAGTGGTGCAACAAGTACCTGGCAAGTGGGACTCTAAAGACCCTCTCATGGCAGCTTACAGGCGAGAAGTTGAAGCAATTGCAGGATGTTTCAAGGGATATCTGGTGGATCACATAGACCGGCGGAAAAATGAAGCGGCTGATGCTCTAAGCCGGCTGGGTTCTCAGCGTAAACCGGTGCCGCCGAATACTTTCTTAGACGAGCTACACAGTCCATCAGTTCAGGTACCATCGGAGGAGGATTTGGCTGTTCCTGATCCGGAAGCGCAGCTGGTTGCGACACTTCATGTTATTCCGGATTGGACACTCCCTTACTTGGCGTACCTGAGCCGAGGAGAGTTGCTAGATGATGAGATTGAAGCTAGGCAGATAATCCGGCGATCCAAGTCCATGACAATTGTTAACGGAGAACTTCATCACCGCAGCGTTTCTGGGGCGTTTCAGCGGTGTGTATCATCAGAAGAAGGTTGTGACATTCTTCGAGAGATTCATGAAGGGGATTGTGGTCATCACGCTAGTTCAAAGTCCTTGGTAGCTAAAGCTTTCCGTCATGGGTTCTACTGGTTAACAGCCCATGCCGATGCGGAGGATCTAGTCCGGAAGTGCGACGCTTGTCAGAAATTTTCACGGCGTGCTCTTGCTCTGGCGCAGGAGCTGTGGATGATTCCAATTACTTGGTCATTTGCGACTTGGGGGGTTGATATGGTTGGGCCTTTTAAACGATCCCAAGATCAAAAAACTCACCTGTTGGTGGTAGTGGACAAGTTTACAAAATGGATTGAGGCAGAGCCTGTCAGTAAGTGTGATGTGGCAACAGCGGTTAAATTCATCAAAAATGTAATTTTCCGGTTTGGCTTTCCACACGGCATTATTACTGATAATGGCACCAATCTATCCAAGGGAGAGATGGAAGAATTCTGTCAAAGGGAACATATTCGCCTAGATGTGTCTTCTATAGCTCACCCTCAATCCAATGGTCAAGCTGAAAGGGCCAATCAAGAGATTTTGCGAGGCATCAAGCCCCGGCTTATGACTCCCTTGCAAAGAACACCAGGGTGCTGGGTTGAGGAGTTACCTTCTGTCCTCTGGAGCATCAATACTACGCCTAACAGGTTTACAGGCTACACACATTTCTTCATGGTGTACGGTGCTGAAACGGTTCTTCCAAGTGATATCCGGCACGACTCACCACGGGTGCCGGCTTATGTTGAAGCGGCCAATGAGCAAGCAAGACAGGACAGCTTAGACCAGCTGGATGAAGAGCGTGACATAGCAGCAGATATCACATCCGTCAGGTTAAGACCAGGACGTTCCAAGAGGGGGACTTGGTACTCCGGCTCATCTAGGACCAGACAGATATGCACAAGTTATCCCCACCTTGGGAAGGACCCTTTGTGGTCAGCAAGAACCTACACAACGGTTCATACTACCTGGTGGACGTTCAAGAACACAAAGATTCACGGATAGCAGAGGAAGAGACGAAGAGGCCGTGGAACATTGCTCTTTTACGGCCTTACTACACTTGAGCCATGAGCTCCGCTTCATGTATCATGTATATATTATGATTAATAAATAAACCGGCACCCCTGGTAAACCAGGGGATCAGCCTTTTTTCTTCTAAATAAGTGTCTTATGAGAGTTAACTCAGATGCTTTGATCAGTCCATTTTGCTATGCAGGACAATTTTATAAGGGACCAACCAGGACTTGCCTTTCAAGCGCAACTCTTTCATAGGTACCCTACCTCCACGGTCACTAGGGGGCTACGGATCACATTTGAATCCTCGCTTAATCCCTTCTGGTCTGGTTTATATGATCGTCTTCGAATCATCGCCCCTTGGATTACATCCATTGATTGGCACAATACGTTCTTGCTCCTTGGATTACATCCATTGATTGGCAAAAGAAATCATCGCCCCTTGGATTACATCCATTGATTGGCACAATACGTTCTTGCTCCTTGGATTACATCCATTGATTGGCAAAAGAAATCATCGCCCCTTGGATTACATCCATTGATTGGCACAATAAGTTCTTGATCCTTGGATTACATCCATTGATTGGCAAAAGAAAGTTCTTGCTCCTTGGATTACATCCATTGATTGGCAAAAGAAAAGTTCTTGCTCCTTGGATTACATCCATTGATTGGCAAAAGAAAAGTTCTTGCTCCTTGGATTACATCCATTGATTGGCAAAGGAAATCATTGCTCCTTGGATTGCACCCATTGATTGGCAAAATGAATCATAGCTCCTTGGGTCGCATCCATTGATTGGCAAATATGGAGCCTGGCAGCTCGCAAAAAGCCTTGACTACATGGTTTTATTTGCAACAGTGTTTTGTGTTTTGTGATTTTTCAAAGTTTTCTGTGGTTTTTGATTCGGAACTAGGCAACTTCAAAGTTGACCGTATATCTACAAAAGTCTGGGTCATAGAACACCAGCATGATTTAAACCGGCGCTTATCATAACCCGGAACAATTATTGGGCAAAACTCTGAAGTGAGCAAAGAGCCTCATCATAATCTACACGTTCAATGATGCCTGCTGGATTAAGGAGGTCAGGTACACTTAATCAAAGATACAGATAATATAAAAGATCAACCATAGCAGACAAGGGATTAAAATTGGCAGACGCCAAGTCAAGCTGTGACATCCGGATTAAGACAGGGAATGTTTCGAACTATCCTATTACAAGGCACTTGCAGGCCTGAACGGATTAAAGTTTTCTGGCAACAGATTACAGCAGCTAAGAGTTAAACTGAGCGGCTTATGCTTCTTCTTCCTGTTGTGAAGGCTGAGGGTCGGCTTGTTCCGGAACTTCTTCGTCTTCTTGAAGCGGCTGGAAGTCAGGAACACGCCAGTCGATCTTGGATAGTGAACGAAAGTACATTTCCTCAGTAATAAGATCGTACGGATCAATATCTGGAGCGAAAGTATGGGCACGCACTGGCGGGATCAGATTTTCGGTATCATAAATCGGCCGGTCCACCCGTTCATTTTCTAAGTCATATGCCGGATGATACCTGGTCAGATCCGCTTCATCAGCAAGCTTGCTGGCAAGAGGGCGCATCTCCTTGGTTAAAGCATGGAGGTCCTGGCCAGAGAAGGCAGATCCATCTTCCTTAGTATTGGGATATCCATTCATAGCTTCCTCCGGATCAAAATCCGGAACCCATGCCTTGGCCCGAGTCAGTGCTACAAGAGAACCGGCCCTTGCAGCAGATTTCTTCACTTCCACCAAGCGCATAGGCAGGATGGAGAGCTTCTCTAAGGTACCTTGGATAGTGGTTGGGGCCGCTTTTTGATGAGACATTGCACTTATAATCCTTTGAGCACCGGAATACAGCTGCTCCACCAAGGTATAAGAGGCCTTGAGCTTCTTTCGAACGTCATCTCCAAGATGAGTTATGCGCCGCCCTACATATGATTATTACAGTTAAACCGGAGCGGAATAAAGATTGCAGAGATGAAAACATATGCAAATTAAGTGTTCACCAAAGATGGCAGAGGTCATAAATTCTATTTGCTGTCTTAAGCCGGTCAGCTCTTGCGTCACCGGATTAAGGGCCTCTTCAGCATCCTTTGCTCTTTTCTCAAGAGCGTTCCTCTACACCTCCCAGGCTGACCGCTCCGCTTCAAAATCTTTTTTCAATTTTTCAGTATTGGTCAAGTTCAGCGCCAGCTCATCCTTGGCTTTGGCAGAAGCAGTTTCAGTGGAAGCAAGTCTATTCCGGAGCTCAGTTACCTCTGCAGCCCTCCGGGTCAAGTCAGCCTACAAGGAAATCAAGTGGAGTAAAAGACAATTCAGACAAGTCTCAAGCATATAAACAAGTTATCCACTTGACACTTGGGGGCTAATGCGCAGTTGAAGTATTAAAAGAGAAATTCAGACAAATCCCAGACACATAAAACAAGTTATACCCCTGGTACTTGGGGGCTAATATGGCATAAAGATTCCGTTGTCGCCTCGATCTTCGGGATAGCCTTTAACAAAGGTAACAAACAGCGGTGAGCAATAAATGCGGAGGTGATGTCACGACAGATTGGGATGATTTCTGAAGATGACGTCATAGCCGGTTTACAAAGCAGAGAAGTTACAGAGAAGAAATTTAGGCAAGACTTAGAAGACTGACATGAACAAGGTCAGATCAATCTGGGGCCTAATGTCAGGGATATTACTAGCAGGTATAAACCGGCTAGGAAGATCCGGATTACGTTAATGTAGTTGTGTAATCATAAGCCCAGTAGGTTATGAGTTAGAGGTTACGGCCCATGGAGGTATAGAGCCCATATGTAAAGTTTACGGTTTATAAACCGTCATACCATGTAACTTGAGATGTAAGATAGAAAGAGCAGAGACCGAGGCGGACACGATTATGAGCCGGCCTCGGGACTCTGTAAACCGGACCGGGCGTTGCCTCCTATATAAAGGGATGACCCGGTGAAGGTTCAAGGACAAGAAATAACCCGTCGAGACACAGGCAAGCAATCCGCTCCCTGTTCATCGACGCCCAAGCAATACCAAACCAAACTAGACGTAGGCTTTTACCTTCATCGAAGGGGCCGAACTAGTATAAACCCTTTGTGTTCTTTGTGTGCTTTAACCTCTTCAAGCTAACCCGCGCGATGGCTCCACACCTAAGTCCTCTAAACCGGACATCTGTCGTGCCAATTCCA
>LR738710.1:883770278-883810166 GCA_902687465.1 Secale cereale
CCCCACCACCACCACCACATCACAACACCGCCTTAGCACACAATGCCCAATCACCATGCACCGCGCGCCACCTCATGTTGCGTCGCTGCATACATGTCGTGCACCGTCGACCCAACGCCATGTGACGTTGTGCCCTGGATGCAACAATCGGGGGTAGGGAAGGATGAGTGGGAGAAGTCATTGACGAGTGGGTTCCATACGGTAGTGTGTAGGGAAAGTTTATACATAATGAGATTTAGGTAATCTACTTGAGGAGATGCAAAAAGGACTTTCCACTTTTTCTCTCTCTCTCTCTCTCCTATTCCCGAATAAAAATTGTAGAGAAGATGATTTAACAATTCTGTTGGACTTGTTTGATACCCACAAGTGTGGATAAGACCTTAAAATTAAAACATTTCACCAACAAAACATGAAGCATCAACTACTAAACAATAGTTAACACTAAGAAGTGATTGTAGTGATTAATCTACATCAGTTGCACATGGATGCAGTCAGAGATGGAGTTGACGGTTGGTGTTGTAGATGGAATTGGTGTAAATGAAGTTGATGAAGATGCACCAATGATGCCTTGGTTTTGTGTGAATTCCCGGCCCGAGTCGTCCTAGAAAAATACTTGGGTTCTTTGTTTCGCCCTGATAGTGGAAGTCCGTGAAAAATCAGGGTGTATTTTAGAGCGGATGACAGATATATTAAAGGAGAAGAAATGTGTGTTGGGAGAGTAGAGAAAGACAATATGCCGGGAAACACAGTTGGAGGAAGAAGACGACAATTTGATCGTTCGTTTTTTACCCAACAGCTCAGATCCCTTCATTCTAAACAGACTGATTTAATATTAAGAAAAATTGTGAATTGATGAATTGATTGTTTTTTTCCTTGTGAGGCTGGCCTCCTCAGAATATATTCTTCATTCAACTTTACTAAATCTCAATCGATTGAGACTTGATTATGCCTCGATCAATGCTATTTTTATGGAAGTATATGTTATGTCACTTGACTAAGACTTGATTAAGTTTCAACCGACTAATACCTAGACACACTCTTCTTCTTAGTACGTATTGTTATGTGTTCAGTTTGATCTTGAACTCTTAATGCGCGTTCCTTTGCAATAGCCGGCTCCTCTGACATGTAGAAGGAAAGGCAGAGAAGCACAGTACTTCTCTGTGTACAAAAACGAAGGCAAGTCAGAGAGATTATGCAGGCACTGTACACAATGCACTGTATAGGATTACTGTCAGTAATTACTGTAGTTAAACACTGTATCAACTTGCACGTAGTGTGCTGTGGCGAAGCAAAGTCAGGGAGCTGTAGCTCTACCTGACTTCCTTTGCAATGTCAGAGGATCTCGTTCCCGCGCTATGTTGGCTCAAGAAAAGGCCCTCGAGTTTTTTAACCTAGTCCTATAATCAGCTGGTCCTATAATAGTCCACTGGACAGTGAAAACATGCATAAATCCTTCTTGTTCCATGGGTGGTGCAGCATTGTTCGTTTCCGATCGATCAGAGCGGCACGCAGGCAGGCAATTATCAAAAGCGTCAGGTCGTTGTCAGCACGCATGGAAGTCCATCCTCTATCTCCGAAGGTGTATTTCGTACCGCCGGGCTACGTCCCCTCCTCTCGTCCCCGCGTGGCGACGGGAGGGGAAAACCCTAGCCGCCGCCAACCGCCGCCCTCCCCACCTCTCCCTCTCCTCCCCCGCCGCCCCAGGGCATGGCCGGGCAAAGCCGGGTCGTCGCCGGCGGCAGGGGAGGCATCCTCGTCCCCTCACGCGATGGATCGGCGCGGGCCGACTTCTTCGAGCCGGGGTGTGGTGCGGCCGGGCACCATGACGTGGTGGCTCCTCCGGCGCGTCTGGAGCAGCTGCGGCGTGGCGGATCGGCGCGGTGGTCTGCGCCTTGGAGGGGCGGCGGCTTCGGCCCCGATCTCTAGGCGGCAAGGAGGTGGATGGCACCGGATCTCCTGACTCACCTTGGGGGATCTGGGGCCCGGTCTTGGGGGCTGGCGGCGGTGGATCTGGGGCCCCCGGCCCTGATCCGATCTCCTCCGGCGGCGGTCCTAGGATTCCAACTCGAGCCGAGATTTTGATCGACCGGATGCATGTCCTCATCGATCTGGCTGCAGTGTCGTGTTCCGGAAGGCTCCGCCGGGAACTCCCTTGGGCGATTCATGCCGGGAGATTGCTGGATCGGGTAGGATTCGGTCGTGCGCACCCGTGTTTTTCTCTGGCCGTTTGGTTTCAGAGGGAGCGTTGCGAAGCTCTGCTGGCTGTTACCATCATGGGGTATGCTTTCTCGTTCCATGGTGAAGTCAGCTGGCGGAGAAGGTCATGGAAGCTGAGATCTGAGGACTAGCGATGGTGATTCGAGTCTCTGTGGCGATGAGGAATTGGCTTGGTGATTTGTGACTTGGAGCAGCGGCATGCTAGTGGGGGCGACTGCACAGGAGAAGTCCAAAGTCTTTCTTTCAGGATGAAAATCCAAGGTCTGGCCTTAAGTGGTTGTGCCTGGCAATGGCCTTGTTGAAGGCATTGTTTTTGAGAGTGAGGACTTTCTTCAGGGTGAAAACCTAAGATCGATGATCGGGCGATGACAGTGTTTGTGCACTGTTCCCTTATTGGAGGCGTCGCTTTTGGAGAAGCTGGACTTTTGGTGCTGTCTTGGTGGTGTTAATGCTACTGTTTCAGGGAATAGATCATTGCAGCGGGACTTTTCTTTTTCGTAATTCTTCTTTCTTTTTTTGGCTGTGTGCATCCGTTATGTCGCTAGGGCATTGCGTTGTTGCAGAGGCTGGGTGTAATTGGTATCTCCGCGATATTAATATATGCTCTTTGTCGAAAAAAAGAAACCACTAAACAAAACAATCTCGTCAGAACCGAACAACGTAACGGTACTACTGTTACGTGCATCTTCTACGTGCGTCTGCTAGGACAGTACACATCCCAAGGCGTGCGTGCATGACGGATCGAGAAGAGAAGTGAAGGCACAACCACTCCCGCCCTCTGTCGTGCCGAGGAGAAGTGAACGTACACATCAGGATCCACAAGTTTTACAGTGCATGGTACGTGCATGCATGCATCAGTATACATGCGCTGTGCCGTTTACTAGATTACTTCAGCCCATTCTTTTATTTATATGATTATTTACATGGGCGTGGCCTCCGAGTTCCAACGCTTGACGAGTAGACGAGTACCATTAATGGAGTCACCGAGTCATGCACGGATGGGCATGCCGGCCGGCGCGTACGCTGACATGCATGCATGCATGACAAGGTTGACATTCTGACAAGCACCATATATAACGGTGCCAACGCTCCGTTGAGTGCAAAACAAGTCAAGCCTGCCGGCCGGCGCCGCACCCGCCGTCCGACCGAGTCCACCGTCGATGCAGTGCCGGTGCCATCCATGCGACTACGCGCGCTTATCTATCCCACGCCGTAGCCCACATCGATCGCCATCTCGGGTCCATGCAGCGGCGCAGGAGCACGCCCATGTGCATGGACGCTGCCTGTCGAGGGTCGGTCTCGCCCTGGCCTCGCCGGAAAGCAACGGCGCGTCCGTCGCGCGCGACAGTAACGCGTGCCAGGTCCGGCCATCGGCCATGCATGCATGCATGGTGGATCCACGTCCGCCGTACCGGCGCGGCGCCACCGCATGCACTAAAACATGCGCCCATTACGCAGCCACGACAACGTTAACCACCAGGCCGGCCCGCCTAATTCATGCACGCACAGTGGCGGACAGGTCGCACGCACTGCATGTGACGAACCTCTCCTGGCCGGCCGTGTCCCTCACCCATCGACCAGCTCTTAACTAATTTGTCAAACCACCTAGCTCGTTAAGTGGAACATACTCCATTAACCTATCTCCCACCGACCATCTCGTAACGCAAATGGACTAGGAGTAGCTCGTTAAGTGGAACACACTCCATTAATCAATCTGCTCGATGTGTCACATGCACATGAATGTAATCGTCCGGCGTCGACCTCACATTGTCACGGCAAAGCTATACTATATAGCTAGTGGTCAAGACGGCGGTGTTACATACACGGGCATGCATGCATGCATGTTACAATCGCGGGAAACTCGAGAGAGAAACGCCAATATTTGGTGTGTACTGCCAGTAGGATGATCGTCTCCAGTCTTCACAAAAGGCGCAGCGATTCCGGCGACGCTGTCTCTGTCCCGTAGCATCATAGTATAGATCAGTCACCACACTTGATCAATTAGCTGTACCGGATGCACTATTCTATTCCATCATCAGGATCCATAAGCTAATAGCTCCACAAAACTAATTAATAAACCAGTAGCCGCGTACTGGTACTACTATAATAATCTACTGCGTACTCCGTGCCAATACCATCGACCAGTGCGCGCGCTAGATTCAGTTGTGGATGGGAGGCTTTCTGGCGGCCGGCGAGTAGTCCATCCCGGCGATGTCGATCAGGTCCGGGTACGTCCTCGTCTCCTTCTCCTCCTTTGGCCGCCGCGGCAGCGCCCGGCGCGACCACGTCTTCTGCTGCGGTTGCGGCTCCTCCTGCTCGCCGCCGTGGCTGGCCACCTGCGCGTCGCCGTCGTTCCTCTTCGGGGCTACCTGAAAACACACGCATTAGCCATTCCGGTCAGAGCCTGAAAACCCGGGGGGGAAAGAAAGGAATGCGTGCGCTGCGACCTGCGGCTGCACTGACCTGATGCTTGGCTGCTGATGCGTCGTCCGGGTCGGCGTGAGCGTGCGGCGACGATGGCTTTTTCGCCTTTCCTGCACGCACCAAAGAGACCCTCTCACTGTTAGATTTAGATTAAGGCTGCTGCTGCCACAACTCAAGCAAGGTAAAATACTGCCAAAGCTGCAACGTAAACCAACATGCTTTTAACTTGTATATATACACGGAGTCTAGCTATGATTTACAGCGTGGTGTGTACTGTTGAAGGTCCGAAATGTTAGCGCGTGGCTTAATTCATGAGTATCTTCTACTAGTGTTTTTGTTTTTACTATCCTGACATGCATGTGACATGTGTGTCCTACAGTAGTACCGTTGCTGCTCAGAACCAGAAATGGAACTACGGGCCACGCACATATGCCAATGCATCCACAGAAAGAGAGGAACATGCTGGGAACTTGGGATCACGAGCAGTAATAGGTGAAACCTGACGACGCAGAGCCAAAACTCAGGGGGCGTACACAACATTAGCTAGCAGTAGCACTAGTGCTGCTAATCACAGGGAATTGGATTCTCCTTTTACATTACCCAAGATCCAAACCAAGACGTTCGCAGCAGCAAGGCATTAGGACAGTTTAAGACAGTTGAACTGCTTAAGGTAGTAATTAGGATCAGTAAGCTGCTGCGCCCTGAAAAGGGAGGGAGTGGATGTTCAGCGAGCGGCTTAGTGGTGATTAGGTTCATGGCCGCCCGGCCCGTAGTAATCCTCGTGGAACCTCGGCACGGCGGGCCGCGCGTACGCACTGGCCACCACTTGGTGGTGCTCTCTATCCTTCACAACAATGGCAGTATGAGTCGTCTGCTCCATTGCTGTACCTGAGCAATTCCCATCGGCCGTGCAGAGCTTGCTGCTGCCGGTCGAATCAGCGGCGTCATTGGATTTTGGTGGCTGCCCGGCCAGTTGTTCCTGTTGGCACACAAGAGAAGCCGAGAAGAGATGAGCAAACGTTGCCAAAACTTGTTTCAGATTCAGTTTCAGGCAGGAAGAACTGCCTCGCTCAGGAATTCAGGATCACTGATCATAGAGACATAGAAAGGGTACTGACCTTGCTGTTCAGTGCTTCCTGCAGATGCCTGTCCAGCCGAATCCCTGCATTCCCAAACAAAGTAACACTGAGCACTGATCCAGGATACATGGTACCCCCAGATGGGCCGCCAAATGCAAGAGCAAATAGATGAGTGGCCAGATAGCTAGCCATGGATGAAGCATACCATGTGCTGTTGTAGCCAGAACCAGGAGGAGGAAGAGAGATGCCAGGACCATCAATGAAGACCTCATGATCTGTATGTTGATCCAGATGAGCTGGGTTTCCTGAGGTAGTAGCAAGTGACGGCCCGGATGGGAGGTGGAGCAAGTGAAGGAGAATGGAAGCAAAGCCTAAGAAGAACTGGCCTCAGGAGCTTGTATTTATAGACAGGCAGGGGCCTGAGGGTCTCCTCTCCCAGATCCACTCACTGACCACACTGTACTGGCATGTCAAACTCACAAATTAATTAAGGGGGAGCTTAAAAACAATTAGAAATGCCGCGTACCTTGGTGTTGGCGATTGGTCTTTAAGCCACTTCTGCATCCTGTGCTCTGGTTGGGCTGTCACTTTTTAAGGAAGGGTGTTCCCCAAAACCTTGGTACCTGTTTTAATTTACCTCTTTGTGTTTGTCCTAACCTGACTCGGTTATAATTTATACAGGATTTGCCCTTTTCAAGTGCTTCAAGCCTTCAAACTCACCCTGGAACTGCTGAGGCTTACCAGGAGTGGCAGCATGGTCCCTCCCTACTTCCTTGCAAGTTTGGTTACATTATGATCTATTAATAATTGGACTGAGAAGCAGTCAAGGTGCTACTGCTCTAATATTCTTTGAACTTTTGGCTTGTTCTCTCCAAAAGATTGTGACTTTCTCCTCCTTTTGCTCTAGATTTACTTGATGAAGTGTTCAACCGAGATTAAGTGATGTTACCAGAGGGGGCATAAACTTCAACGCGTGTCAAATTTTATGCACATCAATCTGATCAAGGTACAATGAATATGAAAACTGAAGTAGGTGGATCTTCTTGATGTAGCATGAATAATGGCAGTATTGTAAAACAAAATGAAAACAAAACAATCGCAACTATAGAAGGGTAAAAGATTCTGCCAAGCGGCATATTTTCTGTAGGAGAAGCTTTGCCTATTTATTACAACCACCTTCCGTGTTTAGGGCACTCTCAATGCATTGGCTCTTAACGTGTCCTAGCTGGTGGAAATAATTTAGAGACAACCACCCCAATTTTTTTTTAGAAAAGGAGCTTGAGCTCCGGCCTCTACATCAAAATGATGCATACGGCCATCTTATTAGATGAAATGCAATCCAACAAAGGTCTTACAAAATCTGCGAATACAAAAAGGTAGGACCGCCACAGCCGGCAGGCAAAAGATAGATAAGCTACTAAACACCTATCCTATTACATGACCGCCATCCAAACCGGTTGTAGATATCCCGAGCTACCATCTCCCATCGGATAGACGCAGTAACCAAATGCTCCCTGGCCTCCGTCTGAGTGAGTAGCGACCAGATACGGATAAGAGTAGTGGTTCTGAAGATAACCTGCAAAAAATGAATGTTTGTTGTTCTGTTAAAGACCAAATCATTTCTGCAATTCCAAATTGCCCATAGTAAAGCACATACTCCCACTCGGATATGTTTTGCTGTTACCGTATCAATCCCTTGTAACCATGTCCCGAATAACATGTTAATCGAAACGGGGGGATTGATATTGAAGGCTATTTGAACCGACCTCCATAAGATTTTTGCCATAGGGAAATCAAGGAATATGTGTCTAATAGACTCATCGTGATCACAGAAACTACATCTTTTAGACCCTGACCAATTCCTTCTGGCCAAATTATCTTTTGTTAGAATGACTCGTTTATGAACAAACCACATAAACACTTTGATTTTTAGAGGTACCTTAACTTTCCAAACGTGCTTCGAGCTAGGAATCACACTAGTGTTAATAATATCCAGATACATGGATTTCACTGAGAAGACCCCATTTTTAGCTAGTCTCCATCTCAGCTGGTCTGGATATTGGGAAAGTTGGACATCCATCAGCCGCCTCACTAGATGTAACCAAGCTTCCCACCGATTTCCCACCAAAGTCCTTCGGAACTGGATATTAAGCGGAATGGTATTTAATATTGTAGCAACATAAGCATCTCTCCGTTGAACAATATTATAAAGTGATGGATATTGAAGTGCCAGAGGTGTCTCCCCTAGCCATGTATCTTCCCAAAATCTAATGGAAGTGCCATCTCCAATAATGAATTTTACTCTGTTGAAAAATGTTGATTTTACTCTCATCAGTCCCTTCCAAAAAGGTGAGTCAGTCGGTCTTACCGTCACCTGGGACAAAGTTTTTGAATGAAGGTACTTATTGCGAAGAATCTGTGCCCAGGTTGCATCTGTCTCACCAGATAACTTGAACAACCACTTACTGAGTAAGCATCGATTCTTCACCTCTAAGTTTTCAATACCTAGACCCCCTTAGTCTTTCGGTCTGCAAATAATATCCCACTTAGCTAGCCTATATTTCCTTTTGGATTCATCGCTCTGCCAAAAGAACCGAGATCGGTAAAAGTCGAGCCTTTTCCGAACTCCAACCGGAACTTCGAAAAAGGACAAAAGAAACATAGGCATACTGGTTAGGACGGAATTAATAAGAATTAATCGTCCTTCGTATGACATAAGCTTACCCTTCCAGCAGCTTAGTTTTTTTTCAAACCGATCTTCAATTATTTTCCATTCTTTGTTTGTGAGCTTTCGGTGATGAATTGGAATACCCAAATAGGTGAATGGCAAAGACCCCAAGTCACAGCCAAACAGCTCTTTATAAGCTTGTTGTTCTTCTTTAGCTCTCCCAAAGCAGAACACTTCACTCTTATGAAAATTAATTTTTAAGCCCGACTATTGTTCAAACAAGCATAACACTAGTTTCATGTTCCTAGCTTTCGCCAAATCATGCTCCATGAAAAGGATGGTATCATCTGCGTACTGCAAGATGGAAACACCCCCGTCCACTAAATGAGGAACCAGGCCTCCTATCTGCCCCGCCTCCTTCGCCCTTCCTATGAGAATTGTCAACATGTCAATGACAATATTGAATAAGATTGGCGACATCGGATCTCCTTGTCGCAAACCTTTGTGAGTTTGAAAATAATGCCCTATATCATCATTGACTCGTATACCAACACTCCCCTTTTGTGTTAACGAAGCAATCTGCTCTCTCCACGATTGATCGAAACCTTTCATTCGCAGCGCCTGCTGCAGAAAAGACCACTTCACCTTGTCATACGCCTTTTCAAAATCCACCTTAAAAACCACCCCGTCAAGTTTTTTTGTATGAAGTTCATGCAAAGTTTCATGTAGTACCACTACGCCATCCAGAATATTTCTGTCGGGCATGAACGCAGATTGAGACGGATGTACCACTGAATGGGCAATTTGTGTAAGCCTGTTCGTCCCAACTTTTGTGAAAATCTTGAAGCTAACATTCAGCAAACAGATGGGCCTGAATTGCTCAATTCTAACAGCCTCAGTTTTCTTGGGAAGCAACGTAATCGTACCAAAATTCAGGTGGAACACTTGCAATTGCTCCAAGAAGAAGTCCTGGAACATCGGAAGCAAGTCACCCTTAATGATATGCCAGCATTTTTTATAAAACTCCGCTGGGAAGCCATCCGGACCCGGAGCTTTACCGTTTTTCATTTGGGAGATTGCATCAAAAACCTCTTTTTCCGAGAAAGGGGCAGTCAATATCTCGTTCTCCTCGTTTACCAGCTGAGGCACATCATGAATCCGCGATTCATCCAAAGAAACAGAGTTATCTTCAGGAGGCCCGAACAATTGTTTATAGTAATTCGTGATGTAAGTCTTAAGATTCTCCTGACCCACTATCGTGCCTTCATCCTGTTCTAGTTGGAAGATTTTCTTCTTTCGATGTTTGCCATTCGCAATCATGTGAAAGAACTGGGTGTTATCATCTCCCTCGACGATCTTACGCACTTTAGCCCGCAAAGCCCACTTTAATTCCTCCTCACGAAGCAACTCTTTAAGTTTTAACTCTGCCACTCTCTTAGTTTCCAACTCATTGGCATCTAAGATAGAATGCTCCGCTTTGATGTCTAGATTTTTGGTCAGTAAAAGAAGCCTTTCCTTTTCTGCCTTATAGATCCCTTCATTATGCTTAGCCCACCCCCTAAGGAACCGTCTGAGGTGCCTAACTTTATTTTGCCAGCGGTTGATGTTGGATCGTCCTCCTACATCTTTCGCCCATTCTCTAGCTATCAGATTCACAAACCCTTCTCGATCGAACCACGCCGTTTCAAAAGAGAAAGGTCGTCTATTACCAAAATTCGTGGCTTCCCCCGAATCAACTAGTAATGGGGTGTGATCCGAGATTTCGCGAGAGAGTGCTTGCACCGTCACTAAAGGAAACTTCTGTTCCCAATCGACACTCGCAAGAACCCGATCCAACTTCTCCTAGGTCGGAATAGGAAGATTATTAGCCCATGTAAATTTCCTACCCGATAACTCAATCTCGCGAAGGTCCAAGCTTTCTATGATAGTGTTAAACAAAAACGGCCACCTGCCGTCAAAGTTATCATTACTTTTTTCGTCTCGACGACGAATAATATTAAAATCGCCTCCAACCAAGAGAGGTAGATGCTCGTTCCCACAAATCCGAACTAAGTCAGCCAGAAATTCCGGTTTTAACTCTGGCTGCGCGGCCCTATACACCGCCACAAGCGCCCAATCGAAACCGTCCACCTTTGACCGGACTCTAAATTTAACTGCAAAGTCGCCCATGACGACGCTTCTCACTTTCAAAGATTCGCATTTAACCCCAAGTAAAATCCCACCGGATCTCCCTCTTGGTGGTAGGCAATGCCAATCAAACTCCACCCCTCCCGAAAGGGTGCTAAGAAACTGTGGGGTAAAGTTGTCCCGCCCAGTCTCGGAAATTGCTATGAAATCGAGTTTATATTCAATCGACGCATCTGCAAGGAACCTTTTTTTAGCCAAATCTTTAAGACCTCTGCTATTCCAAAAGATGCCTTTCATATTTCATCATGAATTTTTTTAGAAGTACGAATTCTAGCGCTTCTACGCACATCCGAAGTTGGGTAGATCTTACGCTTCCACTTGCGTTTTGGCTTAATGATATCCTCAGCCCCATCTACACTACCGACATCTCCACTCACTTCCTCCAGGGCCGAAACCCCCCTATCAAGTCTTGGAGACGACGAGTCCTCCTCCTCCTCCTCCGTCTCCACGAAGGTAGGATCAAGGTCCACACAGAGGCTACCAAGAGCATTTATTCCCAACTTAGCTACCTCAGAGTCATTCAAAGGCTGAATAGCTGCTAGGTTTCTAAGAATTTGTATAGCATGATCTGCCTCAAGATCCATAATATCGTTAACGGAATTAGCTACCTCTCTGTCATTCCTACCCAACGAGACCCCCAGTTGTGTGGCATTATTAATAATATCATCCGAAGAGAAGTGCAAAATAGAATTGGAAGTGTTAACTGACATACTAGTAGTGGTCTGAATATTATGAAGCTTGGCCGCCCGCTTGGCGCATCGAAGCTGCATATCATCAACATCCGGCTGGTCCTGTAAGCGACAGCTCATCCGCCGACCTACAGAAACTGGGTCCGGAATCCCACCAAAAGCAATGACGTCGTCATGAGAAACCCCGCTAGGAGTAAGGCCGCCTGCCATACCTCCCACCGGGCTCAAAAGCGGTACTCCACCCTGCGCCGTTACCTGCGGCCTCGTCTCAGTCCCACCCGGACTAATGGGCGCCACCAGGTCCTGATTGACCACCTCCACCACACTAAGGGGGTCCTGGATCACATCACCAATCGCCTCCTCCCGATCCAAAGCGATGGCCATCTGAGCCACCGATGATCTGAGGGGGCTGGCAACACCATCCTCCAGCACACAACCCTGTCCCAAACTATCCCTCTCAGAAGTAGGGCCGGGGGTGATACGTCCAAAATGCATCACTATTTTGTATCATAATTTATCCTTATTCATTGATATATTTCACGTTACGGTGATGTTCTTATGTTGTTTTGGTCTATTTTACACAGTTTGCAAACTTTCCGATGCCGAAGCAGCAGACGCAGGATTCAGCAGTAAAAAGTGGACGCTGAGTTGCTGAAGAAGAATACCTCCAAATTACCTAAAAATTGACGGGAAATATTTTTCAGACGGATCACGAAGGCACGCAAAAGGGCAACCAGAGGGGGGCCACAGGGTGCCCAGGCGCCCTGGGGGCGCCCCCCTGGCCGCGCCGGGGGGGCGCCTGGAGCCCCTGGCCCACCTCTGGCCGCCCCCTTTTGCATATATGCTCTCCGTTATCCAAAAACCCGAGAGACGGGGATTTTTATTGAGTTCCGCCACCGCTCCGTGGCGGAAACCTACAGAGAAGAAAAAGCCATCTCCGGCGGGCAGATTCCGCCGGGGAGATCACCTCCCGGAAGGGGAGATCGTCGCCATCGTCATCACCATCATCACGGGCATCATCGAGATCATCATCAACATCATCCCCAACACCAGCACCATCTCCATATTCATCCAAATCTCATCTTACAATCGCAACTTGTGTTGTAACTCATACTACCTATCCTCTCTACTCCATCGGTGTTGATTACTACTTTGTGGTGAATGCTATTGAGTTTTGTTGGTGAAATATTATTATGTCCAGATTGTTTATCACCTATTTATCCCCACTGATCACGATCTCTTTTATGTCTCGTGAGTAGTTACCTTAGTTCTTGAGGACATGGGGAAAGTCTTGTTGTTAGTAGTCATATGCTGTTGAAGTAATATGTGTTGTTTGATACTTAAGTTGTGTTGTCATTCTACTAGTGGTGTTGTGTGAGTCGAACACTCAACACTTCGCCTTATTAAGGACCTAGGAGAATACATTGTGTATAAAGAATGCTTATGGTGGGTTGCCGGAGTGACAGAAACATGAACCCCAGTTCGCACGCTTTTGCATAAGGGAATAATGGATCCTCGATTGTATTGCTATGGTTAGGCTTTTGCCTTAAATTCTACCTTGTATTTGCGGATGCTTTCAAGGTGTTTAATCATAAGAGTGCATTCATCTTAGTCTAGAGAGTGCACTAGCATAGATCCACCCACTCAACACTTATCAACACATAACATAGTATCGATATGGAATATGGCGAAAGCACATGACTGTTGGAAATATGCCCTAGAGGCAATAATAAATTGGTTATTATTATATTTCCTTGTTCATGATAATTTTTTATTATCCATGCTAGAATTGTATTGATAGGAAACTCAGATACATGTGTGGATACATAGACAAACACCATGTCCCTAGTAAGCCTCTGGATGACTAGCTCATTGATCAATAGATGGTTATGGTTTCTTGACCATGGACATTGGATGTCATTGATAACGGGATCACATCATTAGGAGAATGATGTGATGGACAAGACCCAATCCTAAGCCTAGCACAGATCGTGTAGTTCGTATGCTAAAGCTTTTCTATATGTCAAGTATATTTTCCTTAGACCATGAGATTGTGCAACTCCCGGATACCGTAGGAATGCTTTGGGTGTACCAAACGTCACAACGTAACTGGGTGGCTATAAAGGTGCACTACAGGTATCTCTGAAAGTGTCTGTTGGGTTGGCACGAATCGAGACTGGGATTTGTCACTCCGTATGACGGAGAGGTATCTCTGGGCCCACTCGGTAGGACATCATCATAATGTGCACAATATGTGATCAAGGAGTTGATCACGGGATGATGTGTTACAGAACGAGTAAAGAGACTTGCCGGTAACGAGATTGAGCAAGGTATCGGTATACCGACGATCGAATCTCGGGCAAGTGCTATACCGATAGACAAAGGGAATCGTATACGGGATTGATTGAATCCTTGACATCGTGGTTCATCCGATGAGATCATCGTGGAACATGTGGGAGCCAACATGGGTATCCAGATCCCGCTGTTGGTTATTGGCCGGAGAGTTGTCTCGGTCATGTCTACATGGTTCCCGAACCCGTAGGGTCTACACACTTAAGGTTCGGTGACGCTAGGGTTGTAGAGATATAAGTATGCGGAAACCCGAAAGTTGTTCGGAGTCCCGGATGAGATCCCGGACGTCACGAGGAGTTCCGGAATGGTCCGGAGGTAAAGATTTATATATAGGAAGTCCTATTTTGGCCACCGGAAAATGTTCGGGATTTTTCGGTATTGTACCGGGAAGGTTCTAGAAGGTTCCGAAGTGGGGCCCACCTGCATGGGGGGACCCACATGAACGTGGGTAGTGGGGGCAAGGCCCCACACCCCTGGTCAAGGCGCACCAAGATCCCCCCTTAGAAGGAATAAGATCATATCCCGAAGGGATAAGATCAAGATCCCTAAAAAGGGGGGATAACAATCGGTGGGGAAAGGAAATGATGGGATTTCTTTCCCCCACCTTTGCCAACGCCCCAATGGACTTGGAGGGCAAGAAACCAGCCCCCTCCACCCCTATATATAGTGGGGAGGCGCATGGGAGCAGCACCCCAAGCCCTGGCGCTTCCCTCTCCCTCCCGTGACACATCTCCTCCCGCAGCGCTTGGCGAAGCCCTGCTGGAATCCCGCTACTTCCACCACCACGCCGTCATGCTGCTGGATCTCCATCAACCTCTCCTCCCCCCTTGCTGGATCAAGAAGGAGGAGACGTCCCCGCTCCGTACGTGTGTTGAACACGGAGGTGCCGTCCGTTCGGCGCTAGGATCATCGGTGATTTGGATCACGACGAGTACGACTCCATCATCCCCGTTCTCTTGAACGCTTCCGCATCGCGATCTACAAGGGTATGTAGATCCACTCTCCTTTATGCTCGTTGCTAGATTACTCCATAGATAGATCTTGGTGACGCGTAGGAAAAATTTTGATTTTCTGCTACGATCCCCGACAGTGGCATCATGAGCTAGGTCTATGCGTAGTATCTTGCACGAGTAGAACACAAAGTAGTTGTGGGCGTAGATCATGTCAATTTACTTGCCGTTACTAGTCTTATCTTGATTCGGCGGCATCGTGGGATGAAGCGGCCCGGACCGACCTTACACGTACTCTTACGTGAGACAGGTTCCACCGACTGACATGCACTAGTTGCATAAGGTGGCTAGCGGGTGTCTGTCTCTCCCACTTTAGTCGGATCGGATTCGATGAAAAGGGTCCTTATGAAGGGTAAATAGAAATTGGCATATCACGTTGTGGTTTTGGCGTAGGTAAGAAACGTTCTTGCTAGAAACCTATAGCAGCCACGTAAAAACTTGCAACAACAATTAGAGGACGTCTAACTTGTTCTTGCAGCATGTGCCGTGTGATGTGATATGGCCAAAAGGATGTGATGAATGATATATATGTGATGTATGAGATTGATCATGTTCTTGTAATAGGAATCACGACTTGCATGTCGATGAGAATGACAACCGGCAGGAGCCATAGGAGTTGTCTTATTTATTGTATGACCTGCGTGTCACTGAATAACGCCATGTAATTACTTTACTTTATTGCTAAACGTTAGCCATAGTAGTAGAAGTAATGTTTGGCGAGACGACTTCATGAAGACACGATGATGAAGATCATGATGATGAAGATCATGGTGTCATGCCGGTGACGATGATGATCATGGAGCCCCGAAGATGAAGATCAAAAGGAGCAAAATGATATTGGCCATATCATGTCACTATTTGATTGCATGTGATGTTTATCATGTTTTACATCTTATTTGCTTAGAACGACGGTAGTAAATAAGATGATCTCTCACTAAAATTTCAAGAATTGTGTTCCCCCTAACTGTGCACCGTTGCTAAGGTTCGTTGTTCCGAAGCACCACGTGATGATCGGGTGTGATAGGTTCTAACGTTCGCATACAACGGGTGTAAGACAGATTTACACACGCGATACACTTAGGGTTGACTTGACGAGCCTAGCATGTACAGACATGGCCTCAGAACACAGAAGACCGAAAGGTCGAACATGAGTCGTATAGAAGATACGATCAACATGAAGATGTTCACCGTTGATGACTGGTCCGTCTCACGTGATGATCGAACACGGCCCAGTCGATTCGGATCATGTATCACTTAGATGACTAGAGAGATGTCTATCTGAGTGGGAGTTCATTAGATGAACTTCATTGTCATGAACAATAGTCTAAGTTGTCTTCGCAAATTATGTTGTAGACCAATAACTGCGTTGTAGCTCCCTGTTTAATACGATCCTAGAGAAAGACTAAGTTGAAAGATATTGTAAGCAAGGATGCGGACTGGGTCCGTAGTCCGAGGAAGTGTCCTCACTGCTGCACAGAAAGCTTACGTCTTTGATGCACCGCTCGATGTGCAAACCCCTACAACGTTGTCTGTGGATGTTGTGAACACCTGAGAGACACATCCTGATGACTACTTGATAGTTTAGTGCACCATGCTTTACGGCTTAGAATCGGGATTCCAATGACGTTTTGAACGTCATAGAACATATGAGATGTTCTGAGAGCTGAAATTGGGATTTCAGGCTCATGCCCGTGTTGAGAGGTATGAGACCTCTAACAGGTTCTTTTGCCAAAAAGATGGAGGAGAATAGCTCAACTAGTGAGCATGTGCTCAGAATGTCTGGGTGCTAAAATCACTTGAACCAAGTGGGAGTTAATCTTCCAGATGAGATAGTGGTTGACGGAATTCTCTAGACACTATCACCAAGTTACTAGAACTTCGTGATGAACTATGACATGCAAAGGATGGAGATGATCCCGGAGCTATTAGCGGTTCTTAAGACCGCAAAAGGTAGAAATCAAGAAGAAGCATCAAGTGTTGATGGTTTAACAAGACAACTGGTTTCAAAAGGACAAGGGCTAGAAGGGAAACTTCATGGATGGCAAACCAGTTGTCGCTCTGATGAAGGAACCCATGGTTAAACCCAAACCTCGAGACTAAGTGCTTCTATTGTACGGGGAACGGTCACATGATAGCGGAACTACCCCAAATACATGGTAGATATGATAGCTGGAAACTTCAACAAAGTATATTGTTATTGATGTGTACCTTACTAGTACTCCTTGTAGCACCTGGGTATTGGATACCGGTTCAGTTGCTATTATTAGTGACTTGAAGCAAAAGCTACGGACTGAACGGAGACTAGCTAAGGGCGAGGTGACGATGTGTATTGGAAGTGTTTCCAAGGTTGATAAGATCACCATCGCACACTCCCTCTATTTTCAAGATTAGTGTTGAACCTAGATAAATGTTATCGGGTGTCTACGTTGAGCATGAATATGATTAGATCATGTTCATTGCAATACGGTTATTCATTTAAGTCAGAGAATAATGGTTATTATGTTTACATGAATAATACCTTTATGGTCATGCACCCAATGGTTTGTTGAATCTCGATCATAGTAATACACATGATGATAATATTGATTCCAAAAGATGTAGAGTTAATAATGATAGTACCACTTTCTTGTGGCACTGCCGCTTAGGTCATTTTGGCATAAAATGCATGAAGAAACTCCATGCTGATGGACGTTTGGAGTCACTTGATTTTGAATCGCTTGACACATGCGAGCCATGCCTCATGGGCAGGATGACTGAGATCCCGTTTTCAGGTACAATGAAACGGGTAAGTGACTTGTTGGAAATCATACATGCTGATGTATGTGATCCAATGAGAATTAAGGCGTGTGGTGGATATCATTATTTTCTCATCTTCACTGACGATTTGAGTAGATATGGGTATATTTACTTAATGAAGCAAAAGTCTAAAACGTTTGAAAAGTTCAAGCAATTTCAGAGTGAAGTTAAGAATCATCATAACAAGAAGATCATGTTCCTACGATCTGATCAAGGGAAGATTTTCTGAGTTGTGAGTTTGGCAATCACTTAAGACATTGTGGAAATGTTTCACAGTTGAAGCCACCTGGAATACCATAGCGTAATGGTGTGTCCGGACGTCATAATCGAACCTTATGAGATATGGTGCGATCTATGATGTATCTTACCGATCTACCGCTGTTATTTTGAGGTTATGCATTATAGACAGCTGCATTCACTTTAGATAGGGCACCATCTAAGTCCGTTGAGACGACGTCGTATGGTTTGGCAAGAAACCAAAGTTGTCGTTTTCTTAATGTTTGGGGCTGCGATGCTTATGGCTTCAGCCGGGAAAAGCTCGAGCCCAAAGCGGACAAATACATCTTCATAGAATACCCAAAGGTAACATTTGGGTATACCTTCTATCTCAGATCCGAGGACAAAAATGTTTGTCACTAAGAACGGGTCCTTTCTCGAGAAAGAGTTTCTCTAGAAAGAATTGAGTGGGAGGAAGATAGAACTTGATAAGGTTTTTTAACCCTCACTTCAACCGGAGAGTAGTGCAACACAGAAAGATGTTTCTGTGGAACCTACGACTGTTGAAGAGGAAACTAATGATAGTGATCATAAAGTTTCGGATCAAGTTGCTATCAAACCTCGTAGGTCGACAAGGATATGTACTACTCCTGAGTGGTACAGTGATCCTGTCTTAGATGTCATATTGTTGGACAACGATGAACCTACGAACTATGGAGAAGCGATGGTGGGCCCATATTCCGACAAATGGTTAGAAGCCGATAAATCCGAGATAGGATCCATGTATCAAAACAAAGTATAGACTTTGGTGGACATGCCCGATGATTGGCAAGCCATTGAGATAAATGGATCTTTAAGAAGAAGATGGACGTGGACGGTAATGTCACCGTCTATGAAGCTCGACTTGTGGCGAAGAGTTTTTCCACAAGTTCAAGGAGTTGACTACGATGAGATTTTCTCACCCGTAGCGATGCTTAAGTCCGTCGGAATCATGTTAGCATTAGCTGCATTTATGAAATCTGGCAGATGGATGACAAAACAATTTTCCTTACCAGTTTTCGTAAGGAAAGGTTGTATGTGATACAATCAGAAAAGTTTTGACGATCCTAAGGATGCTAAAAGGTGTGCTAGCTCCAGCGATCCTTCTATGGACTAGAGCAAGCATCTCGGAGTCGGAATATATGCTTTGATGGAGTGATCAAAGTTTTTGGGTATACAAAGTTTGTTAGAAACTTGTATTTACAATAAAGTGAGTGGGAGCATCACAACATTTCTGATAAGTATATGTGAATGACATATTGTTGATCCGAAATGATGTAGAATTTCTGGAAAGCATAAAGGGTTATTTGAAATGAGTTTTTCAAAAGAAGACCTGGATAAAGCTGCTTACATATTGGGCATCAAGATCTATACAGATAGATCAAGACGCCTGATGATACTTTCAAGAGAACACACACCTTTGACATGATTTTGAAGGAGTTCAAAATAGATCAGTCAAAGAAGGAGTTCTTACCTGAGTTGTAAGGTGTGAAGTTGAGTAAGACTCAAAACTTGACCACAGCAGAAGGAAGAGGAAGGACGAAGGTCGTCCCCTATGCTTTTGTCATAGGCTCTATACGGTATGCCATGATGAGTACCGCACCTGATGTGTGCCTTGCCACATGTCTGGCAAGAGGGTACAAAGGTGATCCAGGAATGGATCACTAGATAGTGGTCAAAATTATCCTTAGAGGAATAAGGAAATGTTTCTCGGTTATGGAGGTGATAAAGAGTTCGACGTAAACAACTACGTCGATGCAAGCTTAACACCTATCCGGATAACTCTAAGTGGAGATACCGGATACGTATAATGGAGCAACAGTTTGGAATAGCTCCAAGAGGAACGTGGTAGAAGCATCTACGATATGACATAAAGTTTTGCAAAGTACATAGGGATCTGAATGTTGCAGACCCGTTGACTACAACCTCTCTCACGAGCATAACATGATCAAACACAGAACTCATTGAGTGTTAATCACATATTGATGTGAACTAGATTACTGACTCTAGTGAACTCTTTGGATGTTAGTCACATGGCGATGTGACCTATGAGTGTTAATCACATGGCGATGTGAACTAGATTATTGACTCTAGTGCAAGTGGGAGACTGTTGGAAATATGCCCTAGAGGCAATAATAAATTGGTTATTATTATATTTCCTTGTTCATGATAATTGTTTATTATCCATGCTAGAATTGTATTGATAGGAAACTCAGATACATGTGTGGATACATAGACAAACACCATGTCCCTAGTAAGCCTCTGGATGACTAGCTCGTTGATCAATAGATGGTTACGGTTTCTTAACCATGGACATTGGATGTCATTGATAACGGGATCACATCATTAGGAGAATGATGTGATGGACAAGACCCAATCCTAAGCCTAGCACAGATCGTGTAGTTCGTATGCTAAAGCTTTTCTATATGTCAAGTATATTTTCCTTAGACCATGAGATTGTGCAACTCCCGGATACCGTAGGAATGTTTTGGGTGTACCAAACGTCACAACGTAACTGGGTGGCTATAAAGGTGCACTACAGGTATCTCTGAAAGTGTCTGTTGGGTTGGCACGAATCGAGACTGGGATTTGTCACTCCGTATGACGGAGAGGTATCTCTGGGCCCACTCGGTAGGACATCATCATAATGTGCACAATATGTGATCAAGGAGTTGATCACGGGATGATGTGTTACGGAACAAGTAAAGAGACTTGCCGGTAACGAGATTGAGCAAGGTATCGGTATACCGACGATCGAATCTCGGGCAAGTGCTATACCGATAGACAAAGGGAATCGTATACGGGATTGATTGAATCCTTGACATCGTGGTTCATCCGATGAGATCATCGTGGAACATGTGGGAGCCAACATGGGTATCCAGATCCCGCTGTTGGTTATTGGCCGGAGAGTTGTCTCGGTCATGTCTACATGGTTCCCGAGCCCGTAGGGTCTACACACTTAAGGTTCGATGACGCTAGGGTTATAGGGAAAGTATGTACGCGGTTATCGAATGTTGTTCGGAGTCCCGGATGAGATCCCGGACATCACGAGGAGTTCCGGAATGGTCCGGAGGTAAAGATTCATATATGGGAAGTCCTGTTTTGGTCACCGGAAAAGTTTCGGGCGATATCGGTAACGTACCGGGACCACCGGGAGGGTCCCGGGGGTCCACCAGGTGGGGCCACCAGCCCCAGAAGGCTGCGTGGACCAAGTGTGGGAGGGGACCAGCCCCAGGTGGGCTGGTGCGCCCCCCCACCAAGGTCCAAGGCGCATGGAGAGTGGGAGGGGGGCAAACCCTAGGTCCAGATGGGCCTTAAGGCCCACCCTAGGACGCCCCCTCTCTCTTCCCCCCTTGGTCGCACCCTAGATGGGTTTGGGGGCTGCCGCCACCCCTAGGGAGGGAACCCTAGATGGGGGCGCAGCCCCTCCCCTTCCCCTATATATAGTGGGGGTTTTGGGGCTGCTAGACACACGAGAACGTCTCCCTCTTGGCGCAGCCCTACCCCTCTCCCTCCTCGTCTCTTGCAGTGCTTGGCGAAGCCCTGCTGGAGTCCCGCGCTCCTCCACCACCACCACGCCGTCGTGCTGCTGTTGGAAGGAGTCTTCCCCAACCTCTCCCTCTCTCCTTGCTGGATCAAGGCGTGGGAGACGTCACCGGGCTGCACGTGTGTTGAACGCGGAGGCGCCGTTGTTCGGCGCTTAGATCGGAATCAACCGCGATCTGAATCGCAGCGAGTACGACTCCTTCATCCGCGTTCTTGCAACGCTTCCGCATCGCGATCTACAAGAGTATGTAGATGCACTCTCCTTTATGCTCGTTGCTAGATTACTCCATAGATAGATCTTGGTGACGCGTAGGAAAAATTTTGATTTTCTGCTACGATCCCCAACAATGACTACCTCTCCCGTGTGTCCTCAGGAACGCTTTAGTCTTTATAAGTTCAGTTGCTAGGCCTCTCCTTTGCTAAGAAAGGATTGGGCTACTTGTTACTCTCAGTACCTTTTACATTACTTGCTTTTACTTTCCTGTTGCTATACCGAGAAAACCCCTGAAAGTTATCTTTCAGTGCTTGCAGTAATTTCTTGCTCAGAATCGCTTATCAATACCTTCTGCTCCTCGTTGGTTTCGACACTCTTACTTATCGAAAACGCTGCAATAGATCCCTTACGGTTGTGGGTCATCAAGTACCGTTTTCTGGCGCCGTTGCCGGGGAGCGTAGCGCTATTGGTAAAGTGAAACTGGTAAGGAAGTTTTTATAATTCTGTTTTTATTTTTGCTATTGCTGCTCTTTGTCCTTATGGACAACCCTGTTATTGGATCATTGCTTGCGGGAAGACGCCCCACACCTGTGGTGGTTGATCCTCCCCCTACTGAAATTGTGCCTTATAAAATACCACCTGGCATTATCGATTATGTTTTGGCTAATCGTTATGCAGGAGACAGACATCCCGGTGAACACTTGCTATATCTGTCACAACTAAGTTAATTATTTAAGCTTGCAAGTGTATCGAGGGAGTTTGTCATGAGGAAATTGTTTGCCGTATCACTTATAGATAAAGCTTTGGATTGGTATAGGCTTCTCGATAACTCACACTTGCTTGACTGGCAGGAGCTTATGTCTCTCTTTTATACTAAGTTTTATCCTCTTCATGAAATTCATCGAGACAGGAACTATATCTATAATTTTAGGTCTCGTGACGGAGAAAGCATTGCTCAAGCTTGGGGGAGATTGAAGTCCCTAATGTTCAAATGCCCTATTCATAAGCTTCCCAAGGAAATTATACTTACAAATTTTTATGCCAGGCTTTCTCGTCAGGATAAGGAGATGCTGGATGCCTCCTCTAGTGGGGTATTTCAGAAGAAGAGTGTTGAAGAAAGGTGGGATCTCATTGAATGGATCCAGAGGAATACCGAAGATTGGGAAATTGATAAAGGTATTGAACCCGCTATAAATTATGAACATGATTATATTGAGAGCTATGTGAAAACTGATTACTTCAATACTTTTTGCTCTAAGATTGGTCTTGATTCCCATCTAGTGATTGATTTGTGTAAGAATTTTGCCTCTCACGTTGATTCTTTTAAAAAGAAGAGAGACCAGCACCATGAACCTTTTAAAGAGTCACCTATTGATATTTATGTTGCTGACCCTATTTTGCCTGCAGTTATATATGAAAAGCCTCCTTTTCCCGCAAGGATAAAGGAGCACTCTCTTGTGACAGGCATAATAAATAAAAGTGAGAGAAGAGTTGATGAGCCTGAGGACCAGATCAGAGTCGATCCTCAAGTTGCATTGATTAAAGACCTTGCTACTAATGATGTTTTGGATTCCAATATAAATTTTTGTGCTGTTTCCACTAACCTTGTCACAGCCAAGAATAAAGGCCCAATTTCAGGTACTCCAGTGGTATCTGTTAAAATAGGAGATCACAATTATTATGGGCTATGCGATTTGGGATTGAATGCAAGTGATATCCCCTATTCACTTTATGAAGAGATCATCGGTGAGATTTCCCCTTGTGAACTTGAAGAAGTTGATGTTACCATTCATCTTGCAAACAGAACAACTATCTCTCCTATCGGAATTGTGAGGGACGTTGAAGTCCTATGTGGAAAGGTAAAATACCCTACCGACTTTCTAGTACTTGGTTCAGAGAGGGACAATTTTTGTCCAATTATTTTTGGTAGATCTTTTCTTAGAACTTGTGGAGCTATAATAGATTGCAAGAAAGGTAAAGTTTCTGTTGAATTCGATGGTGAGCCATATGAATTTAATTTTTCTAAGTTCTCTAAGCAGCCTCGTGGTACTGATTTACCTAGTGATGATAAAATTATTGAAAGTATTGCCTCTATTGCTATTCCCCCTAATGATCCTTTGCAGCAATACATGGAGGACCACGAGAATGATTTGCATATGCAGGAAAGAAATGAACTAGATGAAATATTCTTGAGGCAGTCTGCTATCCTGAAGCACAACCTTCCGGTTGAACCTTTGGGAATTTTATCAAAACCGAAGGAAGACCCGGTGTTCGATCTTAAACCTCTTCCCGATACGCTCAAGTATGCTTATTTAGATGAAAAGAAAGTATATCCTGTTATTATCAATTCTAACCTTTCAGGATATGAAGAAGAGCGATTATTGGAAGTACTTCGTAAACACCGAGGCGCAATTGGCTATACCCTTGATGACCTTAAGGGGATTAGTCCATCTATTTGTCAACATACTATCAACCTTGAGTCTGATGCTAAACCAGTTGTTGATCATCAACGACGGTTGAACCCGAAGATGATGGATGTTGTGAGAACTGAGATTCTCAAGCTTCTAGCCGCAGGTATTATCTACCCTATAGCTGATAGTAAGTGGGTAAGTCCGGTACATTGTGTTCCTAAGAAAGGAGGTACAACTGTGGTTCCTAATGATAAAAATGAACTAATACCTCAGAGAATTATTATTGGATATAGAATGTGTATTGATTACAGGAAGTTGAATAAGGCAACCAGGAAGGATCACTACCCGTTGCCGTTCATCGACCAAATTCTTGAAAGGTTATCCAAAAATACCCACTTTTGTTATATCGATGGTTATTCTGGCTTCTCTCAAATTCATGTTAACACTGCCGATCAAGAGAAGACCACTTTTACTTGTCCCTTTGGTACTTATGCTTATAGGCGTATACCTTTTGGTTTATGTAATGCCCCTGCTACTTTTCAAAGGTGTATGTCTGCTATCTTTCATGGTTTCTGCAGGGATATTATGGAAGTCTTCATGGACGATTTCTCAGTCTATGGAACTTCTTTTGACCATTGTCTTCACAACCTTAATAAAGTTTTGCAGAGATGCGAGGAGACAAATTTGGTACTCAACTGGGAAAAGTGCCACTTCATGGTTAATGAAGGAATTGTTCTTGGTCACAAGATTTCCGAAAGGGGAATTGAAGTGGACAAAGCCAAGATCGAAGCTATTGAGAGGATGCCCTATCCAAGGGACATCAAAGGTATTCGCAGTTTTCTCGGTCATGCAAGTTTTTATAGAAGATTTATTAAAGACTTTTCTAAAACCTCAAGACCCCTCACTAACAGAAGGACGTTCCTTTTGTATTTGATGAAAATTGTAAGGAAGCTTTTGAAGTCCTTAAGAAAGCTTTAATAACCGCTCCTATAGTACAACCACCTGACTGGAATTTACCTTTTGAGATTATGTGTGATGCAAGTGATTTTGCTGTTGGAGCTGTTTTAGGACAAAGAGTTGATAAGAAATTGAATGTTATACATTATGCTAGCAAAACTCTTGATAGTGCTCAAAGGAATTATGCTACTACTGAGAAGGAATTCTTAGCTGTAGTTTTTGTTTGTGATAAATTTAGACAGTATATTGTTGATTCCAAAGTTATTATTCATACTGATCATGCTGCCATTAAGTACCTTATGACAAAGAAGGATGCCAAGCCAAGGCTTATCAGATGGGTACTCCTTCTTCAAGAATTTGATTTGCAGATTGTTGATAGGAAAGGAGAAGACAATCCGGTAGCGGACAATCTTTCAAGGATGGAAGATATACCGCATGATCCCATCCCAGTCAACGATAGTTTTCCAGACGAGCAACTTGCCGTTGTAAAAGTACAATCTCTTTCCGACCCTTGGTATGCAGATTATGCTAATTTTATTGTTGCAAAGTATTTGCCTCCAGGGTTAACATTTCAGCAAAGGAAGAAGTTCTTTCATGATTTGAGGCACTGCTTTTGGGATGACCCACATCTTTTCAAAGAAGGTCCCGACGGGATCGTGAGAAGATGTATACCGGAACATGAGCAGAAGGACATTCTCAGACGATGTCATGATAGTCCCTATGGAGGACATCATGCCGGTGAGAGGACTGCACATAAGGTTCTTCAATCAGGTTTTTATTGGCCCACTCTCTTTAAAGATGCTAGAAATTATGTTTTAGCCTGTGATAAATGTCAGAGAGTTGGTAACATTAGTAGAAGGAATGAGATGCCTATGAATTACTCACTAGTGATTGAACCTTTTGATTGTTGGGGTTTTGATTTTATGGGTCCTTTTCCTTCTTCACACAAGTACACTCACATTTTAGTAGCTGTTGATTATGTGACCAAGTGGGTTGAAGCAATCCCACTGAAAGTGCTGATCACAAAACATCTTTGAAAATGCTTAAAGATGTAATTTTTCCTAGGTTTGGTGTACCAAGGTATCTCATGACTGATGGGGGATCACACTTCACGCACGGAGCTTTTAGAAAAGCTTTGGCTAAATACGATGTTAATCATAGAATTGCTTCACCATATCATCCTCAAACTAGTGGGCAAGTTGAGCTCACCAATAGAGAGATTAAGTTGATCTTGCAGAAAACAGTAAACAGAAATAGAAAGGACTGGTCAAATAAGTTAGGAGATGCTTTGTGGGCATATAGAACTGCTTACAAAAACCCCATGGGCATGTCCCCCTATAAGATGGTGTATGGCAAGGCTTGCCATTTGCCATTAGAGTTAGAGCACAAAGCTTTCTGGGCTGTTAGAGAGCTTAACGCTGACCCAAAACTAGCTGGTGAGAAGCGTCTCATGAACTTGACTTCTCTAGATGAATGGAGAAGTGAAGCTTACGAGAGCGCTAAAATGTTCAAGGAAAAGGTAAAAAAGTGGCATGATAGGAAGATTCTGAAACGTGAATTTAATGTTGGTGATAAAGTTTTGTTGTTCAGATCCCGTTTCAGGTTTTCTCCAGGTAAACTACTTTCCAGGTGGGAAGGACCATTTCATATTGAAGAAGTTTATCGGTCTGGTGCAATTAAGATTAATAATTTTGAAGGCACCAAACCTCAAGTTGTGAATGGGCAAAGACTTAACCATTACATAGCAGGAGACCCTGTCAATGTTGATGTGAATATAATATACACAACAACCCACGAAGAACATGTTGCAGCCCTGTTTCAGACGCCAGCAGAAGCAGAATAAAGAAAAGGTATGTAGTACGGTAAGGAAACATCGCGAACCGCCATAAAAGTTCCGTATTACGAGTTTCTGCAAAATTAGTAAAATTCCGAGCCTAAGTGGAGCCGGAGACGACCTCCAGGGAGTCCAGGCGCCCCCCTGGCGCCCCCCCCCCCTGGGCCGCGCCGGGAGGCCGCCTGGACACCCGGGAGTCCGTCTCCGACCCCGCTTTGGTCCGTTACCTTCCTTTCTGTGCATAAATTTTTCCTATATATTTGCCCGGATTGTTCCGGCAACGTATCTTGCGATTTCGTGTGTTTTCTCTTCGATCTGTTTCTGCCAGGGAATCTTTCAGCTGAATTTAGGTGCCATGACTTCCCCAAGCTCCCCCAAGGACAAGTTCGTCGTCAACGTCATCAATCCTTACCTCGCTGAGGTGAAGAAGCACCCTCAAGTTGTTCAGATGAAGGACGTCGTCCTTCATCAAGAAGATCTGAAGGGACCTATCAAGGAGGGGAGCATCCAGGCCAGGCTGGAAGAAGTGGAGCAAGAAGTCTTCGAGTACAAGAAGATGATCGAGCGTGGTGTTGAAGCTAACTTTGACATCATCAACGAGCTGAAGAACTACTTCCTGAAGGAGATGGAGGAGATGTGGAAAAGCATCACCGCGTCTGAAGAATGAATTATAGAGCTCCAAGGGCAAATTAATGATCTACATAACCAGAACTGTGAGTATGAACTAAGGTTTATGCGCATGAGTTTGGGTGTTGAATGCAGGATTCAGGAGACGAGCTTCTCATATGAGACTGGAGAACCCCTTCCATGGAAGCGTTTCGCCAAGGATTACGTGATCAACGCCAATAAGGATGATGAGTGAAATCTCCTGGGGTAATGGCATTCCCTTGGCTTGTTCCAAGCTTGGGGGAGTGCCCGGTATCTTTATCTTTACCTTTTGTCTTTTAGAGTCAAGTAGAGTCGTATCATGTCTAGGGAGGTTATTATATGAGATAGGTGTGTGCATTGAGGTCTATCACTCCTTCGGTGAAGAATTGTATCCGTGAGTGTGGAGTCGTCTATGATGGAATATTAATGAGAAGTTTATCGGTTCCTTTTGCTGCACTCGGTATTCTCTTCACGCAATCGACCTTATATGATGATTCTTATGGGGAGTATTGACCTTATGTCAGGTATGGCTGTGAAAACTTTATTTAATCTTGGCAAACATAGCTTTGGTCATAACAACAAGCATGATTTTCTTAAAGTATCAACATATCCAAAACTGTATGTTATTATGCTTGAAGTGTTATGCTGACAAGGAAGACAACTTGATGTGTTATGCTTATTTCAATGTTCATGCTTTATATTGCTTTGCATCTTAGTCATCATCAATTGTCTGTTCTCTCAAAACCTTTGCTATCCTAACTCTGTACTAAGCGGAATTCTGCTTGTGCATCCATACCCTTAAGCCAATACCTTCCATATGAGTCCACCATACCTACCTACTCGTGGTATTCCACTACCACCTCCTAAAAGTATATAATTTATGTGTTATCCTTAAATGTTCAAAATCTTTTATTTTGTGCCTCTGTTTTAGCTCATGAGGAAGTAATAGCTAATTCATAGTCTTCTTGAATTGGACAAGCTTCACCCCGGGATTGCATGTCTAATGTGCAAACCCATAATACGAGAAGGAACTGGCAAAGAGTGCGCCCGGCTCGAAAATAATATAACAAACAAACCCTCCTTCGCGCTTTGTTCATGAGAAATCAGAAAACTTTGGCAGCGATAAATAAAGGAGAATAAGAGGATGTGATCGTCCTCGTGCGGGAGCCGTTCCTCGAAACTTGTCCAGCTCAAGAAGCAATTGAGTTATCTATCAGCATTCGTTCACAAATCATGCACCTCTCAAAACTTGTTTTCATTCTGTTTGATTTGAGGATAGCACATGAGTTTTCCCTACTACCCTAGAGCAGGGCCTATCTTTTAATTTTAAGTTGAGTCAGTTATTCCTACTCCCTTCTATTCTTAAAAGAGAGCAGACATATGATGTTGATAAGGATTCATTCATATAAAGTTGCATTAAGATTTGTCATATCATATCCTTGTTGACATTATCATTTGATAAGTAAGTTGTTTGTCAAGCCCAGCCAAGGCTAATATCTTCCTTTGTGTTAACACTTTCACTTCTTGCTTGATGACATGTTCTTTCAAAAGCCTCAATCAGTCTCATCAAACATAAAGAAAGAGCACAAGTAAAAGCTATTAGTTGTTCTTTGACCAAAGGACATGTTTGCCATGATTCAATAAGTTTCCTTAGCCCTACTTTCGAATATAAGTGTTACCACTCTTTTATAAGGGCCTTATGAGTTGAAGATTGTTGTTGAGGATATTTGAGTTGGTGAGGAAACTGTGATGCTTCTTGTTCGTATTCTGTTTATCGACACTTCACTCTCTAAACTTGTGGACAGGTTTACCGAGTTCATATTCGCTTGGGGACAAGCGAGGTCTAAGCTTGGGGGTGTTGATACGTCCAAAATGCATCACTATTTTGTATCATAATTTATCCTTATTCATTGATATATTTCACGTTACGGTGATGTTCTTATGTTGTTTTGGTCTATTTTACACAGTTTGCAAACTTTCCGATGCCGAAGCAGCAGACGCAGGATTCAGCAGTAAAAAGTGGACGCTGAGTTGCTGAAGAAGAATACCTCCAAATTACCTAAAAATTGACGGGAGATATTTTTCAGACGGATCACGAAGGCACGCGAAAGGGCAACCAGAGGGGGGCCACAGGGTGCCCAGGCGCCCTGGGGGCGCCCCCCCCCCCCCCCTGGCCGCGCCGGGGGGGCGCCTGGAGCCCCTGGCCCACCTCTGGCCGCCCCCTTTTGCATATATGCTCTCCGTTATCCAAAAACCCGAGAGACAGGGATTTTTACGGAGTTTCGCCGCCGCTCCGTGGCGGAAACCTACAGAGAAGAAAAAGCCATCTCCGGCGGGCAGATTCCGCCGGGGAGATCACCTCCCGAAAGGGGAGATCGTCGCCATCGTCATCACCATCATCACGGGCATCATCGAGATCATCATCAACATCATCCCCAACACCAGCACCATCTCCATCTTCATCCAAATCTCATCTTACAATCGCAACTTGTGTTGTAACTCGTACTACCTATCCTCTCTACTCCATCGGTGTTGATTACTACTTTGTGGTGAATGCTATTGAGTTTTGTTGGAGAAATGTTATTATGTCCAGATTGTTTATCACCTATTTATCCCCACTGATCATGATCTCTTTTATGTCTCGTGAGTAGTTACCTTAGTTCTTGAGGACATGGGGAAAGTCTTGTTGTTAGTAGTCATATGCTGTTGAAGTAATATGTGTTGTTTGATACTTAAGTTGTGTTGTCATTCTACTAGTGGTGTTGTGTGAGTCGAACACTCAACACTTCGCCTTATTAAGGACCTAGGAGAATACATTGTGTATAAAGAATGCTTATGGTGGGTTGCCGGAGTGACAGAAACCTGAACCCCAGTTCGCACGCTTTTGCATAAGGGAATAATGGATCCTCGATCGTATTGCTATGGTTAGGCTTTTGCCTTAAATTCTATCTTGTATTTGCGGATGCTTGCAAGGTGTTTAATCATAAGAGTGCATTCATATTAGTCTAGAGAGTGCACTAGCATAGATCCACCCACTCAACACTTATCAACACATAACATAGTATCGATATGGAATATGGCGAAGCACATGACTACCTCTCCCGTGTGTCCTCAGGAACGCTTTAGTCTTTATAAGTTCAGTTGCTAGGCCTCTCCTTTGCTAAGAAAGGATTGGGCCACTTGTTACTCTCAGTACCTTTTACATTACTTGCTTTTACTTTCCTGTTGCTTATACCGAGAAAACCCCTGAAAGTTATCTTTCAGTGCTTGCAGTAATTTCTTGCTCAGAATCGCTTATCAATACCTTCTGCTCCTCGTTGGGTTCGACACTCTTACTTATCGAAAACGCTGCAATAGATCCCTTACGGTTGTGGGTCATCAGGGGGTCACCTGCCTGAGCTCGCACCGATCGCCCCTCTCTGGCCTGAGAGGCGAGTCCACCTCACTGAGTACCTCAGCCTGTCCCTCACAGTCAACGGGGCAAAGCAACGGCGGTAGCTTGGACTCCACCGGATCAGCCGCCTCCGTCCTAGCACTGCAAAGGCGGCTCGGAGCCGAATGCAACTCAAAAGTCCCAATCCGAAGGGATTTGGCAGGGGTCGAGGAACTAGCTGGCCCCGAAGCCATCCTAGTCATTGTGTCCGACTGAGGTTGCGGCCCCTTAGCCATCTCCTGCTGCGAGCTCTGGGACCTCTTATTCTGACTACCAGCACCTCCGTCACCCTCAGTCGTGTCCATATCCACAATGTCCACTCCCTCGCCCTCCAGAGTTATTGGCGTATCCTCAATCTCAAGTTCAAGCACATATGTAACTCCAGCATGTGTCCACTTGACCACATCCAGTACATATTCCACACTGACTACACTGACCAACAGTCTCGCCGCACCATGAGACCGAGTGAAAGGCATATCCACTTCCTCGGTCTTCCCAATAAGAGAACCCAAACTCCACACAATCAGAAAGTTATTAATGAATTGACGCGGTGCCCCAAAAAAATGGACCCAAACCTTCTGCAATGGTGTGCCCACTGGATCTTTCTCCTTCCACTCATCGAAAGTAAGGTAAATGCTGGTGCTAGGAAATCTGCACATACCCCACTTGAGCATATATGGTCGATCCTCCTTAGTGGGGAAGTCTACCTTGTAAGTCTGGTCCTCCATCTTTACAAGGTCCCACTGATGATTACCTGGAACTAGGTCCTGTAATTGTCGCACTATCTGAGCCTCTGTCAGACACCCATTAGCAACCTTGACGATTGCAGGGAAAGAGCTGTCCTGCACCTGGACTGAAGGTGCCATATTCGGTGACTCAAAAAACATCAGTTCCTGGCAACACACACCATAAATTGTACAGACAGGCTTAGGGCCCACAAGCAAAGGACAGTCACTAGACAACCACCCCAATACATTGTATCTTAGGTGTTGTATGTAAGTGATACTACATTTAATAAATTTAGAGACCATGTTTGCATCTAAGCGTTGTGGCCTAATTGTCGAGAGAATGGAAAGAGAGAAACATAGATAGAGAGGGGTGGGGGTCACACTGGATCTGAACGTTAATTGCACTACATACTGAAAAAGGGTAATAACCGTACCTCCACTAACATACAACTCTCCCCTCTCCCTACTTTCATTATTGTGACATATTGGCATTTTACATATGAAACTGTGCTAACAGACAAGCATTGTGAGTGCCCATATAAGGTCCTTAACTAAATGCAAAAAGCAAAACACATATAGAAGGCCTCCTAAGACCCTGCTTTCCCAAAACTTAATTATTTCACGTTAAATTGTCTTTAATTAGCACATTGGCGGCTCAATGCAAGCAACACCCAATCAATTAATGCATGGGGATGAAACTCAACTTTGCTACCATTTAGACAAGTTTTAGTTTGAATGTTCATTTCTTTTTAGCCAAAGAGAAGGTGCAGCCCTTGGAGAGAGCCATCCTTCTCTGAAGCTGAGATTAAGAACATTGTTTTTGTTTCCTATTCTGATGGGCCCCTGGCCTGGATGGGATCCTTTTTTCTCCGACCAGCTTTTTGGGAATTGATCAAAAAGTATCTTATAACTATATGTGAGGATTTCTATAATGAACATTTAGATATCTATAGGCTCAACTTTGCTATGCTTACCCTCGTTCCTGAAGAGACTGAAGCCAGGTCCATGAAGAAATTTAGGTCTATTAGCTTGCTTAATTGTAGCTTTAGGATTTTCACCAACGTTCTTACAAATAGACTTTCTATTATTATGCAAAATAGCTAGCAATCAATCTACCTTCCTTAAAGGCGGGTATATTTTAGAGAGTGTGGTCACTGCCGACGAATTTCTTCACTCTATCCATTCTAGTAAAAATTCAAGGGCTAATCCTTTAGTTGCACTATGGCAAAGCTTTTGATAAAGTAAATCTTGACTTCCTAGCCGAGCTCCTTAGAATTAGAGGTTTTCGTAACAAATGGCTTTCATGGATTAACCAAATAACCCATGGAGGTTTAGTTGGGGTCGAGATTAACAATGTGGAAGGATATTTCTTTAAAACTAGGAACGGCGTGAGGCAAAGAGACCACCTCTCACCTCTCTTTGTTAACCTAGTGGTAGATGTTCTTACCAAGATGTTCTCTAAGGCTGCTGATCATAACTTGATTAAAGAGATTTGGCATGGGGTTTGTCCTGGGGGTATTATCTACCTTCAATATGTAGATGATACTCCCTCGGTACAGAAATATAAGAGTGTTTAGATCACTAAAGTAGTGATCTAAGCACTATATATTACTTTACAGAGGGAGTATGATTTTATTTCTAGATAAAAATTCCAGCCATGCCCAAAACTTGAAAACTATACTCAATTATTTTGATCAAGTTCCTGGCATGAGAATCAACTATAATAAAAATGAACTTATTTACATTAGTATGGATGATGATGAACTTGAGCCTTTCATAGAGTTGTTTGGATGAGTGCGGGCAGTTTCGCTATTAAATATCTGGGGATTCCTCTCCATCATGATAAGCTTAGAAAAAAAAAGGATATTCAACCTCTAATAGATAATATTTTGAATATGATTGTTGGCTGGAGAGGAAAGCTCCTCTATCATAAAGGTAGACTGGTCCTTATTCAAGCATGCCTTGTCATCATTCATATTTACCTTCTGTCCTTCTTTAAATTCCCTAGGTGGGTCATTGAGATTATAAATTTACAAATGGCTCACTACCTCGGGAATGACTTTGAAGGTCATAGGAAGCTTTACCTGGTTAATTGGAAGCCTGTTCCTTTGAAAAAAAGATTTGGGGGGTCTAGGTATTCCCAACCTGCAGGAAGTTAACCTCTGCCTTCAGGGGGTCTTGGATCAAAAGATACTCTGAAGGGGAGGGTAAGATTTGGAAGCAAATTATAGATCATAAATATATGACTAATAAGTCTAACTTGTTTGCCCCAAGCTCTGATGCCAACATCTCTAGGTTTTGGAAAGGGGTTAGATCAATCATCGAGCCTCTTAAATTTTGGTATAGGTGGATAGTTGGCAACAGGAGGAAATCGGGTTCTGTGAGGCTACTTGGTTTGACACCTCACCTCTGGTTGTTCAGTTTTGGCATCGTCAATATATCTCTTGTACACATGGATTATACCCCTCTATTATTCTGAATATACTTCATTAAGTATTCTTAGATACCCCAATACGAGTTTGGTTGAAAAAATATCATTTGTGACGTACTTTTTGTAATATACCTTTTTCACGTGCGAACAAATCAGTATATACGTAAACCTTAAAAAATATGTAGACTCACATGATTTTTTTTTATGAAACTCATTTTGGGGTATCTAGTAATTATTAATGAAGTATATTAAAAATAATAATGAGGTATGAAAGATTCATCTATGGGGTATACGAGGAGCGGGAATACGTACTCCCAGAAGTACACAACCAATTTCCTATATATATATATAGGGTGGGTCTATTCTCATAACACCCCTTAAGACCTTATTCTCATAACAAAGGCCTTATTCTCATAACACTCTGTACACCCACGACCAACCCACCACAACCCGTGCCCACAACCCCAGCCCGAAACCCACCCCCACTCCTCCCAGGCTCCCACACTCGTGCCCACGAGAGGCACCTCCTCCCACCTTTGTCTCCCCGTCTCCTTTCTCATCTCACCAGACCAACCCCAATCCTCCTCACCTTCTACCGCCGTCGCCGGCAGCCACTAGCGCCGCACCGGCTGGCTTTCCACCGGCACCTACCCCCGTCGATGCCACCCATCCTTCTCCACCGAAGAGCCCCGCCTCCTTCCCACCGCGCCGCTCCTCTCCGGCGATGAACCTCCTGTCCAGCGCCAGATCGAGGAGGCGCAGCTCGGCGATGGTGCTGGTCTGCTGGAGACTACGCGCCCTCCCGCGCTGCCCCCGCCCTCCCCTACACCGGATCAGAGACCTCCACCATCCTGTGGTCGACCTCCACCATCCACTCCCGCACGACCTCCACCTCCCCTCCCGCGCCGCCGGGCCGCCCCCTCTCCCGCGCCGCAGAGCCGCCTCCTTCCTCGCGCCGCCGCGCCGCCTCCTTCCTCGCGCCGCAGTGTCGCCTCCATCCGTTCCCCACCACCACCGCACCACCTCCTTCCCCACCACCACACCAACTTCCTCCCTTCCTCCACCCCGCAACCTGCGTCGATCTCCTGCTCCCCGCCCCACCAGCGACCTTCCTCCACTCGCCGACGAGGCACACCTCCCCCAGCCACCTCCCAGCACAAATCTGCGTCGGATCTAGGCTGCGGTGAGCCCCTGCGATGTCCGAGTCCCGGCGCCGGATCTAGGCCCCCTGAGATGCCCCACTGCCGGAGCCAGGTCGCGACACCCCCATGCGACGCCCCACTGCCCGAGTCAGGGGCGGCTTGCTCCACCAGCGGCACGGCACCTACGTGCTGTAGTTCACCCCCAACAGTTGCCGCCGTCCCCGGTGAACTTCTTCTGTGCTGCGACAGCCGGATCCATCCTCCGCCACCCCGGCAACCTCCTGTTGTGCTGCAGCGGCCGGATCCACACAGCCGCCCCAGCGACCGCGTGCTGCGTTGCGGAGACCGGATCCACACACAACAGCGGACCCCGCGCTGCGATGGGGCCGCTCATCTGCCAGTGGAGATGGGGCCGCGGCCATGGAGCACAGCAAGCCCACCTGCTACCAGTGCATCTCGCTCCTCGAACCCAGGTGGCGCAGGGCCGCCGTGCAGTTCGGCTGGCCCTGCGGGTCTTCCTCCTCACCTCATGCAGTTCACTAGCGATGCCCCGCCCCATGCTGCAGTTTGTTTTGGTCTCCGTCGACGCCCCTCACCTCATGCAGTCCACTGCCTGCGTCCCTGCAGTCCGCACCGTGGGCCTCTGCAGCACGTCGCCGACACAGGGTGAAGGCCATCGGCTCGCGTGGTTGCGGTCAACTCCCTGTCGATGGCGAAGGTGGTGACAACAGCAATGCAGCTCGCACACCCGTGGTTTGCAGTCCCAAGTGAGCACCTTGGCGTGACCGGGCAACGGTGGCATCTCATTACTATGCTCGCGGCGTTGCCAATGCCAACGCACAGGACCAGGTCATTCGCTGGAGCAGTCCATACGATGGGGGCACGCGGCCATCGCTGACTCCACAGGCAGTACGCTTTGGTACTAAAAGAATAGCGACCCGATTGCATTTGTATTTTTTGTTTTGAGTCATGTTCAGTCAAATACGGGAACCTACGTGTCACATTGGGAAAAACAGACGCAGTGTGCTGTAAACCCTCAAGTGGTTTACTTTGTAAAGGAAAACACATAAAAACACTCGGGAGAAGTTCACTTCCCTTCCTAATGCAATTGGTTTCGAAGCAAAATTTCACAAAAAAAAACAATGCAGTTAACTTGGCCCTATCATGAATTGTTTCTTGAAGTTTAAAAAAATGATGTGGTCCATTTTTTGGTGGTTGGTGGTTCACTATGTAAAAAAGAGAAAAAATTCCCACGAGCGGTTATCTTATTTTTCTAACACACTTCGTTTCATTTGTGGCGCGATTGAAAAATAAAAGGTTTCGAATTTAACTAGAAAAAAAAATAATGTGGTTCATTTTCGCTACTGTTGCGCCTCACTTTCGGTAGTGTTCGCTATGTAAAAAACCGCACTGCTTCAAATTAAAAATCATCAAGCTCTCTTGCCCTTTTGATGCAGTGCGGTTGTTAGTCTGAAGTAGTGCGTTCTTCTATCTGATGCAGTGCACTGGTCGATTTTGGTGTCGCGAAAAACAGAGCGTCCACGTTTTTGTAATTTCAAAACTACTCTTAAACCATAATGAATTAGATGGAGTGTTCTACATGAAAAAGTAGCATCTCGACGATATCTTTCCAACGGCGTATAATTTGAATCATTTCGACCAGTGGTTTGTAATAATTTCACCAAAAACTGATGCTGCCCCTCGTAGTCAGCCGCACGATTTCCAAAATTAACTAAAAACTGTAAGAAATCTCGAAATCATTTCAACATAGGAAAGTTGCGCCTCGTCCATAGCTTTCCAACGGTATATTACACGCCTTGTTTCGACAAACGGTTAGAAAACTAGAGTGAAAACAGTACCGAAAATTTGAAAAAAAATCGAAAAACAGAATTCCGCGATTTAGTAAATTTGAAACTACTTTTAAACCGTAATGAATTAGAGAAAATAATAAATATGAAAAAGATGCGCGCCGATGATATCTTTCCAACAGTGTATCATATGCTTCATTCCAACGAACGGTTTAGAAAAAACGCAAAAAAACGTTCGCTGCCATTATTCGTCGGTCGCACCGTTTTCAAAACTGCTCTTAAACCGTGCGGAATCTCGAAAAGTGTTTAACATGGCGAAGTAGCGCATAATCCATATCTTTTCAACGGTATATTACACGCATTGTTCCGACAAACGGTTAAAAAACTAGAGCAAAAAAGGTACCGAAAAAACAACACGTATAGTTTTTTCAACATGAAGTTCACTGGTCGCTATGTTGCAGTACCTCTACTACGGAGAATGCAGTGCCCTCGTGTTATGCGTGCAGTGCGGAAGTGTTATGAGAATATACCGGCTATATATATATATATATATATATATATATATATATATATATATATATATATATATATATATATATATATATATATATTGCCTCATCTAGCCTAGTGTCTGTCCTTCATGGATGTTGGTCACCCCAGTCAACTTTGGTGCCACTACTGAAGACCTAGAGGGCAGAGCATGAGATCTATTGATCGTGTATGTAGCGTTGTAGTTTCTTCTCTATTTCAATGCCTAAGTCTGGTTGTCCTCTGTTCATTTTGTTTTGCTTGCTTTTGTTATGATAATGGGGCTGGGGAGAGCCTCCATGTTTGTCTATAGAAAAAATTAAAGCATGGGCCACAAAGTAACTAAATAAAGTCAAATTTATGTGATTAAACAAAAATTAAGGATGGGTTTGGTGTATATTTTTTATACATAAGTCGTAAACCCCAAAGGAAGAAGTAATAACATAAAAGTTTGGCATATTTTCATGGATAGCTGATCGGAAAAGGACACATGACCTATGATGTTTTCATAAACCTAGGTTGATGCTACTAGGCATATAACCTGATCTCGATTCACCGCACACACAAGAAAACCTCAACCCGGAGCATCAACTTAGATATAAGAAAATCTCAGACAACTTAATCAGATCTTTTGAAGCCCTAATTAGTTCAAACAGTCTCATTAATAAACTCATTGGACACATTAGCTCGTAGGTTACTGAAATTTGTACTTCTTGTAACTATTGTAAACTTACATCAACTACAGGGTGAAAACCCAAGATCTAACCTCTGTTCTTGGATCTGGCAACGACGATGCTCACGCATCGTTTCACTCTGGGAGGCATCGTTGTTGAAGCACTCTGTCCATAGTCGGGTGTCGTTATCAGTCTTGGTTGATGTTGATGGTTATTGCTACATGTTGCAGTTCACTTCGACAGGACTTTTGGGCCATGTTATTTTTTTTTATGTTTGCGTGTTAATGTTGGTGTTGGTTGTGCGCATTCTAACCATGCAGAGATCAAGTGTGTGCTTGTGATGATTGTAATCTCTCGATGCGACATTAGAAGGTTATGAAAAATATCCTTTATTAAAAAAGATCAGCTCCCCGGTCAACAAGAATCGGATCGAACTACTTGCCATGATAGTTCCACGTACGCTTCCCTCCATGCGTTTGCCCCCCACGGTCGATGGACAAATGGGTGTTTGTCCACTCAAACCGCAACAACATGCCGATCCTATGGTACGGCATTGTACTGCACGCACCCGAAGAAGTTGAAAACTTTTGCGAACGGCGAATGTACGTAGGTTTGAACGAGTTTGTCTTGTCCCCGGGAGAAATCTCCCGAGTTCCAACGGAGTCAATGCCGTCGATACGCCGAACATATGCATGCTAGTACTACGTACTGATCCCACCACTGTACGTACAGCCCGGCCCGTGGTTATTCGTCGGCACCACCCCATGTCTCTCGGGCAAGAGAAGACCATGCATGCAAGGGATCAAATTTTTTTGTTTTGTTTTTTACGAAGGTAGGGATCAATTTCCACTACGTGCTAACCTAGGAGTACCAATTTTAAAACCAGCTAAACCCACCTAGACCTAGTGCATCAAAAGCTTTCACTAGTAGAATATTGCGCACACTAGATCATGTTCCTGTGGCCGGGCATACATCGGAGATCATGTATTCTTTTGAGGCCAAGCTTAGTTCGACCGCCGTAACGCACAATGAGGAGGGAATAATGTTGGCCCTGAACTGTACACGGCCGTACGAGCAGTGGCTAGCTTGCCAGTTTGCACTAGTTTTGTTAGCTTTTGGCGTGAACAAGGCCCCCCTGTCCCCTCCCTGGTGATGATGATCGTATCGTGCTGCTTATCTTAAGACATGCTGGACGTACTGTAAGAGTAGAAGCCAGTCCAGATAATTGGGAGGTAGGGTAGGTGCATGGCCAGGTGCCCGGGTGCAGGTGGGCGTGGGAGTTTGGGGGGCGTTGGAACTTGGCCACGGGGCCGGGCCGGGCCAGGCCAGGCATCATGTACGTAGGCGTAGTGTATCATATAGCTAGGCTCATCAAAGCTCTCCTGCGCCAGGGGGGCGCTGCTCAGTGGAAGATCTCGCCGCGCGGCGCCAGCTTTGACCAGATGCCCTGTGTTCAAAGCCCAGGCCCCAGGCAGGCACGCACGCACCAAAGGTGGCGCAGTACGTACGTGTAAACTCATACGGAGCACGTACAACATGCCTTCACTTTTCCTTTTAAGATCTACTCCCTCTGTTCATAAATTTAAGATATTTTGGATATTTTAGAATAAACTGCATACAAACTTAAATGAATGAACAAGCATACTAAAATGCGTCTATATCAATGTTGGGGATATCGCTTATCGGGAACTTATCGGTCGACCCATGATAAGCGGTAAATCGGCCAGTTTATCGGCATATCGGCCGATTTATCGCCATATCGGCTAATTTATCGGCCGATTTATCTTATCGGTCAGACAGTGGTAAGCGATAAATCGGCCGATTTATCGGCATATCGGAAGATATCTTGAACAGTGG
>LR738710.1:883815671-883838074 GCA_902687465.1 Secale cereale
GGGGGGGGGGGATTAGTGGGGAATTGAGGGGATTGGGTGGAAGAGAGGGATTAACCAAATCCCCTCAGATCCCCATCCACTCCGAGGCTGCAAAACCTCCCCTGTCAAACGAGGCCTAAGGAAGACAAGCACTAGATAAATTGCAACCTGCACTAGAGAAAAGATGTTTCAGAAGCTATATATATAACCATTTCATTTTGTATCAAACTGGGTGAAAAGTCAATCTGAAAACAATTGCCACATCAAGGACTAGTAGGAAGGACATTGAAGGAATAAAGAACTGGATGCATTGTCTGTAATGCAACAATAATACAAGCATAGCATAGTACTGGAATCAAACATTCAAAGGAATGGAAACTTCACTACAATACCAGAATTGTTGAGTGCATTTACCTGTAATTTGCATAAACAGCTCATGCAGCTTCCAGGCACGGTATGCTGCTATTCTAAGCTTTTGTCGTGACATAAGATTTCCTGCGCATACTTCCATTGACCATGTTTTCCTCAGAGAACGGCCTAGTGAGAATATGAGAAAGACAACTATAACTGGTTTCATTTCACTTCAATGTAGAATGTACGATTGAATGCCCATTCAAGATAAGGTAGTTTGCCTTGAAAGCCATTAATGCTTCAGGCGGGCGGAATGATCAAATGGTAAAACTATGGAGCAAAGGGACTAATCTAAAACTCTACTACTAATCTTCCTGTCCAGCTCTCAGAATACGTCATTCAGTGTTATCGAATGTTGAAGCAGGCTAAGAGCCCAACTCAGGTCCTTCATCAACTTGGGCAACAGCTCAACAGGCTTTCCAGGAACACAACAGAACCACATTGTGCACAAAACATCTGAGCTAAGTCCCTCCACTTCCACATGTTTTTTGAGGGAACAGCTGCATGAAAGTTGACAGGAAATGCAATATTGCCCATTCTATTTTCCTTCAGTGCCAAGCGCACAAGCTCACATTAGATCTCCAGCAACACAAAGCCTCATCATGACCACCATTGCTTCAGTCACACTCTGATCCAACGACAACCAGTGTGTAGAGGAACATTCTAATATCAGCTTTGCTGTCTGGCTGCCAGAATTCAGATCACGCCACTTAATGCATTATCACTGTCAGACTCCGATCCTGGCATTTTAGTCCCTAGCTCTTTCCTTGGCTTGGGTGAGAGGCCCTTTGCAAGCATCTCCTCGTCATACTTCCTAGCCAAATCCACCATTCCCTTCTCCAGCAGTGCATCAATGAGTGTGTTGTATGCAAATGCATCCGGGGTGAGCCCTTGCTCTTCCATTGTCTTCCACACAAAGAACACGGGGCGAAGGAAACCCCAGCGCCCAAACCTCTTGATGAGCATGACATATGTGTCCATCCTCGGCCGGCAGCCCCTCTGGAGCATTTTCTCAAACAGCGCAAGGACCTCCTGCGGGCGGCTCAAGTACTGGAAGAAGCAATGATAGGTGATCTCATTGGGCTCGCACCCGGCCTTGTGCATCTGCTGCACAAACGCATAGCCTTCCTTGAACCTCCCTTCCTTGCACAGCAGCTTGACGATCGTGTTGAAAGTGGCGGTATTCGGCCTGCAACCAGCCTCGACCATCTGCCTGTACATCCGAACGGCGAAATCGACGCCCTCCGCGAGCCCGACGGCATGGATCGCGGTGTTGTACGCGACGATGTCGACCGGAAGGCGCTTCTGCTTCATCTCCTTGAAGAGCTTGACGGCCTTCCAGGGCTTCCCTGACTTGGCGAGGGCGTCCATGTAGATGGAGTAGGAGTGGAGGTCCTTGGCGACGCCGCGGGCGTCCATGTCGAGCCAGTGCTGGCGGAGGCGCGCCCAGGCGCGCGCCTTGGCCCAGCCGCGGAGGAGCAGGTTGTGGGTCTTGGTCCCCGGCGGGAAGGGCGGCGGGGCGGCCGCCCTGCCGCCGAGGCAGAGGTGGTGGGCCTCGTCGACGCGGCGGTGGTCGCAGAGCGCGTCGACGAGGAGGTGGAAGGAGGCCTCGTCCCGCAGGCCGACGGAGGCGGCGGTGGACTCGAAGGCCCGCACGGCGTCGTCGACGAGGTTGGCGGCGGCGAGGCGGTTGAGGAGCGCGCGGAGGGCGGGGCGGAGGAAGGCGGGGTCCGCGGGGTCGTGGTGCGCGAGGAGCAGGGCGGTGGCCTGCGGGAACTCGAAGTGCTTGCCGAGGATGTCGACGGCACGGGAGAGGGTCGACGGGGTCGGCCGCAGGTTGCCGCCGCCCGGGGAGGCGGACCAGTGGAAGAAGTCGAGCGCGCGGCGCCAGTCGTTGGTGTAGAGCGTGAGCGTCTCCTGCACCGCCGCCGCGTCGAGAGGGGCGGGCGGCCCGGCCTCCGGCACCGTGGAGAAGCGGGCGGCGAGGAGGCGGCGGCGGCGCACCAGAGAGAGCATCCCGTAATCGAGCAGAGACGAGTGTGGTGCGACCGGTCTCAGCAATCCTGAAACCTCTTTCCCCCCTGACCTGACCTGACCTGAAACTTCTCCAAATCTCAGCCGATCTGAGTCAAACTGATCAAATTCAAACCACATTTTCAAAAATTCCAAATCTTCACCCAATATCAAACCAATTCATCATCGCGGAAACATTTCGCTGTAGTTGCGGTCTTGCGGATTTTCGGCACTGCAATTTACGGGCTCAGTATTGTGCAACTCTAGCTGACGGAGGCATCAAAAGTTTCAGGCAACAAGCAAGTAGCAAAACTGAAGCATTATACATTTGCATCTTCTATACTCCTTGGAGCAGTAAAACTTTTACAATCATATCATCACAATGTTGTGTGCGGCTGCTGTCTTTTGAATTTTGTACACAATCTACACGCCTGAAGTATCAGCTTAATTAATTAGCACAGGTAATTTCCAGTGTGGTCTGTTTTTTCGTTAGTCTGCCTCGTCGACGTCGACGCCAAAATCTGGCTCCGAGGGCTTCGGCACTCTCACAATGGGGAGAGCAGCCTTGCTCCGAAGCCGGTGGACTCCCCGGAGCGCGTTGGCCGCGAACCGGGACGCATAGATGGTCGCTCCCAGGCTCGGCCCGCTGCTGCTGCTCTGGCGGTTCGCGGCCTCCTCTTCCCTCCGGCGCTGCTCGGCCATCTTCCGCTTGTAGTAGCGGCGCCAGGCCGCCTGGATGAAGCAGGCTCCCCAGGTTCTCCATTGCTGGGAGTAGAACCGGAATGTGTGCTGAACTTGCCTGCTGTGCAGCCTCCTGAACTGACTGGCCACAAATTTCAGCTCGTCGGCACGCAGGGAGAATGCCTCGACCTCGCTAAGAGCCTTCACTGTCCTGGACGAAACCGGGAAGTTAGCACCAGACTTGGGATCCAATGCCCAAGTGAGCAGCTCATCGCCACAGAAAGAACCCTCCTTTAGCTGGACCTTGTTGAAGAATCCACTTCGGCCTCCATCAGTAGTCACACTCTCCAAGGAACCATGGAGAATAAATTGCATCTCATCCACTGGATCACCTTCCCTCAAAATGTATTCATGTTCAGTGTAGAGTGCAGGTCTTAATCGCTCGCATATTGCATCTAGTAGTCTTTCATCCATATTCTCAAACAAAGGTACCTATGCAGCAGCAAAACAAGGGGAAATCAATATCATTCACTAAAAGAATTTCAAAGGTGCCTGACCAGATATATCCTACCCTTTTCACTAAACCCAAACAGAGATGGCGTTTGATGTCCCTCCTAAGGTCTTTTGGAAGGGTTTGAACCAAATTTTCTTCATCCACTCCTCTGGTCTCCAACCACCTATACCGTTCATACCGCCTTACTCGTTCTCTGATTTCCGGTGGCAGTGAACGGTGATGCATCCACTGCTCAGCATCACGCTTCTTAACTCGCATCTCTTCAAGGCGTATAGCTACCGATTGAAGGTAGGTCTGAAAAGATAAGGTTATAACTTAGAATCAGGCAAAACAGGGTGAAAAGAGATTTTGCGATGCACTATCATTCTACCTGCATGTTACCGATGAGGAGCGCAAAGAGAATCAGTCCAAGGATGCATATTGCAATAGAGAATAACACCTCCCAGGGATATGTACTTGTTACAAACCCTTGGCCAAGGGTACTGTTAAATGGAAAGGAAGTTAAACATAGCAAGCACAATGAACCACAAATATAAGATATAGAAAAGTAATGTACTCTCTAGTCACAAAAAATAGTCATTGTGAAGACAAACGATTACCACATTGGCTGCTATTTTTATCATAATATTTTTGAAGGTCGCAAAAAAAATCTATCATGGAAGTAAAATTCACAAATGATCTAGTAAAACGAATTCCATGCTGTCAATGTAAAAATTCTATACACTGAAAGTCCATTAGTCTTCAAAAATGTTTGACCAATACGGTCTCTATGACACTAAATCTGAAATCGGAAGAAGTACCCAAACAATGATAGCTGCTCATATCCTGCAACAATTAGAATGCAAAGTTGACACCTCAAGCAGAAGGACCCAGGTCCAAATCAGGATCAGGGTTCACAAAATAGCTTTTGCTAGATTTTATGACCTAAGCCAGGAAAATGTGAACAGGCTGGTTTTTGCCTCTTTCCTGGTATGACATTTTTGCTGCAAGGAACTTAAGATCTTGTGTTCTCTTCATCTTGGATGAGTAGTACTCCCTCCATTCCTAAATATAAGCCTTTTTAGAGATTCCAATACGGACTACATGAGGAGCAAAATGAGTGAATCTACACTCTAAACCATGTCTATAACTCTATATACATCCGTATGTACTCCGTAGTGAAATATCTAAAAGGGCTTATATTTAGAAACAGAGGGAGTAGTATATGCATTCTGTTAAAGGCAGCATATGAAATACAACCACCCTATTTTCAAGTGTATTGAGCTAGCACAACCGGAAACCCGGAACCAGCAGCGGCTAGCTCCCTTTAGTTCTCCATAAACCCCGATAATCAAAAAGTGTACTGCCAGAAAGAAGGCCAACTTAAGGGGCTGTTTGGTCCTACGCCTTGCATTGCCACACTTTGCCATACATTTTTTGCCAAGCTTGCCTAAGGTTAGTTCAACAAAATGAGAGCCACAAGTTGGCAAGTCTAAGGGAATCATGCCACAGTTTTTGTGTGTATGTAATGTGGGGCCCTAGCGTGGCTTGCCTAAGGTGTGGCTTGAATCAAACACCCACCTAAGTTGGTTAAACTTGCCTAACCTTAGGTGCGACAACCTTTGGCAAACCTAGTCTCAAACCAAACAAACCCTAAATAGCTCGAAAGTTGGGTACAACTTTTTATTACCACGGCAATCATATTTGAATCGGTAAGTCATGTTATAATGTTGCTATTTCCAGACAAAATCTAATCTAACAACAGTAAGTCCAGGTTATACTAACAGGATAACACATCATATACAATATCTTATATTCTCACTGGCAATTTGGCACGCATTGGCTTTTCAGACCATTAGTATAACCAATATTAACTGGCATGCTCTTTCAAATCATACAAAAATAATCTCTACAAGTTATATGTATGCCACAGCATACAAAGTTAGGAAAGTAGGCAGTTCCTTTACGGGTCTCTAAGATCCACTCCATTTGTTGCTTCCAAGTTCCTATACAATACTCTGGTAGTCCAGTTTGTCTGGAGTGGTCATCATGCAGATCCAAGTATCTAACAAAATTTATTTTCCAAGACAGGGAGTGAAATGGACTTTACACTCCTGCCATGAGAGAAATTCTGTTTCGGTAAGAAAGGACTCATTTTGTGGGAACTGTTTAAATCAGAGTTTTTCAAATATATTTTCTTGTGCACAATGAGAGACTTCCTATAGAATAATGAACAGATGTACAGAGTATTGTTTTTTTTCTATTACCTTAAATTTTGTAATCCCCACCAGAAGCAATAACAACTTTTAGAGACAAAATTTCCTGGACCAAGTATTCCAGACACCAATGCTTGCTGATAGATACCAAAATTGAAAGAATCATCAGTGCCATTGCACCGATTAAATATTGGGGTACTCATACTCCAATTTTTGTATTTGTCACTGCTAGCATGATTCTTACTACAATACAAGTAGGTGGGTTCACAACCATCTGTGGAATGACAGTTGACACGCCAGCAACTATCTTTGCGCTCTATGGATAAGAAGTACCACAGAGTACCAACATTCTGCAACAAACAGCATATAGAAAAATTACAGGGTAAGTCAAGGAAAACATGATCACCTACGACAAACTATGTTCAGAGAATTATGCTTGACATGACATAAGACAATAACTATATGTGAGGAGAAAAGGATACCATCAAAGTTGACATTTTAGCAATGCCTACAATGTAGTGTAATATGCACAATCTCCAAGTGCTACGAAATCTTTAAACTATCATATCTGACAGGATAACTGAAGAGTTCAGATAGCAAAGATGGTAAATTTTAAAAAGCTACCAGGTATGCAAGGAACCTCAATGTATCACAATGTTTCTACTCGAGGCACTCATCATAGTGTAAAAATGCAGAGATAATTGTGATACTGCTCTCTAGATGAAGATGCACATCAGCACATGGCATGGATAAACAATACATAGCATAGCAATCACTTACATGGCCAGCAAGCATAAACCAGAGAAGATAGTAACCAGCACCAGCCCATGCAGTTTCAATAAAAACACCAGCTGTCCTTTTCAAATCTTTGGTCACAGGGAATATCCTTAGCAACCTTGGAATGTATTGGCACAGGACAACCCAAACCAGTGCATCTTTTGTAGCCAGCGCATCTGGACCATCAGAACTGTGGAGATATCTCCAAACAACAATCTGTCGATAACCAACGGGATCATTCGAGGAAAATATGAAAAATGTCTTGAAGTATGCAGTAATCATAGTTCAGGATAGTCAAATACGAATACCAAATTAATGGGACAAATTTAATGCAGCAAAACTGTGCATAGAGCCGGGCTATTGAAAAAAAAAAATCTAACGCTAAAGTGTAAAAGCGTTAAAAGGTTTATCGTTTTCATGTAAAAGAAAAGGCTTATTGTTTCAGATAAAGACCAAGTGACAGTAAAATAACCTTCATACTATTGAAGAGCATGAATGCAAAGAAGTACCTGTGGAAGTGGTAACAGTGCAAAGAAGTCCATTACAAAGTAACTTTTAATGTACCGCATCGCAATTAGCGTTGGATCAATCACAAGCTCGCCACTTCCAAACACTCGAGAAGATGGAGCAACATAAGCAGTGCGGAATTGAAGAAACACACGGATAAGATAGACAGAGTCGATAATAGTCCGTACTACTGTTGATGTCACTGCCAATTTCTCATCTATACCGATGCAATTTGAGTTGTCAATGATGGGTAGGAAGAAGAAGAGTGGATCAACTGCAACAGCGAAAATACATGACAGGAAGAAAAATCTATTCATTCGCAGCAGGAACTTTTGCTGGGGATCAAATATATTCTTCTTGAAAGATTTAAGATCTTCCGCAAAAGCTGTCTTAGGAGCACCAGATGGATTGGGCTGCCTAAGTGATTTGAGTCTTCCAGAACTCTTTCTCAGCCCTGACATGAATGATCTTAGTGGGTTAAACGAATCATAATCAAACCCAGGCATGCTGAACCTCAGGCTGCTCCTCCCACCAACTTCAGATTGTACAGATGATCTAGGGCTAAACTCATCCAGCCTGCATAGAGTATTAATATACAGTTAAAACATATTCAAAACAGCCCACGGTTAAAACATATTCAAAACAACCCAGTTTATTTGTTCAACATGAAGGGAAAATGTAAAACAAATGACTGGCTTTGTCGGTTTCTTCCAAAAATTAACATGCGATAACTCTTTACAGGTAAAACCAGAGGTCAAACAATTAATGATCAAAGAGACAAAAACCTGTTTTAAGTTACAAAAGACGGCGAGAAAAGATGCCACGTGCTAGACGAGGGGGTACCATGGGAAGAACTCGTGAATATTTGGTGTGGACATGGACTATACAGCGAAAGTGTATGTTTCGGCAATAGGATTAGCACTATATACAAGGAGAGAACCAAGGCTACAGGAAGGTGTCCAGGGAGAAATTGGTACTACAAATGTTCAGGCTTAAGAGTTGACAGTCATGACATGCGAAAAGGAAAAAGGAGAGCACTGTCACTTTAAAGTAAATGACCTTTAATACTAGTTACGAAAGCGCATAGCAGGAGTGCCCTTTTAAGCAAATGACCAACCTCTTGAAGTCCTCTCTGTGTCTGTCCATGTGTGAAGCTTTCTAACCACAATGAAACATACGGCTATGTCAAAGGAAGAGCAAAGCTGGCGAGAGATCCTCCACGGCCCCAATAACTTCCATCAATCAACCCTTTAGCCGATGGTGCGAAAAGCCGTCCACAGTCCGTCCTTACACAAACTCCTCGGATCTGTTTGATCAATCACACTGAATGAACACAGAAAAAACAAGCGTTAAGTATGAAAAGGATGTTGCATGGTAAGCCTCATCATACATATACAGATGTAGCGCAAATGCGGTAGTGAGACACAGAAAAGGAACCGGAGCACTCGAATTGGGAAGCCTGATACGTTTAAGGAACGGGTAGGGTAGGGTAGGGTGGAATCCTAATACAGTAAGTAAAGTGGAGCAGGCTACTATTATTAGGAAGCAAAAAGGGCTTAGCGCTGAAACTCTGCGGCCTCCGCCCGAATTAGGCGCCGCGCCAGCGGAGACCACACCTCCATTTCCCGATAGGGTACTATGCTGGCAGAGGAACGGAAGTAGTACCCCCGTGCTGTCTAACTGAATCCGTCCACTGGGCTTCGTCCCCCTCCCGTCCCGCGCTGGCTGGGCTGATCCAGATCTACGGGTCCGGGCAGGGAGCTCCCGGAACGCGGCGATCGAATCGAGGGCACGGCCATGGCAAGCATCAAATTCCACGCGGCGGCGGCGGCAGACAGGGGAAAAGAGAGCAGCGAGGAGGCGAGGGAGGAGGAGACGGTTGCGGCTCACCTGCGTGCCCCGGCGGGGGAGGCGAGGGGGAGGAGCTGGCCGGCGGCGAGGTCTGGAGGGGAGCGGAGGAGTTGGGGGGAGGAAGGGGGAGCGGAGGGCAGAAGCACGGGTTCGGGGAAGGAAGGCGAGGAGGGAGGGAGGGAGGGTGGTAGGCAGGACGAGGCGAAGCGGTCAACGAGGCTTCGCTGCGCTGCGGCTTGGGTTGGTTGCTGCTCGTCTCCTCTGGTCTGGCTGCTGCTGGGTCCGTCCGGGTGGGGAGGGGAGGAAACGGACGGGGCGGAGGGACAAGGGGAGCAGGCGCGCACGCGGATTGGCCGGGGCCGCCGGGTCGGCGGTTGGCCCGAGAGCGAGTGAGAGTTGGCGGAGAGCCAGCGATGGGCCAATTCAAAAAATGTTTTCCTATTAAAAGAAAAATATTTGGATTTTTTTAAATGCTCATGAATTTACAATATGCTACTCCCTTCGTCTCAAAATAAGTGTTCCAACTTCATACTAGCTTTACTACAAAGTTGTACTAAGGTTAAGACACTTATTTTGAGACGGTGGGAGTAGATTTCAGAAAAATGTTTGCAGATTCGAACAAATCATGAATTTATTATTTTGATGAATTTTACATGTTATTAACGATTCATAATTTGTTCCAACTTTCAGAAAACACGAATTTAAAAATGTAGAATTTTAAAAAAATCATGAATGTGCAAAACTGCTCATAAATTCAAAAATATCCATGAATCTTTTTTCACAATGTCTTGAATTTGAAAGCGGTAAAGGAAAACGAAAAGGGGAAAATAAAAGAGAACAAGGAACTAAAAGGCGAGGGGAAAAGAGCACCCCATAAAAGAAAAGAAAAACAGATGAAAAAATGGTAATGAAAAAATGGTTTAGGAAGATTCGGTGGAATAGTTCACCGAATGCGGTCCAGCCCATCTAGCAGTGTAGCAATTTGGGTGCATTATTGCCTACCTTTTGCAATTCTTCGGAATCATAAAGGAGAAGCTTTGGCCGGAGGTTCTTGGCTACTTGATATTCTACTTGATGCAACCACAGCTGAAGCTATTGCTATGCAAAACTCAAATGATAAGTGTCACACGTGTGGCACTTAGTAACACCGCCCTGACATTTTTACAGTTAAAATTGTCATCCGAAAAAAACTCAAAAAAACTAAAACTTGTCATCCAAACAGAAAAGTTGTCATACTTAACAACTAAAGTTGCCAACAAAAGACGTAAGGTGAAATTGCTTCATGCGGCACTTATCAAGATCCATGCAAAAAGGGCTTATGTTGGTGGAAGAGCTAGATTGTTCCAGAGTGGTGATGGAATCAGACTCTTTGGAACTTGTTCGGGCTTGTAATGGCACCATTGAGGTTTGGAGCCCCTAGTCCCCTACACAGAGATATTTGCAGCTGCTTTCAGATAGCTCACAAAAATTGGTGTAGTGAGTTTTATGCACTTCAGGGATGCTAATAGGGCTGCACACAAATTTGCGAGGCGGGTTTATGATTGTAAAATTGTTGAAAATTGGGAGGATGATTCGCCGAGTTTTACTATTGCAGACATTGTTTTTTATGTAACCGTCATTTGATTTTAATAAAGTGCGCCCAAGGCCCCCCCTCCAAAGGCATACTTTTGCAAAGGTAACTCCTACATTTAATGCACCAGTTATCACGACATGTGTCTCTCGCGGAATAAAACATATGCCTCCACGAGAAGCAAATCGGTGCCTCTTGCGAAAGTAAACATGTGATTCCATGATAAGCAAAATATGTGCCTCTCGCAGAAAAAAAAGTGTTATTTGTGCCTCTCATGGAGACAAACATGTGCCTCTTCCGGAGATAAATTTGTGCCCCTCGTGAAAGAAAAAAGGCACATTTCTGCGAAGTTTTTTTATATCCAGAACCTAAGAAAAAGGGGAAAAAACCCATGTAAAATCGGAAACGCGTACAAAAAAGGACCCTGAGAAAACGACCAGCACACAACACGTGGCGATGACTAAGAGCGCACCAAAATGCGTGCTCTCAGCCCACCTATAGTGCCTCTTGAGGGGCTCCCGCAATAGATACCCCTGAGTTAGTTGATCCGTTATTTGACGCATTCTACGTCAGAATGTCGAGGACTCGCACAACCGAATGAACGAGCCACCAAGGGATGGGCTGGCCCATTTATGAACTTTTCATAATGTTTTCTGTCCGTCATTTAGAAGTTTCGGAACTTTGTCTAAAAAAAAAGAAGTTTAGGAACTTTTGTTTTTTTTCTGGATTTTTTTTTGTTCTTTTTCAAAAGTTTGAAAATTTCAAAAAATATTTGAAGGACTTTAAAAAATGTTCCCTTTTAAAAATCAGGATTTTAAATAATTTTTTGGATTTTTTGAAACCATATTTACAAACAAATAGAATTTCAAAAGAAGTTCATGTGCTTTAAAAGTGTTCCTACCTTATAAAAAACGATCCAATTTTCTAATGTTCTAAAAAAACTATCTACTTTTCAGAAAATGACCCCGGTTTTGACAAAATAATCATGAATTTTTTTAAAATATTTGTACTTTTAAAAGTTGTTCACAGACTTCTTCAAAATGTTCACTTTAAAAAATGAAAAACAAAACTTCGTGTTTTTTCCAAAACTTACCATTGATTTTTTACTACAATGCTTGTTTGCTAGTATTATTCTACATCACTGGATTGGCCCAGTCGGGGAGCCATGCAATACGAGATTAGAGAATCGTTCCGCGCGACACCATGTTGTCGGCGTTCTGGGAACGGGAGTACCCAGACTTGCTTGCCTGCGGCTCAGGGCGTGGCTCACCACGCGGCCTGGTACGGCCTAGCATCTTCAGCGACCACTCAAGATCCAAGCGAGGGGCCAAGCCTCGCGAGGCGGACGACACAAGGCATCCCCTAAGGTGGCCTCACTAGGCCGGTGTAACATCCAAAAAATATTTTGACCTTGATTTATAAATCAAAATTTTTACCAGGAATTTAAACCTTTCATTCTCTGGATTTTCTTTGATTTCAGAACCCCTTTTTCTTTTGAATTTATGGAGTTTTTGCCCTAGTGAATTTTTTCAGATATGTTATTTGGACTTAATTACCCTAACCAAGAAAAACAATCTTTCTATCAGTGGGTTCATTTGCATTATTATTTTCTCCCTAAGCTTTATCAATTAAAGTGATTTTTTTCAGTTTTAAAGCTCTGTTTGCACTACAACCCTTTGATGGATTTATTCAAACACCAAAAATTGGAGATGTCATGTGAAGTCCCTACATCTCTTTTATGCAAAAATCCTTTGGTGTTCTTTGAAAAAGTTGAGCAAAGCATTCTCTTTTGCTCTTTGGTCCAGATTGGCATTTTCTACTACAGCCCTAAGATAACTTGCTCTTTTGGCCATAAGCTTTTTCCTGCTAGTAGTCCTTCCTGCAAAACCCTTAAGTCCAAGAGATTGGAGCATTTGGATCATTTTTGGTCCATGCAATAATTCCTTCTAGTTTCTGTACAGAATTGATTTTCTCAAAAACTTATGCTTGCTAGTTTTTAGTTTTGCCCAACCAACCTTGTCACCATCTCCTACACCTAAAGAGGCACTGGTCTGGAGAGTTTGGCCACCCCAAGAGTTGTCTAGATGACCACAACATTCAATCAAACACCTTGTGTGCATGGCCAGTTTTGGCTTGGTTTTTAGTTTGCATTGTGGACTTGATCCCCTGACCAAACCACCATGTCCACTAATCTCCTTGCAAACCCTAACCTAAGCCTGTTAATCCCCGGCCCCACCTGAGCCTTCTAGCTTGCCTTGGCATTTTGCCGAACAGTTGCCGTGCGTGCCCAGAGTGCGAGCAGAGCGCACGTTTTGCACGCGCGCGCACCGAGTCGCCGCGTCCTGCCCCCTGGCCCCTGCTCGTCCGCAGGGCCACCTCTCGCTCACGCACACTCGTCGGAAGACTCCAAGCTCCTCTGGCACCCTACAGCGCCGCCGTCAGAGCCCTTTGGCAGCACGCCGGCGGCCACAGCGAACCTCTGCGACGGACGGCGCCGCCCAAGCCACCCCCAGCGCGCCAGCTGCCCCTGGAATAATCCATCCTCATCTGCTCGACCTGCCGGACCTCGCCAGCCATCGCCACGCACCATCCTTGCTACATAACGGCGGTTCACCGGCATCCTTATCCACGGCCGCGGAACCGACCTATTTACGCTATAAATGGAGACCCCCGAGCTCATCCAAACCCCCAGGCAGCCTCAGACCATCCCTCTAGAACCCCCACGGCCAGCAATCGGCGGAAGGAAGCTTTCTTCCTCGACTCCGATCAGTTCGGCCGCCGCCAAGCTCCGGTGTCGTGCGTCGCAAACAGAGCCTCCCCCATCCATCCAGTGCTTCCATCCCCCTTCCCTCGATCATGCGGAGCCGCCCAGCCTCTCAGGGTCGATCGAGAGCCATCATAACCCAAAGCCCCAATCCACTAGAAGCTGCCGTCCGCCGCGGAGCTCGCCGTCGGCGACTCCCTGCGTCCCCGCCAGCCTACCGACCACCGGAAGGGGCCGCCCTGGACTGGCGGATCCATCCCTGCCCTCAGACTGCCAAAGGGAGCCACCAATCGTCGGCGTTGATCGCCGAAGCTCCGTCGCCGATCGAACAGAGGAGGAAGAAGACGCGGGCGACTGGTCAAACCTGACCAGTGGGCCCAAAGGACCCACTGTCAGCGACCCAGCCCCGCCGAGGCGTGTTTTGAGTGGAAGCGCATTCCACCAAATGCGCTTTCGCTGGAGGAAGACGATTTTGAAGAGGGAGAAAACTTTCAAAAGTTTTGGAATGCACTTTACCTCTCCACTACTTGAAGGCAAGCATTTTTGAACCCTGGCAAAATACTTGTGGGTGTCGTTGATACAATTACAACATCACCTCTATATGGATGCATTCATTCTCATATGTGATGATATGATGTTACCCATGAGTGCATGATGTGGACTCCTTGCTATGAAAGAATTAATATACATGACAGTGATCCCTCTCGTATGCCTTTCATGCCTAACGGAAGAAAGCCGTGAAAGCCGATGTCTTGTGTAGACACGAGCTTGTCACTAGTTCCTCGTCGGAACGGTGGAGTCCGGTATGTCTTGGTGAGGCATGACGGGTGGTGATTTCGACCGTCGTTATGAAATATATTGGTTATGCTAATCATTCATGTGATACTTGAACCTGCTGAGTCGACCGTAGATCGAGTCTTGTTCCAGTAACCCCCCCATACTTGTTTCGTGCTACCACTTGTCCCTGCTACAGGCAGGGTACAGTTCAGTAAATTGTCGACCCATGTTCTAGCACACACCGTACAGAGAGGCCATGGTGGAAGATACCGGCTGCATCCGGTAGGCAGGCCACCTGGTCCGGGGGCATGGGTGTTTCGGTTGGAGCCGAAGGGGGTAGCTTCCCCAGTTTGCGCGCGTTATAAATTTTGTGATCCCATGCTAGTCGAGGTTGTAGCCTCCCCACTTAGAGTTTGGCTTAACGGGTGTCGTGGGTGATTCCAGACACTGGTAAGTTAGGCTGGTGTGTGCGGTCGGGTGTGTCTTCAAATTAAAAGACCGTAGACGGAATTAGTCCCGATGGACTAAAGGAATCCGTTATTCGTGGGTAAAGAGTACACTCTCTGTAGAGATTAAATCTATTTGAATAGCCGTGTCTCTGGGTTAGGACTACAGTCTGGGATGGGTCAAGTGTCGGTCTTAGCGTCGGTCTTCGGAGGAGGAACTACTAAACAGAACATGGATCATGACTTGTGACCTATGATGACTGTTACTATTGCTATCATTATTTTTGGACTAACCCTTTATGTTATTTAAGTCATTGAGTATCCCTGGGATGATTCTACATCCTAGATATTCTCTGTCTTTTTACAAGCCCTTTATGTGGTGTCGCTCAGACGCCCGACTGTGGCATACCTGTTATTTTTTTCTTATAAGCCCTTTAGGTGGTGTCGCTCAGACGCCCGACTGTGGCATACCTATTATTTTTTTCCTTACAAGCCCTTTAGGTGGTGTCGCTCAGACGCCCGACTATGGCATACTTGTTATTTATTTTTCCTTAATAGCCCTTTATGCGGTGTCGCTCAGACGGCCGACTGTGGCATACCTGTTATTTTTTTCTTATAAGCCCTTTAGGTGGTGTCGCTAAGACGCCCGATTGTGTCATGCCTATTATTATTTTTCCTTATAAGCCCTTTAGGTGGTGTCGCTCAGACGCCCGACTGTGGCATACCTGTTATTTATTTTCCTTATAAGCCCTTTATGTGGTGTCGCTCAGACGCCCGACCATGGCATGATCGCTATTTATTTTATTATCACTCCCTGATTGCATATGCATTTTCATACGAACGACTTGCCTGCATTATGGACTGTCATATCATAATTAACATTGTGATCATCAAATATTCTCGAGCATGATTATATTTCACCCGTGTTCATAATATTTGCGAGTACATTCAAAGTACTCACTGGATTGTCCCTAGCTATTGTCTTGGCCAGATTTCTTTCATGGAGAGGAGCGTTGCGACGACTACCCCGGAACCTATGTTATGGTGATAGCAGCCTCGCAAGGATAGGAGTTAGCCTGGTCAGCTGTTCCCGTGGGAAATGGAGTCCCATAGACGCCGACGTGTTACAGACCGCTTCCGCCATCAACCACTAGAATCCTTGTGTTGTACTTAAAGACCAGAATGGTCTTGTACTACATAGTTTGTATTTTTGCTTGGAATTTTCTGTATCAAGTGGTGACTCATCAGCTAGCAGTAATCCTAGGGCTGATGAGCACAAGGGCCACTTTTGGGGAAATTAATACCCCGAAAACCGGTCCTGACAACCTTGGTATCAGAGCCAGGCTGACCGTTGGCTAATCCTATCTTATCCAGGTCAAAACCTAGGTTAACCACCCCACCAGACCTTATCCTAACCCCGGCCGAGCTTCTCGCGTAAGATACCCACACAGTGAACCGACACCTTTGGCAGTCGGTGCCCCACCTATCAGCCTAGCATGTCGATCACGCGTCAGTGACCGACACCTAAACAGTTTCCTCCGCAAGCGTGCGAAGCAAGACTCCGTCCCCTTTCCTATAAATAGGGCACGCTAGACTCAATCAACACAGCACAGCCTCTACCCCAGACCGAGCTAAAATGCCAGGACCCATTGTTCACAGTGAAACCACAGCAACCAACCTTGGAGGTTTTGTGACCGTGCTCGCAAACCTCACCCGCCGTGCCTTTGCGTTAGAGGAGCCTCCAGAATATGTCGTGTACCAAGGGTCCATGAGTGGTGAAAGCCGTCAATTCTGGGCCACTGTGCACATCTACGGTAAGGGCCTGTCGCCAGAACGACCCTATTGGTTCACTGGAAGGACAACTTCCTTTGAGCCACAAGCCATCCAGCTAGCTGCTCAAGAGGCAATAGTTCAACTCCGGCACTTGTCGCCCAGAGTTAACTGTCGCTCATTCTACTACTACCCCAGCCGTGACGGGTATGGTAGGCCACCCCGGGTTGCCAACGGAGACCACATGACAGATCCTGCATTATTGCATCTGGTGCGCTATGTAAGTGCGCTAGAGGAACTGTTTGATCAAATCACTCTTGATCTGATCGCAACTCGTGGAGAACTGGTTCGCCGAGCCCCGGCAAGAGGAGGAGATGAGTCCGGCACCGACAACCCAGTCGTGCTGTTCGGACAACCAATCAAAACCTTGAGGTCTACCCCGGCCATTGACCAAAATGCCTTGGTGTCTCCAGAGGTGATGCGTCGCCTGTTTGGGGCGCGCTCCAACGGGATTGTGACCAACAATCCCCGCGAGGGTCATCATCACTGCCCCGACCCTGCAGCCCCTCAGCCACCTCCAGCCAACACCGACAGTGAAGCCCTTGGAGAAGCCTCGGCATCCACAAGGCAAGGCCGCTTAGATATAAACGAGGTTGATTAGATCACTCGAGTAGTACCGAGCCTTATCTTGTCCACGCCCTGTTGTGATGTAATCTGTATTTCCATATGTATATATGGTTTGCTTGTGCCCCCTTGTCCTTATAGCAGCCATGCATAGATATGTCGGTGTACGAATGCATTTTTTATATCCGGGTGTAACTTCCAAAGAACCACACCGACAACTCCTACAGTAAACACGTCACTTTACGAGACGTGTGTATCTGTAGCATTGACCCCGACCCCGTAAGGCGGAACCGACAAGGCAGCTGCTTCTCACCGTGATTTTTATAACCCAGCCTAGTTGCTATATAAAAGGCCACATCCTGACCTTGCCAAGCATCCCTCACCTGGTGCACTACTCTCACAGCCATTTCTTCTGCCATGACAATCCCTAGTATTTATCTGAGAACCCCAGACGCCTCCCCAGGTAGTTTCGTTAAGATATTGTGGGATTTTACCTGCAGTACCATGAGTGCTACCCGTCCACCCCAGTATGAGCTGCTCAAATCGAGGATCACCCCATCCACCTCGAAATATTGGGCAGTAGTACACATCCCTCCCGCAAACCCAAACCAAAACCTAACAGAAGTTTCCTTCATGGGGAAATCTATGCCGACCCCTCGGATGGCCATAGAGGCTGCCGCGTATGAAGCACTTGCTCGCCTTTGATTCGCGGTACCCTATGCCAGCGAACGGGGGTATTATTACTTTCTGAGCCGTGCAGCACCCGGAGAAGTAGCGTTTTTTCCTGGTGGGCGAATTGAGAGAGACCCAGTGCTGGCCAACCTTACGCAGTATGTCATCGCGCAAGAGCGTTTGACCCAACGGGTAATGGGTTATCTCCAGAGCCTCGCCGATTTAAATCCCCGGATCGCCATCGGCAGACCACTGAGGCCCGGGCAGGAGAAGCACATTCACCGACTAGTCAACCCGCTCCCGCCGATAGAAGAAGTGTGTCCCCCAGTACCAGAGACGTTTTCCTAGGACCCTGTCCATTTACCGTTTACGTTTTAGACGTCACTGCTATGTTGGTTGTCCCAGCATCTATTTATGAGTTGTAAGCTGTGTGTCGAATAATATAATTGTTTTCAATTTATGGAGTAGTTTTCACTGCTGATAATTCTTGATTTAACTAATTTTCACGCTAAGTAAAAAACCTGGAGTAAGATTTTATTTATTTCTCTTCCCTGAGTTGTTGCAACATATCTCTCTGCATAACATAGATATTTTTCTCACGCAGCACCGCAACAACAGACTTACAACTCCGGCCACTCCACACAGTACACTAAGTTGTAAGTCCACATACACCTGTTACATCTAATTGATCACCTCTCTAGCACACCACCGTCTCTGGAGGAGAAACTCGTGGGAGTTTATTCAGGCACAAGTTGCCTTCCGCGCTCTAACAGCCGTTAGCACCCGACACCCGCGCCTAATCCTCGTGATCGCCGCCGCCGCGAAGAGCTAGCACTCGAGCAGCAGCATCACGATGATCGTCGAGAATCATCGCGCACAGGAGCACGGATAACCCCAGCAATGCCGCCAACCCTCCGCACACTAGGATCATGCACCAGTCAGACATCACCTCCGCCATTAGAGCCTCGTCCCGAGCTCCTACAAACACAAATGGAGGAGAGGGAAGGAGAAGAAGAAGCGAGGCCAGGTGCGGGGAGGAAGAAGGAGCACATCAGTCGTTTCATAGCTCGAGATCGGTGTACGGTGGGCGGAGTCCGCCAGCACCGCCCGTTGCTCGACCGCCGGTGTTCGGAGGCGAATCCACGAGCAGTGCCGACAGCACGCTGGCCCGCGAGGTGAGTGCACGCTGCACCGGCAGCTAGCATGCCGCACACTACCGCAGTACGGCCTAGATGCCCTATGCACTAGACGTCGCCGGTGAAGAAAGCGCGGGAAAGCGCGCGAGAGAGAAGGAGAAGAGAGAATCGGAGGTAGAAGAAGAGACTGACAGTGGGTCCGGGGCCCACCTGTCAGCTAGAGAGAGCACTGTGCTCTCGGGTGTGACCAGCGTATTTTAGATTTTTTAAGTATTTTGTTTCTAAATTTACTATAGCCCAGAGTAGAAATATCTCGTTTTCCCCGACCGTAGATTTTTCCACGCAGCGCCAGTATTTTGCACAGTACAGTTTACCACCACTTATTGGCCATTCACTGTAGCCGCATTTTTATTGCATAAGCAGGAAGGTTATCTTTGGTGAAATCATTTTTGTGGTAGTAGGAGTTCTTTTCATAACAACTTTTAGCAAATCTCGAGGACGAGATTTTTCTTAAGGGGGGTAGTGTTGTAACACCCAAAAAAAATTTGACCTTGATTTATAAATCAAAAAATTTACCAGGAATTTAAACCTTTCATTCTCTGGATTTTCTTTGATTTCAGAACCCCTTTTTCTTTTGAATTTACGGAGTTTTTGCCCTAGTGAATTTTTTCAGATATGTTATTTGGACTTAATTACCTTAACCAAGAAAAACAATCTTTCTATCAGTGGGTTCATTTGCATTATTATTTTCTCCCTAAGCTTTATCAATTAAAGTGATTTTTTTTCAGTTTTAAAGCTCAATTTGCACTACAACCCTTTGATGGATTTATTCAAAAATTCCACCAAAAATTGGGGATGTCATGTGAAGTCCCTACATCTCTTTTATGCAAAAATCCTTTGATGTTCTTTGAAAAAGTTGAGCAAAGCATTCTCTTTTGCTCTCTGGTCCAGATTGACATTTTCTACTACAGCCCTAAAATAACGTGCTCTTTTGGCCATAAGCTTTTTCTTGCTGGTAGTCCTTCCCGCAAAACCCTTAAGTCCAAGAGATTGGAGCATTTGGATCATTTTTGGTCCATGCAATAATGCCTTCTAGTTTCTGTCCAGAATTGATTTTCTCAAAAACTTACACTTGCTAGTTTTTAGTTTTGCCCAACCAACCTTGTCACCATCTCCTACACCTAAAGAGGCACTGGTCTGGAGAGTTTGGCCACCCCAAGAGTAGTCTAGATGACCACAACATTCAATCAAACACCTTGTGTACATGGCCAGTTTTGGCTTGGTTTTTAGTTTGCATTGTGGACTTGATCCCCTGACCAAACCACCATGTCCACTAGTCTCCTTACAAACCCTAACCTAAGCCTGTTAATCCCCAGCCCCGCCCGAGCCTTCTAGCTTACATTGGCATTTTGCCGAACAGTTGCCGTGCATGCCCAGAGCGCGAGCAGAGTGCACGTTTTGCACGCGCGCGCACCGAGTCGCCGCGTCCTGCCCCCTGGCCCCTGCTCGTCCGCAGGGCCACCTCTCGCTCACGCACACTCGTCGGAAGCCTCCAAGCTCCTCTGGCACCCTACAATGCCGCCGTCAGAGCCCTTTGGCAGCACGCCGGCGGCCACAGCAAACCTCTGCCACGGACGGCGCCGCCCAAGCCACCCCCAGCGCGCCAGCTGCCCCTGGAACAGTCCATCCTCATCCGCTCGACCTGCCGGACCTCGCCAGCCATCGCCACGCACCCTCCTTGCTAAAGAATGGCGGTTCGCCGGCATACTTATCCACGGCCGCGGAACCAACCTAGTTACGCTATAAATGGAGACCCCCGAGCTCATCCAAACCCCCAGGCAGCCTCAGACCATCCCTCTAGAACCCCCACGGCCAGCAATCGATGGAAGGAAGCTTTCTTCCTCGACTCCAATCAGTTCGGCCGCCGCCAAGCTCCGGTGTCATGCGTCGCAAACAGAGCCTCCCCCGTCCATCCAGTGCTCCCATCCCCCTCCCCTCGATCATGCGGAGCCGCCCAGCCTCTCAGCGTCGATCGGGAGCCATCATAACCCAAAGCCCCAATCCACCAGAAGCTGCCGTCCGCCGCGGAGCTCGCCGTCGGCGACTCCCTGCGTTCCTGCCAGCCTACCGACCACCGGAAGGGCCGCCCTAGACTGGCGGATCCATCCCTGCCCTCAGACTACCAAAGGGAGCCGCCAATCGCCGGTGTTGATCGTCGAAGCTCCGTCGCCGATCGAACAAAGGAGGAAGAAGATGCGGGCGACTGGTCAAACCTGACCAGTGGGCCCAAAGGACCCACTGTCAGCGACCCAGCCCCGCCGAGGTGTGTTTTGAGTGGAAGCGCATTCCACCAAATGCGCTTTCGCTGGAGGAAGACAATTTTGAAGAGGGAGAAAACTTTCAAAAGTTTTGGAATGCACTTTACCTCTCCACTACTTGAAGGCAAGCATTTTTGAACCCTGGCAAAATACTTGTGGGTGTGGTTGATACAATTACAACATCACCTATATATGGAGGCATTCATTCTCATATGTGATGATATGTTGTTTCCCATGAGTGCATGATGTGGACTCCTTGCTATGAAAGAATTAATATACATGACAGTGATCCCTCTCGTATGCCTTTCATGCCTAACGGAAGAAAGCCGTGAAAGCCGTTGTCTTGTGTAGACACGAGCTTGTCACTAGTTCCTCGTCGGGACGGTGGAGTCCAGTATGGCTTGGTGAGGCATGACGGGTGGTGATTTCGACCGTCGTTATGAAATATATTGGTTATGCTAATCATTCATGTGATACTTGAACCTTCTGAGTCGACCGTAGATCGAGTCTTGTTCCAGTAACCCCCCCATACTTGTTTCGTGCTATCACTTGTCCCTGCTACAGGCAGGGTACAGTTCAGTAAATTGTCGACCCCTGTTCTAGCACACACCGTACAGAGAGGCCATGGTGGAAGATATCGGCTGCATCCGGTAGGCAGGCCACCTGGTCCGGGGGCATGGGTGTTTCGGTTGGAGCCGAAGGGGTAGCTTCCCTAGTTTGCGCGCGTTATAAATTTTGTGATCCCATGCTAGTCGAGGTTGTAGCCTCCCCACTTAGAGTTTGGCTTAACGGGTGTCGTGGGTGATTCCAGACACCGGTAAGTTAGCCTGGTGTGTGCGGTCGGGTGTGTCTTCAAATTAAAAGACCGTAGACGGAATTAGTCCCGATGGACTGAAGGAATCCGTTATTCGTGGGTAAAGAGTACACCCTCTGCAGAGATTAAATCTATTCGAATAGCCGTGTCTCTGGGTTAGGACTACAGTCTGGGATGGGTCAAGTGTCGGTCTTAGCGTCGATCTTCGAAGGAGGAACTACTAAACAGAACATGGATCATGACTTGTGACCTATGATGACTGTTACTATTGCTATTATTATTTTTGGACTAACCCTTTATGTTATTTAAGTCATTGAGTATCCCTGGGATGATTCTACATCCTAGATATTCACTGTCTTTTTACAAGCCCTTTATGTGGTGTCGCTTAGACGCCCGACTGTGGCATACCTGTTATTTTTTTTTCTTATAAGCCCTTTAGGTGGTGTCGCTCAGACGCCCGACTGTGGCATACCTATTATTTTTTTCATTACAAGCCCTTTAGGTGGTGTCGCTCAGACGCCCGACTGTGGCATACCTGTTATTTATTTTTCCTTAATAGCCCTTTATGCGGTGTCGCTCAGACG
>LR738710.1:883838132-883899327 GCA_902687465.1 Secale cereale
TGGCATACCTGTTATTTATTTTTCCTTATAAGCCCTTTAGGTGGTGTCGCTCAGACGCCCGATTGTGGCATACCTATTATTTTTTTCCTTATAAGCCCTTTAGGTGGTGTCACTCAGACGTCCCACTGTGGCATACCTGTTATTTATTTTCCTTATAAGCCCTTTATGTGGTGTCGCTCAAACGCCCGACAGTGGCATGATCGCTATTTATTTTATTATCACTCCCTGATTGCATATGAATTTTCATACGAACGACCTGCCTGCATTATGGACTGTCATATCATAATTAACATTGTGATCATCAAATATTCTCGAGCATGATTATATTTCACCCGTGTTCATAATGTTTGCGAGTACATTCAAAGTACTCACTGGCTTGTCCCTGGCTATTGTCTTGGCCAGATTTCTTGCATGGAGAGGAGCGTTGCGACGACTACCCCGGAACCTATGCTATGGTGATAGCAGCCTCGCAAGGATAGGAGTTAGCCTGGTCAGCTGTTCCCGTGGGAAATAGAGTCCCACAGACGCCGACGTGTTACAGACCACTTCCGCCATCAGCCACTAGAATCCTTGTGTTGTACTTAAAGACCAGAATGGTCTTGTACTATATAGTTTGTATTTTTGCTTGGAATTTTCTGTATCAAGTGGTGACTCATCAGCTAACAGTAATCCTAGGGCTGATGAGCACAAGGGCCACTTTTGGGGAAATTAATACCCCGAAAACCGGTCCTGACAGCTGGCTCGTGAGGATAGGAGATATCGAGGCGAGGGACACCTCGCAAGGTCCTCGTGACGTGAGCAGTGACGACCAAGGCCAGGCGGGCGCCAGCGGGCGCAGAGTGCCAGTTTCCTCTTTGGTGCTAAAGGAGTAGGTGCAGGCAAAGAGTCTCGAGGCATCAGACAAAGGTTTCCATATCGGTGGAACAAGACGAAGACCAGCAGGACAGCAGAACGGAGGTCATCGAGGAGCCCACGACGGCGTCACCACCAGAGCCTTTGGCAGGCGAAGACCACCTTTTGTCAGGATAGCTTGTACTAGTTGTCTTCCTTCAAATTTGGCCGTTGTGGGATCCCTTCCCGCTCAATATCTGGGAAGAGGACCCGAACCACTATAAATAGGACTAGCCACCACTATTGGGATCATCTTATCTCGGGCTGATCAGATAGAAGGACACACACCACAAGCTCACCCGAGCACAAGAACCCCTCTCCTCAGGAGGCAATTCATCCATGTACTAGTTCTTCATCAGCCTACAAGGCAATCCACCACACCACACTGGATTAGGGTATTACACCACAACGGTGGACCGAACCAGTATAAACCTTGTGTCCCTTGTTCCTCGGATCTGACGAGCTAGGCCTACGGTTGTTGGGTAGACGAGCTAGGGCGGAAGGAGAGATCTTCGTGCGCACCCCAGAGTTCGAACCTTAAGGGTTTTACCGGAACCCGAGATCCGACATTTGGCGCGCCAGGTAGGGGAGCGCCGGATCTTTTCTTCTGCCGCTCGTACCATCACTGCTCTGCAATCCCGATGGCCGACGATCAGGGAGCTCATGCCGACCGCTGGCTACTCGGCCTGCGCGGGCGGCACCGTCCACCCATGGAGACCACAACCCCGCGCTCCAGGCGGCCCCAGCACTGCCCTGCGTCGTCGGCCGCGGGCAGCGCGGGCCGCCGACCACCGCCTCGGCGTCCCGGTGTGCGCGCTCCGCAGCGCGATCTGCCAACCACGCCGCGGCGACAACACCCTACACCCGATGGGAGCAGGCGAACATGAGGGCTGCGCTCATCGTGGCACAAGAACTACTACGATGCAGGCTAGCCGAGGGCGGCCGCGACGTGCTGCTGGAACGCGTCGCTGAACTACTGGGCTGCGCTTGCGGAGGCGCGCCGCCGTTCTGCTCCTCACCCCCGCCCCAGGTCGCAGGTGGGGCGCTGGTGAGGCCTCGACAGGTGCGGGCGTCCTCTGGAACGATTGGAAGACCTGACGACACCAACATGAGTGCTAGTGCCATCCTCACGACTGCAGCGACTTCGCCACCAGCAGGCACGAGCGTCGGTGGCCTCTCGCGAGGATATGCCGGGGTACACCCCGGTGGCCGCCAAGGCCAGACGCTGCAGCCAGGGGCTCAAGGCGCGGGGCACGCAGGCGGTACCCATGGTGGGGTTGCCGATGAAGCCCACGTGCCCCGCATGGTGGACCTGGCATACGTGTTAGGGGAAGGCCCCAGTGCCTTCCTCGGGCCGAGATGGAACGACAAGGCGCTGGAGGAAGAAGATTACCATGAGTCACTGATACGTCTCAAACGTATCTACTTTTCCAAACACTTTTGATATTGTTTTGACCTCATTCTTGCATGATTTGGACTAAACTAACCCGGACTGACGCTGTTTTCAACAGAGCTGCCTGTATGGTTTATTTGTGTGCAGGAAAACGGATTTTTAAGTATCTCAGAAAAATCCACGAAAAATCACAGAAAATCCACGCACCCGAAGGAACCAGATGCCAGAAGTGGGACCAGAGGGGGGCCAGGGGGTGCCCAGGCGCCCTGTGGGCGCGCCCCCCCTGGGCCGCGCCGGGGGGGCGCCTGGGTGGGGCCCACACCCCCTGGTGCCCTACTTTACCCCGTATTTTTACTCCCGACGCAGAAACCCCAGATCGGAAGTTCTTTCGCAGTTTTTCGTCACGGAGCCGCCGCCACCCTCTGTTCTTCCTTGGGAGGGCTAATCTGGAGGCTGATTTGGCCTCCGGAGAGGGGAGATCGTCGCCATCGTCATCATCATCACCACTCCATCATCCCTCCATGACTTCTCCCTCCATGTGTGAGTAATTCCCCTACTGTAGGCGAAGGGGATGGTAGGGATTGGATGAGTTAGATCATGTAATAGTTTATCAGATCGTTGGGGGCATGTTGCTTATCATCTACTATGGTGTTTATCATCTTTGCTTCAACTTGTTATTCTTAATGCTTGACACTAGGGCCTGAGTGCCATGATTTCAGATCTGAACCATATGTGTTTGTATGAATATATTTGTGTTCGTGATCCTATCTATGAGTTGTTTGCACCTGTTACGGTTCGGAACCGGCGATCCCAAAAGTGACAGCTTGGGACACCAAAGGGGATGGTCCGTAGTTTGAGGATTACATGTATTCATTGAGTTCATTGCTTTGTTCCGGTGCTCTTTGAAAGGAGCACCTTAATATCCATAAGTTCCTTTTGGCCCCGTTCGTAGCAGGATGGTAGGACAAAAGATGTTGTGCAAGTTCTTATTGCAAGCACGTACAACTACCTACGGGATACATGCCTAATGTTTGATATTTGCCTAGATGATCATTACTTTTCCGTGTGTCGTGCCCCAAGTTAGAATCTATCTCATCCATGCAGCGCCCAACCATCCATCTCCCTAGCCTACAGTATTTTTAAACCTTGTTTGTCACTAGTTGCTACTTTTGCCATTTACTACTGCTATTTACTTTTGCTGTTTACTTTTACTGTTACTATCATCACTATCATATCACTGTTACCACTTATCTTTTGTTGCAAGTAAGTATATTTCAGGTGCGGTTGAATTGACAACTCAACTGTTAAAGCTTATAAATACTCTTTGGCTCCCCGTGTGTCGAATCAATAAATTGGGTTATTCTTACCCGCGAAGACTATCTCGATCCCTTACGGTTGAGGGTTATCAAGTACCGTTTTCTGGCGCCGTTGCCGGGGAGCATAGCAATATTTACAAGTCTACTTGAGGTATCCTACCTGCTGCACTTTATCCACTATGGGTAAGAAAGGAGACCCCAAGGTTCCTATCTTACTATCCACTACAAGAAGAGGTACTGTTCTGAGCACTAGTGCTACGCTTGATTCACCTTCTGTTATGAGTAAGTTTGCCTCACCACCACCACATGATGCTCCTACTGAATCTGTTACTATGTATGATACTCTTGATGATGCTTCTACTACTTTTGATGATATTAGTTCGCTTGGTTATGCTCTTGAGAAACAAATTGCTGCTGCTGCTAAAAAGTCTGGAATTGAACTCCCTGTTAGTCGCTACCCTATTGGTGAAACTTATGATTATCCTGATTTGAGTAAACTCAAGGAGAGTCTCCTTGATGATGATTACTATATACTAGATGAAGAATTATGCAAGGAACTGACAGAGTTTTCCGGCTCTGACCCTGAAGCTATTAAGAAACTATTTGAAAAACACTCTCTGAAGAACAAAACCGTTCCTAATCCTGAATTTGCTACATCTCCTATATGCATTGATGATCCTGATTTTGATTTCTTTGTTGATCTTTCACTTATACCTATGGTTGAAGCTGACCCCTTTTATGGCAGAGAAAATGATGATGCTATTGCACACCTAACTAAACTCGGTGAGCTAGGTAGCCTGTTTACCATAGATGAAAAGATACAATACTTTTATGTGACCAAGCTTCTTCCTTTCTCGTTGAAGGAAGGGGCCAAAGCATGGTATGATTCACTCCCATACGGTTCCATTAAGAGTCCTCAAGACTTAGCTCACTCTTTTGTTGATAAGTACTTTCTTGCTCATATGCAACATGCTGCTTTACAAAGAATTTATAACTTTAAACAGTTGCAGGATGAGTCCCTCCCTAAAGCTTGGGGGAGGTACTGCGGTCTGATTCGGGCTAGACCAGGACATGAAATCCCTAAGAATTAATTAATTGATATATTCTATGCTGGTCTAACTGATGAATCCAGGTCCTATTTGGACAGTTGTGCTGGTTGTGTTTTCAGGAAAAGAACACCGGACGATGCGGAAGATTTAATGGGCAGGATTGCCAAAAACCATGAAGATTGGTCCGTCCCTGAACCACCTCCACCAACAAAGAAGAGGGGCATGTTTATTCTGAGCCCCGAGGATATGCGAGAAGCAAAGAAGTCTATTAAAGAGAAAGGTATTAAAGCTGAAGACATGAAGAATCTACCCCCTATTGAAAAGCTGTGTGAGCCTACCACTCACCCTCCTATGGTAGAGGTACACTCTCTTTTAGATTTCAACGCAAGTGACATCCCTCATGGTAAACCTCTTGATCAATGTTTAGATGAGTTTGATAATTTTATTATGAAACAGAATCATTTTAATGAGAGGATACAAAGTCAGTTGCATGATAATTCCCTTGCTATCAAAAAGTTGCTTGATGTTGTAGATAGAACAGTTAATGATGTTCAATGTCTTGTGAAGCATTTTCATATGGTTCAAACTCAGCTTGATCAAATTTCTAATGTGCAAAGAGATTTGCTTGCTAACAATGCCAAACAAGATAAATTGCAGGCTTTTGGGATTAAGACCCGAGGAGGAACTAGTACTCAAGATCCTCTCTACCCAGAGGGACATCCGAAGAGAATCGAGCAAGATTCTCAAATGCAGGAAGAAGAAATTGTTGTCTCTCCAAAGAAGAAGAAGAAACATAAAGAGACTGACAATTCTAATGATCCTATTGCAGATGAAGAGCCAGCTATTGATCCCAACAGTGTATCTATCTCCGATGCTGAGACTGAAGACGATGCTGAACCTGAAGGTAATAATAATGAGAAGAATGATCCGCCTGAAGTTCGAAAAGAAGAAGCACCTGACAAACGTAAGAGGTACACTAAAGAAGACTTCATCGCAAGAAAACATGGGAAGGAAAGAGAACCGTGGGTACAGAAACCCATGCCCTTTCCAGGTAAGTCCATCAAATCTAAAGAAGAAGAGCATTATAATAAGTTTTGTGAATGGATTAAACCTCTTTTTCTTCAAATCCCTTTGACTGATGCTATTAAGTTACTTCCTTATTCAAAATATATGAAATATATTGTCACTAATAAAAGAAAAGTTCCTAATGATGCAATATCTACTATGCTTGCTAACTATTCTTTCAGTGGAAAGATTCCTGAGAAGCTCGGTGATCCAGGTATACCCACCATTCCTTGCTCCATAAAGAATAATTATGTCAAAACTGCTTTATGTGATCTTGGAGCAGGAGTGAGTGTTATGCCTCTCTCTCTTTACGAGAGGCTTTGTTTAGAGAAACTAATTCCTACAGATATCTCCCTTCAGATGGCTGACAAGTCAACCGCTGTTCCGATAGGTATTTGTGAGGATGTTCCCGTAGAAGTTGCTAATTGTTTAATTCTTACTGATTTTGTTGTGCTTGACATGCCCGAGGATGGGAGCATGTCCATTATTCTTGGTAGACCTTTTCTTAACACCGCAGGTGCTATTATTGATTGCAATAAAGGGAAGGTTACCTTCCATGTGAATGATAAAGAACACACGGTATATTTTCCGAAGAAGACCGACAGGAGGCATGCCCTCAACTCTATAGAGAATATCGAGACCGTGAAACTTGGAGAATGGGACTGTCCACTACATGTGCCTCACAAATATAAAACTATCATGGTGGGGACAATGTCCATCAAGGTAAAGGTTCAGTGATTACTTTGTAGGAGGTGAGACTTTTTGCTCTATATATCGCTTGTTTGTTGGTAAGACTTGATCAACCTTACTAGTGAACATGTTTTATATGGATAAAAAGTTGAGCTTGTTATGTTTTCATTTGTTTTTAGTTTCGTCCTACTTGCTGTACCAAGTATCTATGTTTTTGAAGCTTCACAATACTACTAACTGCTTCAAGTTTTCAGAGAGTTTCGCAGCTTTTTGAACTTCGAAAAAATTTCAACAGTGAAGTTTTCAGAAAAATTCCAGAAAAATTATAATAAAAATTTCCACAACGGGAGAGACCCAGAAAGTCCTGGGGCCAGCCAGGAGGGGCCACCAATGGCCCAGGCGGCCAGCTGGCGCGGCCCAGCCCCTTGCCGCGCCCACAGGGCACCTGGGGCCCACGGGACCCCCCTCCAGGTATGTCTTCTTCCTCCCTCTCTCTTTTTCTCCAGAAACCCGAGTTCTGGTCTTGTTCTTGTGTTCTTGCTGTTCTTGGAGGCGATTCTTCGATCTCTCTCTACAGCCCATCATTTGAGCTGAAATTTTGAGCAAATACTCCCTGGTATGTGACTCCTCCACCCCTCCAATTAGATTTTTGATTGGTGGCCTCATTTGTGAGTATTTAGTAGTTCTTGGTGCTGTAGAGATGAGCTTGCATGCATGTGTAGAAAGTTATTTTCCAAGTTTTGATGCAAGTTTATGCCTTGGGCAAGTGAGTTGAGTAGTTTGCCTTAGCTCACTTTGTTTTAATCCTCGTTTTTGTAAATTGTAAAAAAATTCAGAAATGAGTTTGTTAGGAAGGGCAAAAGGGTGGCTTGAGAAGAGGAGGCCCGCACACTCCGATCGAGTCACTAGAGCCGCAGCTTCACCCTCGACTGCTAGGGTGAGCTATAATGAAGATCATGTGCCCCTGGAGTTGTTGGAAGATACAAGTCCAGCACGTGCGATGACATTTCCATGTGATGAATTCATGGAAGCTGCGGGAATCAAGGATGAGTTTTATAATCTTTGTGCTAATGCAGGTTTGACACGGCTCGTCACGAGCCATGTTACCCAGTATCAAAAACTCACCTCCAGTTTCATTAACAGTTTTAGATATAATCCTGATTCAGGTGCTATTGAGTTTAAAATTTATAATGATCTTATCACCATGACTTTGGGAAATTTTTGTGAAATAATAGGTGTGCAGAATGTTGGGAGGACGGCAAGGATGGCCACTCAGCCCTCCGAGCTGAAAACCGTCATCAACTCTCTCAGCAGCATGGGAACGAGGGATATTCATCGGTCGAAGATCTCCAGCATCTTATTTCCTCACCTCAGGTATTTTGCATATTATATTGCTAGAGGGGTGTTAGCTCGTGACAACACGAGCAACATTTCTGCTCCGGATATCGCTATCCTGGCAGCAGCCCTCTCAGGGAGGTCTGATTATAATCTGGGTACCTTAATTGCTCGACGCCTTGCTGTGAACGGTAACAAGCGGGACTTATATGGTGGCGTTTACGCCACACTTATCTTAGAGCATCTTGGAGGCACCCACGCCCTGATGATACTCCTTTTACTTATTTAAGCTTTGATCTTGCTGCTATGAAAAGGCATAAGTTTGTTACCATGGGTTCTGAGCTTGATAACCTTGTTTATATCTTGCGTTTCGGAACTACCGCGGAACGCGAGATCCGTCTACCTGCACCTCTTTTGTTTGATTTTTCTCGCAGGAACGGATGGTCCTTTGATGTTGTCTAGTTCGATGAGTTCATGGTCCAGCATCAGTTTCATAACCCCATGGAGGGGGTTGTGCCCGACGAGGAGAGGCACGGTGAGATACCACATTTTCAGGAAGAGACCGCCACCGAGTTTGGTGAAGGGTCTTCCTCTGTTTGGCGTTCAGAACCTTCCTCGTGGGAGACTCCGAGGAGTTCGGTATACGCGCCAGCATCCTTCTACGACCCGTGGACTCACCACCACACCCCCAGAGCAGGAGGCTCCTGGGGGCAGTAGCTGCTACCAACTTAGGCCAAAAGCCTAAGCTTGGGGGAGTACGTGCCCTTCTCACTTTTCCATTGTATTATCCGTTTTATTCGCTTTGATCTTTTCGAAGTTTTTGCCCGTTCTTCTTTATTTCTCTCTTTGCAAAAACAACAAAAATATTTTCTCTTTCTTTTGCTTTTATTCAACCTTTGAAAAAACCAAAAAAGATTTCCTTTCTCTCTTTAGTTTGCTTTGTTTTCAGAGATCAGCTCGAGTCCGTGATGGCATTTGATTATATTTCCTATGTTCGATCGTGCAAGTGACAAGCAGTGATGACGAAGATCGACTGAAAGGAAGCAACAATGAAGACCGGTATGAACTCTTATTGTTTCTACTTTTGTACATATGCCTGTACTTATGATCTAGAGACCAGCTTGTAGCGACATAGTGCTATGTTTACAATGCTCTTCCAGTGGTTCATGCTTTCCTTGTGGCTAGTCCCGAATAACTAGAGTATATAATGTGTTATTGAAATGATCTACATGCATTGCACTGTTCATAGTCTGGTATATTAAGGTGGTATTTCCCTTTAGAGAATTTTTGGATTGACTTGGCACATGCTTACACATGTTTAAGACTAAAAAGTCTACTTTGCCTTGATGATCTTTGAGTTTTAGAATAGTTATATCACTTTCATGCCCGATTCAATGTTGCTTTGTCGCTCTGCATGATTATGACCGTTATTGCTCTTTAGTTGGTCGCTTCCCGGTCTTTTGCTAAACCTCCACCTGTACTAAGCGGACTGACTGCTTGTGCATCCAAACCCTTTAAACCTGTTATGCCATATGAGTCCACTATACCTTCCTATACATGGTATTTACCTGCCATTCCTAACGAAGACTTTCGTGTACCATCTCGAAATTAATCAAAAGCATTTCCCTTTTTGTGCCTATGTTTTAGCTCATGAGGAAGTAGTAGTTAATTCATAATCTTTTTAAGTTGGACAAGTTTCACCCCTGGATTGCATGTATAATGTGCAAACCCCTAATATGAAAAGGAACTGGCATTGAGTGCGCCCGGCTCAAAAAGATAATATAACAAACAAACCCTCCTTCACGCTTTGTTCATGAGAAATTAGAAAACTTTGGCAGTGATAAACAAAGGAGATTAAGAGGATGTGATCGTCCTCATGCGGGAGCCGTTCCTCGAGACTTGTCTAGCTTAAAAGGTGATTGAGTTATCTGCTAGCATTCGTTGACGAAATATGCACTTCTCAAAACATATTTACTTCTGTTTTCAAAACCAAGAGCTCTGGTACATGTTTAGTTTTTGTTTCCGATCACGGGTTTTCAACTTTGCCAACAAAAGCCACGGTTCGAGAGTCTCACCTTCTTTCTTCAAAGCACCGACTAGGAGAGCATAATCGTCATTCTGAGTGTAGTGTGCATTGTCCCAAAGTATTACATTGTCTTCTGCATACTTGTGATATGATTTATTCTGAAATTCTTAGTTCTAGTCTCCTTTAAAACTCTGGAGGAGTCTCTGCATTTATGTTTTGCTTCACTCATGGAGGCTAGCGAGATACCACCCTAATATGCTCAAGCTATGTGCAATGTAATCTTGTCTTGATTTTCAGTAATATGTTATTTACTTTTAAGTATTTGTGACTGGTCATTTGGAAAGAAGGATTGCTCCTTGCATTGTCCTCATAAGTACTGTTTCAATACTTGCTAAACTCTTTTCGTAGTACATACTTATATACATCTAATGAAGCAAAAGAGTTTGTCAAAGTTTTCTTTGTCGCGTCCAGTTTGTTGAACTGAATTGCTTGAGGACAAGCAATATGCTAAGCTTGGGGGAGTTGATACGTCTCAAACGTATCTACTTTTCCAAACACTTTTGATATTGTTTTGACCTCATTCTTGCATGATTTGGACTAAACTAACCCGGACTGACGCTGTTTTCAGCAGAGCTGCCTGTATGGTTTATTTGTGTGCAGGAAAACGGATTTTTAAGTATCTCAGAAAAATCCACGAAAAATCACAGAAAATCCACGCACCCGAAGGAACCAGATGCCAGAAGTGGGACCAGAGGGGGGCCAGGGGGTGCCCAGGCGCCCTGTGGGCGCGCCCCCCCTGGGCCGCGACGGGGGGGCGCCTGGGTGGGGTCCACACCCCCTGGTGCCCTACTTTACCCCGTATTTTTACTCCCGACGCAGAAACCCCAGATCGGAAGTTCTTTCGCAGTTTTTCGTCGCGGAGCCGCCGCCACCCTCTGTTCTTCCTCGGGAGGGCTAATCTGGAGGCTGATTTGGCCTCCGGAGAGGGGAGATCGTCGCCATCGTCATCATCATCACCACTCCATCATCCCTCCATGACTTCTCCCTCCATGTGTGAGTAATTCCCCTACTGTAGGCGAAGGGGATGGTAGGGATTGGATGAGTTAGATCATGTAATAGTTTATCAGATCGTTGGGGGCATGTTGCCTATCATCTACTATGGTGTTTATCATCTTTGCTTCAACTTGTTATTCTTAATGCTTGACACTAGGGCCCGAGTGCCATGATTTCAGATCTGAACCATATGTGTTTGTATGAATATATTTGTGTTCGTGATCCTATCTATGAGTTGTTTGCACCTTTTACGGTTCGGAACCGGCGATCCCAAAAGTGACAGCTTGGGACACCAAAGGGGATGGTCCGTAGTTTGAGGATTACATGTATCCATTGAGTTCATTGCTTTGTTCCGGTGCTCTTTGACAGGAGCACCTTAATATCCATAAGTTCCTTTTGGCCCCGTTCGTAGCGGGATGGTAGGACAAAAGATGTTGTGCAAGTTCTTATTGCAAGCATGTACAACTACCTACGGGATACATGCCTAATGTTTGATATTTGCCTAGATGATCATTACTTTTCCGTGTGCCGTGCCCCAAGTTAGAATCTATCTCATCCATGCAGCGCCCAACCATCCATCTCCCTAGCCTACAGTATTTTTAAACCTTGTTTGTCACTAGTTGCTACTTTTGCCATTTACTACTGCTATTTACTTTTGCTGTTTACTTTTACTGTTACTATCATCACTATCATATCACTGTTACCACTTATCTTTTCTTGCAAGTAAGTATATTTCAGGTGCGGTTGAATTGACAACTCAACTGTTAAAGCTTATAAATACTCTTTGGCTCCCCGTGTGTCGAATCAATAAATTGGGTTATTCTTACCCGCGAAGACTATCTCGATCCCTTACGGTTGAGGGTTATCAGTCACCCGAGGACACCGTGGACCCCTTCAGCGACGACGACATAGCACATCAGGTATCACAGCAGCACACGTATGCTAACAATGGACTACAGGTGAATCAGAGTACGACGATGGCCAAAGATTTGAGAGCGGCCGCTCCGCCCTCAACCGGAGCAGAACGCTGGGGGCAAGGTTGTCAAAATCGTGATCCTGAATCGGATCGGAAGTGTTCTCATAGGATCGCAAATCGTAGAATAGGCATAGAATCTAAGATTCTACCTGATTCTACCAAAAAATGCGTTTTTGTAATTTCCCATTTATTTAAAAGGTTGGATGAGTGTATATGTTATAGTTTAGAACCTATTTTGAATGATTAATGCCTATCCTTGCACATGAACATGTTTTCGATATAAATTTGACAAAAACAAGACATCAAAAATAAATAGCAAAATATTCTGCACCTCAAATTAAAAGTGGCATACTAACATGTCCAAAAGCAAACAAAGGGCATCCAATCCAAGTTTTCGACAAACACAAAGGTTTAACCAACTAGAAATATAAGCAACTTAATCAGTATAGGTCGTCTAAGTTGATATCATCATCCTCATTCATAGGTGGTATTGTACCACTAGAACTCCCAGCACAGTACGAGGAAGGTCCTGAATTGTTGCCATCAAGAACATTTTGCTCGCTGGTATTGTTGTTTGCACCATCAGCATCTTCATAAGTAGGTGCATCAAGATCTTGATCCATCCCGAGATCACCATCACCTATGAAAAATCCAAAATAATAGTCAGTAACTATGTAAAAGGAACATGGAAGAATAATAAACTTGCTTTATCAAAAGAATTTTCCATACGTTTTTCAGTGAGGCTGTTAACAACATTTTCTACATCATTTTCGATGTCACTCTCATTTTCTTTGTCCATAGCAGCTTCGTTATGAGCAATCCTATCAAGAGAGCGGATCCATTCCTTTTGTGGAGGAAGGACATGATCTTCTTTTTCAGTTATCCATCCATTTTCAGAAGAGACATCATCAATATCATATTCCACAACTTGTCTTTGCCTTCTGCGTTGTCTGCTCATCAATTTCGAATTGTACATGACAAAAACTAAATCATTCATCCTATCTTGGTGCAGACGATTTCTTTTCTTTGAGTGAACCTACACAAGTTTCAGAAGTTAGCATTAGTACATGTGTTACATAATATCGCTACAGAATGCATGACAATGACATTGATTCTTACTTGCTCAAATGCACTCCAGTTCCGCTCGCAACCTGACGAACTACAAGTTAAGCTCAGTACTCTGATTGCAAACCTCTGCAACTCAGGGCAATCATCTCCATACGAATCCCACCAATCAGCTGGCTTTTTTTTTGTTCTTGTCATAATAGCCGATTGCATTCCAAATAGGCCGTCAGCACTCCTAAATGAATCAGTCTGCAGATCTATCTTGACTCTTTCATCTAAATTTGGAACCATCTTTTCAAGACAAGTGTACAGGCCACGTTTTACTTCAGCAGGCTTGAAATTATCACTATAGTGGCATTGTGGATTCAAATAATATGCAGCAGCATGCAGAGGCCTATGAAGTTGTGTACGCCATCTTTCATCAATTATATTAAATATTGGAGTATAGCTGATCAACAAAATTGAAATGATCAAACTTAACTGCAATAAAATTAAGATAGCATATTTATAAGCTGCAATTAAGAATTACTAAGTCAGTACAGTAACGTACCTTTTCTTCACATTATTACAATTTTGTTTTATTTTATCTTTTGCACGATCCATCTCATCATAGATGAACGGCATTGCTGGCTTCTCATCTGAATCCACCATTCGAAGAACTTTTATGATTGGGAATGCAGCCTTCAGACATGTGGCAACATTAGGCCAAAACCCACGGCTATCCAAAACAATTCCTTGAACGACCTTCCCTTCTGCAGAATTAAATCTACTACCCCTCCACTTTGTTGAAGTGAACATATTGATTAATGCGCCCTTGTGCTCATGCAGACAACCCAAAGTCAAATAGGCAGTAGCAAATCTTGTCATTGCTGGCCTAACTAAATTCTTCCCTCCAGTGAACTCTCTCAACCAAGAAAGAACCATTGTTCTAGAATAAATATAGGTGGTGATTTTTCTGCCCTTTGTAATGGTTGTCTGATGCATCTTAATTATCTTTTCAAAATCCTCAAGAATTAAATCAATACAATGAGCTGCACATGGAGTCCAAAATATTTTCTCTCTCTTTTCCATCAATAGCTCACCAGCTGCTTTATAGTTAGCGGCATTGTCCGTTACAATTTGAACAACATTATCTTCTCCTACTTGCTCAACAATATCATCTAACATTTCAAACACTTTGTCCGCCGTCTTGGAAATGTCAGAAGTATCGACTGAGGCGAGAAAGACAGTACCTTTGGGGCTATTCACTAAAAAGTTGCAGATGGACCTTTTCTTTTTATCTGTCCATCCATCAGACATAATTGTACATCCTGTCTTTTTCCACTCTTCTTTGTATTCAGATAGCAAACTCATTGTTCTCTTAACTTCCAGCTTGAGAAATTTTACCCTCACTTCATGATATGATGGAGGTTTAAAACCTTTACCAAAGTTTCCAATCATTTCAATCATCTTTATAAATTCTGGATCCTTGACAACATTAAATGAGATAGAATTGGTATAGAAGACCCGACAAATTTGAGCACAAACCTCTTCTCTCTCTTCTTTCTTGTAAAACTGATTCACTGTTGTTTGGGCTCTGCGCTTGTTAGCGAAACGATTTGTCGCAGCCTCATCTTCATTGTTATCAGCAGGAGTATTCTCCTTAGAACAAGCACCTGTCTCCTCCATTTCTGTGTTAAACTTCCTCTTCTTTGAATCATTCTTCTCTGCTTGGACCCCCAGAAGTTTGAGAAACTTTTTTCGAACATCATCGGGAACTTTTTCGCAAGGCTCGACATTAAACCTTGTCCCAGCCAAGTGATGCTTCAGTCTGTAGACACCTCCACCTTTAACTAGAAGGCAATATTTGCATCTTGTTGTCCTCTTCTCAGCATCAACTTCTTCTCCATGTTCCCAGCCAGGGTCAGTCCGATTCCCACGAGCATTCCTCCTCTTAGGCTTACTACTTTCGGTTGGGACGGCAGTTGACATTTTTCCTTATACAAGTAAAAGATTTACAAGAGTTAGATAACAAGCTAGCTAATTTAATATTCTACGTAGTTCATCAATTAGTAAATACGTACTAGTAGGTACGGTAGTAGCTAACCTGTGCAAGTGTGCAACGAATCAAGGATGTTCCTCAATCTTTGATGGCTGATGTTTCACTAGTCGTCAATAGAGATTAAGACGAGTAAGATGACGAGCTACCTATCTAATCTAATTATTTAATCTTGAACATGCTTCATCAGTATGTACGTACGTACAACGAAAAAAATAGCGCGCTACAAAATATAGCGAGACCCTTCTCCAGATGCTACACAAGTTATAGCGCGCTAATAGCGTGCTATATTTCAAAATAGCGTTTGCAAAAAATACAAAATATATTCAGAAATAAAGTATTTCAACAACTAAATATTAACGAGCAACACATGCACAAGGGCCAAATCCAAGGCATAAAAAAGGAATGCCTGTTATCCTATCATGGACAAGCTTTACTTCAGTACAAAGTATAATTACAGAGAGTATAGACTATAGACTATAGAGTAAAAACACAAGCTACAGTTCAATAAAGAGTATAACACAAGCTACACTTTACAAAGAGAAGAAGGAATCAAAATATACTATACGCCATGCATGTTTTCCACTGTGTATAATTACAAATTCAGAGCAAACTTGTGGCTTGACAACTCAGCTAGGATGGAGTCGAGCTGGAGGACGGAGCCACTGCGACAAGATGACGCCGCTGCCACGAGATGGTGGTGCCGCCGCTGACACTGCCTCCGCTCACGACCAGATTTTGCCACCACCGCCGCTGCCGCTCACCTCGACTGGCAAGGGGACGATAAGTCGAGAACTAGGGTTACTGGGTTATGTCCTTGTCGTGGGAGAAGGGGCATGGGTTGGTTTCGGCCTTTTGGGCCTCGATAGGCTGTGGTTATCTTACGTGTACCTCCTGGACGCTAAAACGTGTAACGCTACAACGTTATAGCGTGGCTTAGCGCGCTATATACGCGAATAGCGCCGTAGCGGCTGAATTTGGTAAAACGTAACATCTCCTTTCCAAATATGCTATAACGGCGAAATAGCGCGCTATTTTTTTCGTTGACGTACATACTAGTAGTAGTAGTAGCTAACCTGTGCAACGAATCAAAGATGTTACTCGATCTTTGATGGTTGCTGCTTCACTCGTCGCGGACAGAGAGCCTGCTGAAGACGATCACACGTGGAACACTGGCAGCCAACACTCGTCGAGGAAGCCGTGCGTGTTGCCGACGGCGAGCGGCCGGCGGCCTGTAGACCTAAAAGCCGCCAGAGAGAGAAAATGAGATCGGGAGAGGAATACGAGCAGACGGCCGCCACAGATCGGGAAGGAATTTAGGGTAAAATATTGACGCTGGACCAGACTATCCACCGTACAACATAGATAGACGGCCAAGATTGAAAGAAAGTTTCAGTCGCTCAGGATCTGTACTGGCTCGCGATTCCACACGACCCCACGACTTGAAGCGCGATTCACTAGCCACCCTAGTGTATACGATCTTTTAGACGACTTGGGTCGTATTGCCTTGTGTAGAATCTCAGAATCGTAAGATTCTAAGACTAAAATCTAGATTTTGACAACCTTGGCTGGGGGTTGCATGTGGAAGGCCTAGAGCCGCGGCGTGATACGTCTCCAATGTATATATAATTTTTTATCGTTCCATGCTATTGTATAATCCTTCTAGGATATTTTATGGGCTCTTATATACACTTTTATATGATTTTTGGGACTAACCTATTAACCTAGAGCCCAGTGCCAGTGCCATTTTCTGTTTTTTCCTTGTTTTTGAGTTTTACAGAAAAGGAATATCAAACGGAGTCCAATTGACGTGCCAAATTTTGATGATTTTTTCTGGACCAAAAGAAGCCCCCGAAGTAAAAGAGTTGGGCCAGGAGGCTGCCCACGAGGGTGGGGGCATGATGGGCCTCGAACCCCTCGTTGGTTACCCCAAGTGGAAGGTGTAAGATGCAGTAAGTAGAAGTGTTTCCCTTAGCAAAGATGCCAAGGATCGAATCCCCAGAGACTCCTAGGTTCAACAGGTAGGTGTCAACTGCTACGGCGCCAGATTAGTAGCAATCAACGTGGACCTGCACACAGATACAAATAACTTTGCTCCCAACGAGTACAGAGAGGTTGTCAATCCCTCCGGCCTTGTAGTTCACAAAGGATTAAAAGCAATGATAGTAGTGATAGATAGTGTTTTGCAATAGTAAATAATAACGGAAAGTAAATAGCGGATGTGATCAATGATGGTAATATGGACCGGAGTCTCATGATGTTCACTAGTGATGTCTCTCTCCCAAAAGACGATAAAACAGCTATGTGAGGTAAACAAATTACAGCTGGGCAATTGACAGGACCACGAACGCAAACCAATGCTGACTACATTGCAAGAAAGGTTGAGGTTCAAAGCATGGGCGGTACGCCAAAGTAAGTAGACCGAAATCCATCAATATCTACTACCAATCATCCACCTTGAGATATCTATCCAGAACATCTCGCTGGTATTAAGTTGCGAGTCCCACCCATAGTGTAAACTCAATGCAACAGACAACTGCATTAAAAGAACTTTGCGTAAAGTAAACAATCCTTGCACCTGCGGGCACAAGCACCGTTGTTTTCCCCCTTGTGGCAACAGCACATCCCCTAGACTCATGTTTCTGTCACTCAAGCTAGTCATCGAGGGGCATGAACCCACAATCGAGCATAACGTTCCCTCTTGGAGTCACTACCTACTACTTGGCCAAAGCAATAAATAACAACGGAGAACATGCAAGAATTACTTATGAACAAAAATATAAAAGAGGTGAATCAAATATATTACTCAAGATCAATCTGAACATAATCTCATAATCCATCGGATCCCAGCAAACTCAACATAGCAACAGCATAAGGATTACATAGGTGCCTCGATCATGTAGGGCAGCTCACGAGGACTAATTAGTGAAGCACAAGAACGGGAGGAGAACATCACATAGCTACTGGTCATGGACTCATGGTCCAAGGGAGACTACTCACGAGTCATCCGGGAGGCGTCCATGGTGGTGGAGAAGCTCCCGGTGGTGATCCTCCCCTCCGGCAGGGTGCCGGGAAGAGTTCTCCTGGTGCTCCCGATCTTAGAAGCGGCGGCGGCGGCGGAACAGAGATGGGATCGCGAAAAGAGTTCTTCTTCTGAGGGTTACGGACGACCCTTTAAATATATGCCAAAGTAGGGCACCGGGGGAGTCTCGGGGGGCCCAGGCGCCCCCCTGGCGCGGCCCAGGGGGGGGGGGGGCGCCGCCAGGGCGCCTGGAGCCCTGGTGGCCCCCCCAGGCTGCCCTTCGGATGCAGTGTTGTTTCCGGAACGCTGATTTTTTATATAATTTTTCTGGATTTTTCTGGGCAGTTCTCGAAACGTGAAAACCTGAAATACAAAAACAGCCGAAAACAGAAACTGGCACTGGGGTGCACTGGATTAGTAAGTTAGTCCAAATATGATCAAAAGTGTATGGAAGTGTATGAATATCATAGCAATATCACCCAAAAGTGCCATGGAGCAAGCAGAAATTATAGATACGTTTTGGACGTATCAACATCCCCAAGCTTAATTCCTGCTCGTCCTCGAGTAGGTAAATGATAACAAGAATAATTTCTGTGGTGACATGCTATTAACCATATAGGACTTTTTCATAGTCATATGACAAAAGCTTACTGAGACAATGATTCTAAAGTAATTAAGTTGCCTCATGAGAAAATCACAAATGACTGAAAGTTTTACAACATGAAACTGAAACATCAAAAAGATTTGCAATGAACATGATGTGCAAGTATGATAAAGTGATATCTAGCTTGCCCCCTTTAGTGATGCAAAACATAAATGCAAGGGCACCTTCAAGGTTTAAGTGATGACTAGATACAATGATTTCAGAATAAACGATATCACAATCATGCAAAAGACAATGCTACTTTGGGACAATGCACATTACACTCAAAATGACAATCATGCTCTCAGTAGTTGGTGCTTTAACATAAAAGTGTAATGCCCAGGATGGAGTTATACCTCCTACGTGTCGAGGCACGACTTAAAGGCATAAGTCCATCCTAGAATGATCTCAAGTTTGGTAATCTTTGCACAACTCATGTAAAAGAGGGATAGTAAACTGAAAATAGTTGGCTTACAGTCGCCACGTCACAGAATAGCAGTACAAGTCTCAAACATCATACATTAAGAGCACTACAACCCTCTAAGGGCAAAAGCCAAATGTCAAAGTACCAAACTCAGATAAAACAACCACAGGCGGATCGAATCCTAGTAAGAGACTCCACTACTGATCGTCCGGGTAGCGCACGTAGTACCGACTACGCTCCTCGTCATACTCCCAATCCAGCTCGGTGCCATCACCTGGATAGCTCACAGCTGGACCTGCATCTGGTGTGTGAAGTAACTGTGAGCCACAGAGGACTCAGCAATCCCGTTCCCGGGTAACAGAACTATTTAAGCCTTTAGGTGAGGGAAAGGCTGAAGAAAGAACAAGTCTGCAGCAGCAACTAGCATCTAGCTTACGCAAGTGAGAGCGAGAAGAGAAGGCATCGGCGAGAGTGATCACTAAGTGATCCTAGCTACAAGCTCACAAACATAACCCCTCCGTGTTCAACTCCCGAATCCCGATTCGGAAATTGACAGTCACGGAACACACGCTGGTAGTGTATTAGTATCATTGTGTCAAGTTATCTACAACCGGAATTAACAAGCTCCCATCTGCCACATAACCGTGGGCACGGCTTTCGAAAGTTCAAACCCTGCAGGGGTGTTCCAACTTGACCCATTACAAGCCCACGATCCGCGGAGTCGCAACTCCAAAGTGGGAAGACCCGAGTATCCTCGGAATCCCGTGCTCAAGATATACCGAGCTAAGGTAAGGCTAATCCAGCAAATCCTCCCGGCGTGCCGACACCCTGATAGTAGCCGCGCGTATCTCGTCTCAGGCCACGACCGGATGAGCAGTACGTACAGATACCGAAGATCCCAGCGAACCGGGTGGTATCCGCAAGTGGCTCTAGTTTGGACCAACACTCAAGTCGAGCACTGGCCCAGGGGGTTGAATTAATTAAGCCTCGGGTTAATTACTCCCTCGGAAAGGTTTTAGTTGTGTTAGGCGAATAGTACCAATGTTGGGACTTGCTGGAAAAGACTTAGCACTTAGCGGTTTATCGAGGGGGTCCCATACACCCCAACCGTGTTAGGAACGCATAATCAAGGAACATAAAACCGGCTTATACGGATCCTAACGGCATGAGTGGAACAAATCACCAAGCAAAAGGCTTAGCCTTCCACCCTTGCCAATGTATAGATGATTCCAATTAAAGCATTTATATAGTGTGATATAACCCAACCAAACTTCAACATGGAGCAAGCGTCTTCACTTCACCTGCAACTAGCAACGCTATAAGAAGGGCTGAGCGAAGCGTACTTAGCCAAGCAACGGTTTGCATAGGTAGGGTGGTTAAACATGGCAATTGGTTACAAGTAGGAGGCTGACAAGAAGAACATGGGCATCGAGGCAAAACTATAGATCGAGACTACTAGCAAAAGGCAAAGATAGTAATGTTATCGGGGTTCGGTCATCTTGCCTGAAGAGAATTCGTTCGGATCGTAAGAAGGGTCCTCGTGCTCAACCTCGTTGGAAAACTCATGCTCAACTTCGTTCCCGGTCTCAGCTTCCGGCTCTAAACACAACAAACACACCAAGCACCAATCAACACGATGCAATGCGCACTCGAAAAACATGAATGCATGATGGATGCACTAGGGATGCACATGGAGCACGTAGAACATCACTCAAGCAAAACACCTCAAAACAAGATAACAACCTGATATTATTAATCTACACCGAAAATCACCCAAGTTTGATATAAGAATCGCTGAAATCGGAGTTACGGGCTAAAAGTTATGCCCGAAACAAGATTTGAGCGAAAACTGAAAATTACAGCAACATAGCATCTTTGGAGCTCAAAATAATTAATCTACAGCACCCAAAAAGCATGGCAAAGAACTTGAACACAAACTAGATATATAGTACAGCAACTAGGTCCAAAGTGCACCCCAAACGGAGTCACGGATCAATAGCAATGATCTTGGACATATTGAACTTTGAAATAAAATTCTGGCAGCAGAATTTTATTGAAAGTTTGGAGCAAAAGATAAACATGCTACAGCCACTCAAATGGACATGTGAGGACATGGATGGAAAAACAACAATATATACTACAAGGAACAATCAAAATCCACCCCAAAACTATCATGCTTTGTCCTACAACATCACACGAACATGGCATCGGAACGTTACAGATTTCAGACTTAGTGAAATTTCACTAAGTCCTAAAACAGCAACATCATCTTAGCACACAAAAGAGCATGTTTAAGACACCTCGAAACTAAACATGGCAAAGGGTAAGCACCTCATCAAAGTACATATGACGGTGATCCCGAAACACACAAGCATGCATCATTGTGGTGAACACACCGATTACAACGAGCTCAACAAGATGGCATTTCATAACAAGTGAAAACACAACATGTGAACATGGCACTTTGCAACGATGATAACAAGGAAACAATAAATCTACCATGCAACCTATCACACACAACACGTAGTTCGTGGCAAGACGAACACGTGGACATGTCATTTGCATCGTTTGGACAAACGAGCTAAAAGTTATCACAAGTCAAAGGTGGCATGAAAATAACACATAACAGCAGTTTACAACATGATGCACTCTTGCAACAGCAAAACAAGTGTCAAGATGATATCTAACATGCATGACAACAACAGGTAAAACGTAGAGGACATCTCCACGAACCTCTGGACATGCTACACGCGCAAAACGGAGCAGCAGGTAAAAAGTTAGGGCAGGTCAAAGTTTACATCTCAGATTAGAAAACTGGACTTAGAAGATTAGGGTTCAACCTCTGGATCAGATCTGAGGATGAACAGTGCGGGCTTCGGATGAACAGTGCGGCGGCGGCCCAGATCTGTAGAAGTGGTGCGGCGGCGGCCCACCGCGGCGTCGGCCCGGCGGTGGCGCGGAGGGAGGCCCTCTCGCGGGCGAGGCTGGTTGGCCCAAACGCGGAGGAGGAGGCGGGCGATGGCGGGCCGGTCGGCGCCTGGCTGGCGCGGCCCGGGGAGCGGCCCGGCCGGCTGGACCTCGCGACGGGAGGCGAGCGGCGACGCAGCGCGCGGAGGCCGGTGGAGCGGCGCGGGGAGGGCGACGTACGGGCTCGGCCCAGAGGAAGTGGGGACCGACCCGGTTCGGTACGGCCCGGTGGCGCGGCGGCCTGGGCCGGCCAAGTGGTCCACAGGCGCGCCCGGTACTGCGGAGGGGTCGGCCTGGCTCGGTCGCGGCCGCGGCGTTGACTTCGAAGGGATCTGGCGAAGGGAAGCCCCAGCGCAGTGTGCGGCGGCGGTCGGCTGGATCGAAGGATCCGATGGATCCCGAGGGGATCCGGGCAGAATTTCGGATCTGGAGAATAAATAGGAAAAAAAAGGAGGGGAGAGAGGAGGAAGAAGAGGGGATCCCCAAATAGACTAGGGGAGTCTATATGTAGCAGTTTTAGACTAGGGTTTGGAGAGTTTAGGGGCGCTAGGAGCCCTCCGATCGCGATCCGACGGATCCGATCGCGGGGGTTGATTTAAAAGGCCTAAACGGAGAAAAGAGACTGCAGCAGGGGTATTCCGGGACACGAAGTGAAGGCACTTCGGGCCCACACGAACAACGGAGGGAAAAGTCAACGGAGTCCAAACGAGACGAGATTTGAGAGGCGGGTTGCACACAACAAAACAACAACACACAACACAACCTCGCGGCACACCGGTAACGAAAAACGCCCGAACAACAAAGTAGGACTACGGGACGTCACGGACACGTGAGGGAGCTCCGGAACGCGAAACGGACAACGGGAAGAAACACACGGAACCGGATGCAACCCACAACACAAATGCAATGCAATGCACATGTCTACCTGATATGAATGAATGCCACACACTCACACAACAAAACGACGAAAGCCCGAAAGACAAAGAACCCGAAAAGGAAATAGATGAAGCCGGAGATATATTATATACCCAAAAGGGAAAGTATTACATCCGGGGCATTACAAAAAGTAAAAGAAAGATTAAGTGCTAGAGCTTTTTATTTTGAAAACATGGAAGCAATTGTGTCAACGGTAGTAGTACTTCATATGTGTCATGTATAAAACATCCTATAAGTTGCAAGCCTCATGCATCGAATACTAATAGTGCTCGCACCTTGTCCTAATTAGGTCGGATCTCCATGGGTTATCATTGCATTACATATGTTTCAACCAAGTGTCACAAAGGGGTACCTCTATGCCACCTGTACAAAGGTCCAAGGAGATAAATCGCATTTGATTTCTCGTTTTTGATAGATCTCAACTTGAGGACATCCATACCGGGACAACATAGAAAATAGATGATGGACTCCTCTTAAATGCATAAGCATATTCTCATAAGAGATTGAGGATCAAGGTCCAAGCTAAAACTTCCACCATGATGCATGGCTTTGGTTGGCGGCCCAATGTTCTTCTCTAACAATATGCATATTCATACAACCCACGGTAAATCTCCCTTACTTCAGACAAGACGAACATGCATAGCAACTCACATGATATTCAACAAAAGTGTGACAGTTGATGGCGTCCCCAGAAACATGGTTACCGCTCAGCAAGCAACTTATAAGAAATAAGATACATAGGCAACATATTCTTTACCACAATAGTTTTTAGGCTACTTTCCCATGAGCTATGTATTGCATGGTTAGTTTGCTTAGTGCAGGTGGAGGTTAGCAAAAAACTGGGAGCGACCAACTAAGAGAGCAATGACGGTCATAATCATGCAGAGCGACAAAGCAATATTGAATTAGGCATGGAAGTTATATCGCTAATCAGAAACAAAAGATCATCAAGGCTTGACAGACTTTCTTTACAGTCTTAAATATGCGTGAGCATACGCCAAGTCAATCAAAATAAATTCTCGAGGGAAGATATTACTAAACCATACCACATCATAGGCAAACAAATCATGTTGGTACTCCAATAACACATTGGGAACCCCCCAACTATTTGAGATTAACCATAAGAAAACCTGAACTACTAAGCACCATCATGCAAGTAGCATCTTTATCATAGACACATTAACCAGTGCAACAGAAGCAAACTCTCTTAATAAGGTGAGCATGGTAATTAAAGAGAGTTCAAGCAACCAACTAAACAAAAGCTCTTTGAAAAGATAACCATGAATACTAAGAGCAGAGCATGATAGTAGCTATTAAAAGACAAAGAACACACACAGCATAGATAGACATGAAAATTCTATGTTATGTTCTAGGTAGAAGTGGAGCGTGTTTCTCTCCCACATAAAGGAATGCTGGGTTCCGACTCGTTATGAAAAACTAAAAAGAAAACTAAAAGTAGGACGCTCCAAGCATAGCACATAACACATGAAGTGATAAAAATATAGCGGAACGAAAGACGAACTGATAATGTTGATGGAGAAGGGGATGCACGGGGGCATCCCCAAGCTTAGACGCTTGAGTCTCCTTGAATATTTCTTGGGGGTGCACGGGGGCATCCCCAAGCTTGAGCGCTTGACACTCCTGAATCTTTTTTTATCATCTTCCCTCGCACACTTGAAAACTCCCTTCATACATAACTCATCATAATCTGATTAGCGAGGTTAGTACCCTTAATAAAATAATTGCACCTTGCTGGAAATAAAGATATTCTTGAAGTTCTACTGTTTCTCAAGATTGCCAAAAGGTTTTTGCAAAGAAAAAAACAAGTTCTTGATTTGCAAAGTGAGGGAAAGGCAAAACAGGACAGAATCTGTGAAAAACAGAACAGCAGGTAGTAATTGATCTGTTCGGGATACTTCTGCAACTCAAATAAAAAAACTCAGAACAGACGCACGAAAGACAATTATATAGAGAACGCTGTCGAAAAAATTCAGACCAAAAAGATGATCTGGTGATTTTATACGAATTTGTCTATCCAAGGACAGAATCTGTTTCCTGGACAGCACCTCACAACTTTTGAACTTTCTAGCAATCAGAGGCTATACTTGGCACAAATATGAAAAGTAAAGATACAATGATGATGCTACAGCAGTAAACAACATCAAGACACAACAAAAGCAAAAAAATTATTCATGTGGGCTGCCTCCCAAAAGCGCTTTCTTTTATGCCTTTAAGCTAGGCATAATGCATAGATCAAGTTTTATCAAGTGTAAAAGAATAGCTAGCCCGTACAACGGACTCAAAAGGTAACTTGACCTTCTTACGAGGGAAGTGTTCCATCCCTTTCTTGAGAGGAAACTGAAATTTTATATTACCCTCTTTCATGTCAATGACAGCACCAACGGTGCGTAAAAAGGGACGTCCCAAAATAATTGGACATGAAGGATCACATTCAATATCCATAATAGTGAAATCAACGGGAACATAATTATCATTGACAACAATAAGAACATCGTCGATCCTCCCCAAAGGTTTCTTTATGGAAGAATCAACGAGACGAACACCAAAAGAACAAGAATCATAAGGTTTCAATTTAAGCATATCATATATCCTTTCGGGCATAACAGAGGTACTAGCACCAACATCACATAATGCATAACAAGAGAAGTCATTCAAATTAATTTTTATCATAGGATCCCAACCATCTTCTAGCTTTCTAGGTATGGAGGCTTCTACTCTAAGTTTCTCCTCCCTAGCTTTGATGAGAGCATTAGTGATATGCTCTGTGAAGGCAAGGTTAAGCGTGCTAGTGCGGGGATCTCTAGACATCTTGTGAAGGAAATCAATAACTTCGGTAAGAGTGCAATTATCAAAATCAAGGTCACGAGCATCAAGTAAAGTGGTAGTGGTGTCCTTAAGGTTCACTTGTTTGGTAGTTTCTATAGTCATAGCATCACCATTAATAGGTCCATTGGGACCAGGAGTACATTAGGTGCTAAGAGTGTGAACATCCTCAATAACTTGGATAGTAGCAACAGTGTGGTGGGTAGGAAGGCTCTTAATTCTATCCTCTTCCTCCCTTTCTCTAGCCCATCTTTCTTTAAGCTTAGCCATCATCCTAATGTTTTCATTAATTTGCACTTGAGTAGCATTAATAGGGATGACTTCCCTCTCCTTAAGAGGAGAAGTTTCAATTTTTAGCAATTTTACCTCATTGGCTAAGTGGTCTACCTTTAAAGAAAGATCATCTAGTTTATGTAGTTTCTCTTCTACATTCTTATTAAAGGCTTTTTGGGTAGTGATGAAATCTCTAAGCATGGTCTCTAGTTCGGTAGTGGAGTTCTTGGTACTAGGATAAGCATTGTTGTTCCCATAAGAGTTAGTGGGGAACGGTCTAGGATTGCTACCAAAATTACTCCTATAAGCATTGTTGTTAAAATTGTTTCTAGAGATAAAGTTGACATCTACTTGTTCTTGAGCAATCAAAGAATTCAAAGGAACATCACGAGGATCAACTGTAGATTGCTTCGAAAGTAGAGACATGATCAAGTCAACTTTTTCATTAAGGGAGGAGATCTCCTCAACAGAGTTTACCTTCCTACCTGTTGGAGCGCGTTCGGTGTGCCATTGGGAATAGTTGGTCATCATCTCATCGAGAAGTTTCGTGGCAGCACCAAGTGTAGTTGACATAAAAGTTCCTCCCACGGCCGAATCTAACAAGTTCCGCGAGGTAAAGTTCAAGCCTGCATAAAAAGTTTGGATAACCATCCAAGTAGTCAAACCGTGAGTAGGGCAGTTCTTGATAAGAGATTTCATACGTTCCCAAGATTGGGCAACGTGTTCATTATCCAATTGTTTAAAATTCATTATGTTACTTCTAAGTTGGATAATTTTAGCAGGTGGATAGTATTTTCCGATAAAAGCATATTTGCACTTGTCCCATGAATCTATGCTATTTCTAGGCAAAGACTGAAACCAAATTTTAGCTCCTCCTCTCAAGGAGAAAGGAAAAAGCTTAAGCTTAACAATATTACCATCTATTTCTTGGTACTTTTGCATATCACAAAGTTCTACAAAGTTGTTCAAGTGTAAAGCAGCATCATCTCCAGCACCGGAGAATTGTTCTCTCATAACTAAGTTCAGTAAAGCAGGTTTAATTTCATATGAAGGTGCTGAAGTGGCAGGTGTAGTGATAGGTGTGCTGATAAAGTCATAGTTGTTGTGACTAGTGAAGTCACACAACTTGGTGTTCTCGGTGGAACCCATAGTAGCAAGCAAGCAAGATAACTATTTTTGTGATTTTTGATAAAAGTAACTAAAGCAAAAATGAAAGGTAAACTAACAAGACTAAAAAGCAAAGGTAAAAGATAGCATGCAACTCCCCTATCCTGAAGAGTGGAGTCCCCGGCAACGACGCCAGAAAATACTCCTTGATGGGCCTCGAACCCCTCGTTGGTTACCCCAAGTTGAAGGTGTAAGATGCAGTAAGTAGAAGTGTTTTCCCTTAGCAAAGATGCCAAGGATCGAATCCCCAGAGACTCCTAGGTTCAACAGGTAGGTGTCAACTGCTACGGCGCCAGATTAGTAGCAATCAACGTGGACCTTCACACAGATACAAATAACTTTGCTCCCAACGAGTACAGAGAGGTTGTCAATCCCTCCGGCCTTGTAGTTCACAAAGGATTAAAAGCAATGATAGTAGTGATAGATAGTGTTTTGCAATAGTAAATAATAACGGAAAGTAAATAGCGGATGTGATCAATGATGGTAATATGGACCGGAGTCTCATGATGTTCACTAGTGATGTCTCTCTCCCAAAAGATGATAAAACAGCTATGTGAGGTAAACAAATTACAGCTGGGCAATTGACAGGACCACGAACGCAAACCAATGCTGACTACATTGCAAGAAAGGTTGAGGTTCAAAGCATGGGCGGTACGCCAAAGTAAGTAGACCGAAATCCATCAATATCTACTACTAATCATCCACCTTGAGATATCTATCCAGAACATCTCGCTGGTATTAAGTTGCGAGTCCCACCCATAGTGTAAACTCAATGCAACAGACAACTGCATTAAAAGAACTTTGCGTAAAGTAAACAATCCTTGCACCCGCGGGCACAAGCACCGTTGTTTTCCCCCTTGTGGCAACAGCACATCCCCTAGACTCATGTTTCTGTCACTCAAGCTAGTCATCGAGGGGCATGAACCCACAATCAAGCATAACGTTCCCTCTTGGAGTCACTACCTACTACTTGGCCAAAGCAATAAATAACAACGGAGAACATGCAAGAATTACTTATGAACAAAAATATAAAAGAGGTGAATCAAATATATTACTCAAGATCAATCTGAACATAATCTCATAATCCACCGGATCCCAGCAAACTCAACATAGCAACAGCATAAGGATTACATAGGTGCCTCGATCATGTAGGGCAGCTCACGAGGACTAATTAGTGAAGCACAAGAACGGGAGGAGAACATCACATAGCTACTGGTCATGGACTCATGGTCCAAGGGAGACTACTCACGAGTCATCCGGGAGGCGTCCATGGTGGTGGAGAAGCTCTCGGTGGTGATCCTCCCCTCCGGCAGGGTGCCGGGAAGAGTTCTCCTGGTGCTCCCGATCTTGGAAGCGGCGGCGGCGGCGGAACAGAGATGGGATCGCGAAAAGAGTTCTTCTTCTGAGGGTTACGGACGACCCTTTAAATATATGCCAAAGTAGGGCACCGGGGGAGTCTCGGGGGGCCCAGGCGCCCCCCCCGGCGCGGCCCAGGGGGGGGGGGCGCGCCGCCAGGGCGCCTGGAGCCCTGGTGGCCCCCCAGGCTGCCCTTCAGACGCAGTGTTGTTTCCGGAACGCTGATTTTTTATATAATTTTTCTGGATTTTTCTGGGCAGTTCTCGAAACGTGAAAACCTGAAATACAAAAACAGCCGAAAACAGAAACTGGCACTGGGGTGCACTGGATTAGTAAGTTAGTCCAAATATGATCAAAATTGTATGGAAGTGTATGAATATCATAGCAATATCACCCAAAAGTGGCATGGAGCAAGCAGAAATTATAGATACGTTTTGGACGTATCAGGGCGCGCCCACCCCAACTGGTGGCGCCCCCTATCTCGTGGATAGCCCGGAGACCCCCCTGACGTGAGACCTACGCCAAAAAATCCAATAAATATAGAAACCTCCGGAAAGTAACCTAGATCGGGAGTTCCGCTGCCGAAAGCCTTTGTTGCCACCGAAAACCAATATAGACCCATTCTGGCACCCTGCCGGAGGGGGAATCCCTCTCCGGTGGCCATCTTCATCATCCCGGCGCTCTTCATGACGAGGGAGGAGTAGTTCACCCTCGGGGCTGAGGGTATGTACCAGTAGCTATGTGTTTGATCTCTCTCTCTCTCTCTTGTGTTCTTGAGATGGCACAATCTTGATGTATCGCGAGCTTTGCTATTATAGTTGGATCTTATGATGCTTCTTCCCCTCTACTCTCTTGTAATGGATTGAGTTTTCCCTTTGAAGTTATCTTATCGGATCGAGTCTTTAAGGATTTGAGAACACTTGATGTATGTCTTGCACGTGCTTATCTGTGGTGACAATGGGATATCATGTAATCCACTTGATGTATGTTTTGGTGATCAACTTGCGGGTTCCGTGACCTTGGGGATCTATGCATAGGGGTTGGCACACGTTTTCGTCTTGACTCTCCGGTAGAAACTTTGGGGCACTCTTTGAATTACTTTGTGTTGGTTGAATAGATATTTCTGAGATTGTGTGATGCATATCGTATAATCATACCCACGGATACTTGAGGTGACAATGGAGTATCTAGGTGACATTAGGGTTTTGGTTGATTTGTATCTTAAGGTGTTATTCTAGTACGAACTCTATGATAGATTGAACGGAAAGAATAGCTTCGTGTTATTTTACCACGGACTCTTGAATAGATCGATCAGAAAGAATAACTTTGAGGTGGTTTCATACCCTACCATAATCTCTTCGTTTGTTCTCCGCTATTAGTGACTTTGGGGTGACTCTTTGTTGCATGTTGAGGGATAGTTATATGATCCAGTTATGTTATTATTGTTGAGAGAACTTGCACTAGTGAAAGTATGAACCCTAGGCCTTGTTTCCTATCATTGCAACACCGTTTATGCTCACTTTTATCTTTAGTTACCTTGCTGTTTTTATATTTTTAGTTTACAAAAACCTATATCTACCATCCATATTGCACTTGTATCACCATCTCTTCGCCGAACTAGTGCACCTATACAATTTACCATTGTATTGGGTGTGTTGGGGACACAAGAGACTATTTGTTATTTGGTTGCAGGGTTGTTTGAGAGAGACCATCTTCATCCTACGCCTCCCACGGATTGATAAACCTTAGGTCATCCACTTGAGGGAAATTTGCTACTGTCCTACAAACCTCTGCACTTGGAGGCCCAACAACGTCTACAAGAAGAAGGTTGCGTAGTAGACATCAAGGTCTTTTCTGGCGCCGTTGCCGGGGAGGTTAGTGCTTGAAGGTATATCTTTAGATCTTGCAATCTAATCTTTTAGTTTCTTGTTTTATCACTAGTTTAGTTTATAAAAGAAAACTACAAAAAAAATGGAATTAAGGTTACCTCATATGCTTCATCTTTTTAATAGCTTTCGTAAAAATGATGGAAAGGAAAATTGTGCTCAAGTACTAGAAGTGGAATTACATAGAATGCTTGGCACTCAAAACTTGAATGATGAGCATGATTGCAATGTTGTTAGTGTGAATTCTTCGAATATCCATAGTACTAATGATGTTTGCACTAGTCATGATGAAAATATCTCATATAAGCATGTTGATTTTTGTGGAGTGCATAGAGTTTGCAAGTGCATACCAAATAGGGAAGATAGATTTTGCAAAAGGCATAAGTATTTAGAAACTAAATGGTTGCTAGAAAGGCTAGATGATTGTGCTGAAAATTTAAAATTTCTTAGCCGTACTTGTGAACTTTGCAATGAACGTGGTCATTTAATTCTCCAATGCAAATTGTTTCATGATCGAATCGTGTCCAAAAATTGTGACAACTTGATTTCCCTTGCACATCATAATGAACTTATCTTTCTTTTGGGTAATGAAGAAATCAAATGTAGAACTAAGCATCTTCCAGGATTTGCCATTGATAACCTTCTTGATTTTGATCTAGAGGAAATTTATATGTATTGTGCGGTGAATTGCATTGAAAATCCTTATATTGCCAATTACCTTAAGACAAGAAAACAAATAGGAGATGAAGATAATACTAATGAAAGGGAAGATATTTCCCAATATCCTCCTATTATTTCTTATGATGAATCAGGTAACGAGGAGGAGCCTTCAATTCAACCAATCTCATTAATAAAGAGCTCCGAAAAGAAGATTAAACCCACACATAATGTGAAGAAGAAAAAGAAAAGACGAAGAAGCAAAGGTAAAGAGGTATCTCTTCCAAATGATGTTGCTCATATTACTCATTTTGATGATGATAATCGCTATACTATCGGTGCTATCCATACTATTAATGATGAGGGTGTTTATGCTTATGATATGGAAAGGCCCAAGCTTGGGGATGCTATGTTTGATGAGAATGACATGTTTAAGAATTTATTTGTTGCAATTAATGTTTGTCCCAAGCTTGGGGATACTACGCTTGATGAAGATGATATTTTTAGCCTCCCAAGTCTTGATATGCAAATCTATTATGATGAAAGCATGCCTCCTATTTATGATGATGATTGTGATGCCACTTATGCTATAAAAAGTAGTGATGATTATATTTATAAAACTTGTCATGATTATGATTACCCTTTTTCTGAACATTACTCTTTTAATGTGGAGACAATCTATAGTATTCAAGTCTCTTATGATACTTCCACTATTCCGAATGAGAAGAATTTTGCTTATGTGGAGAGTAATAAAATTTATATGCTTGGGGATCATGAAAAGAATGCCTTATGTGATGGTTATATTGTTGAATTCATTCATGATGCTACTGAAAATTAATATGAGAGAGGATCATGTGCTTGTAGGAATTGCAATAATATCAAGTTTCCTCTCTATGTGCTTAAAATCTTGAAGTTATGCTTGTTTTGATTTCCTATGCTAGTTGATTATTGTTCCCATAAGTTGTTTGCTCACAAAATCCCTATGCATAGGAAGTGGGTTAGACTTAAATGTGCTAGTCATATTCTTCATGATGCTCCCTTTATGTTTCAATTCTTATCTTTTATGCGAGCATCATTGGAATCATTGTGCCTAGCTAGAGGCGTTAAACGATAGCGCTTGTTGGGAGGCAACCCAACTTTATTTACTTTGCTTTTGCTTCTGTTTAGGAATAAATATTGCATCTACCTTATGTTTAGATGTGGTTTTGTGTTTTAATTAGTGTTTGTGCCAAGTAGAACCTTTGGGAAGACTTGTGTGAAGTTTATGTGATCATGCTGTAAAAAACAGAAACTTTAGCGCTCACGAGATTAGCTACCATTTTTTACTGGAGAGTGCTTTTTAGTTGATTCTTTTCGCAGATGATCAATAGAAAAATTCCTCACGTCCACCAATTTATTTCAGAATTTTTAGAGTTACAGAAGTGTTCGAAAGTTACAGATTACTACAGACTGTTCTGTTTTTGACAGATTCTATTTTCTATGTGTTGTTTGCTTATGTTGATGAATCTATGAGTAGTATCGGAGGGTATGAACCATAGAGAAGTTGGAATACAGTAGATATTACACCAATATGAATTTAGAATGAGTTCATGATAGTACCTAAGTGGTAGTTTTATTTTCTTATACTAACGGAGCTTACAAGTTTTCTGTTGAGTTTTGTGTTGTGAAGTTTTCAAGTTTTGGGTAAAGATTCGATGGACTATGGAATAAGGAGTGGCAAGAGCCTAAGCTTGGGGATGCCCAAGGCACCACAAGGTAATATTCAAGGACAACCAAGAGCCTAAGTTTGGGGATGCCCCGGATGGCATCCCCTCTTTCGTCTTCGTTCATCGGTAACTTTACTTGAGGCTATATTTTTATTCACCACATGATATGTGTTTTGCTTGGAGCGTCAATTTTTTTTCTTTTGCTTGTTGTTTGAATAATATCACAAGATCTGAAATTCTTAAATGTTAGAGAGTCTACACATAGTTACATAATTATTCAACTACTCATTGATCTTCACTTATATCGTTTGGAGTAGTTTGTCTTTTGCTCTAGTGCTTCACTTATATCTTTTAGAGCACGGCGGTGGTTTTATTTTGAAGAAATAGATGAAATCTCATGCTTCACTTATATTATTTTGAGAGTATTTTAGAACAACATGGTAATGTGCTTTGGCTATAAAATTAGTCCTAATATTATAGGCATCCAAGATGGGTATAGTAAAAACTTTCACATAAAGTGCATTGAATGATAGGAGAAGTTTGATACTTGATGATTGTTTTGAGATATGAGGATGGTGATATTAGAGTTATGCTAGCGGGGTAATTATAAATTCAAGAAATACTTCTGTCAAAGTTTGTGATTCCTGTAGCATGCACGTATGGTGAACCGTTATGTGACGAAGTTAGAGCATGAGGTATTTATTGAGTGTCATCCTTTGCATGGAGGTCGGGGGCGCGCGATGGTTAACTCCTACCAACCTCCCCCCTAGGAGCATGCGTTGATTGCTTTGTTTTTTGATAACTCATAATTTTTTGCAATAAGTATATGAGTTCTTTATGACTAATGTTGAGTGCATGGATTATACGCACTCTCACCCTTCCACCATTGCTAGCCTCTCTTGTACCGCACAACTTTCGCCGGTACCATACACCCACCATATACCTTCCTCAAAACAGCCACCATACCTACCTATCATGGCAGTTCCATAGCCATTCTGAGATATATTGCCATGCAACTTTCCACCGTTCCGTTCATATGACACGTTTCATATTGTCATATTGCCATGCATGATCATGTAGTTGACATCGTATTTGTGGCAAAGCCACCATTCACAATTCATTCATACATGTGTAAGTGCATCTAGTGCCACCCCTAGTTGGTTTTGGAGTATTGACGACAAACCTGGTTGAGGGACTAATGTGTTTGTGAGAATTGCAGGATAACATAGGTAGTAGTCCCTCATTGATTCGGTTTACCTACCGGAGATGACCCCTAAAAATGTATGAAGGCATTGACAACAGTGGTGGTACATGAAGATAATCTTATTGAAGACTGTGACAAGAGAAGACATTGTGTGAAGACTATGGAGCGCGAAGACTTAGATGTTTCGTTGTTTCCTTTTCTTCTTTGTTGAGTCATAGGAACCACCGTACTGTTAAGTGGGGTCCAAGTGAACTAAGTCAGAGTGACTGAAGTGATGCTCAACCAAATCCTATGTCTTCGAATGAAGACAATGAGAACAAATCTTATCCAGAGATGGATGAGTCAGCTTTACTTGTAGCCCAAGTAAAGTTGCCATGTGAGTGTTTGAAATCTGACCGTTGGAACACGTGTCAATTCCTTAGTGACCCAGGGTCACTTCGGACAAATCAGGTCGGGTTGCCCAGTGGCTATAAATAGCCCACCCCCTACACCAGAAATTGGTGGCTGCTGAGAGTTATTGCACGGCTTTTGTCGTTTGAGTGCAACCCACCTCAGAAGCATTTGAGAGAGAGATCCTTGCGAGGACAAAGCCAAAACACCCAGAGCCAAAGAGTGTTAGGCATCACTGAAGTCTTTCTGTCTGTGTGACCTGAAGACTTATTACACTTGAGGAATGTGTTTCCTCCAGCCGGTTAGGCGTCGCGTTGTGAGCATCCAAGAGTCATTGTGGATCGCCGGTGAACGAAGTCTGTGAAGGTTTGGAAGTCTACCTTGAAGACTTACCAGAGTGATTGGGCGAGGACTAGGTGTCCTTAGCTCAAGGGGAATAAGGTGAAGACGCGGTCTTTTGAGTTGAATCTCAGCCTCCCTAACCAGACGTACAGTTGCCACAACAACTGGAACTGTTCTAACAAATCACTGTCTTCCCCGAGCTACTGGTTCTATCCTTTCCTTCCCTTTACTTACTGTCTTACGTTGTGAAGTCATTGCATGCCTGCCTTATCTGATTGACTTCACTGTGTGACTACTTGTTCTGATTGGCTTCATTCCTTCTTCCCTCTTGATCCTTACTGCCTAGCTGCTATTAGTCTTCATGCTTTCACTTTATTGAATACCTGACTATGGCTTGTCTAGTGTAGTCTACTTTCCGCTGCATACAAATAGGATTAGATTTACCCTTTGTCTTCAAAACTACCATGTTTTGAAGCATTTCACAAAAATCACCTATTCACCCCCCCTCTAGTCGATATACTGCACTTTCAATTGGTATCAGAGCAAGGTACTCCATTGTTCTGTGTGATTCGGTTTAACCACCTGGAGTTTTAGTTTTGTCGACCGCAGGAATGAAGACACTGTCTTGCCCCATGTTTGACGGTCACGAGTATCCCAAGTGGAAGGCCATGATGAAGAAACGTCTCATGGCGATTAACAGTGAGCTGTGGACCGTCACTGAGATTGGTCTTACCGATCTATGCAAGAGGGCAGAAGCTGATGACATTTGCAAGTTCACTCTTCTCAATCTCACAGCGAAGGACATCATCTGCTCCTGTCTGTCTCAAAATCAGTTCAGGAACATCATGCATCTTGATCATGCGAAGCTTATCTGGGACCGTCTCTCTGAAGTCTATGAGGGTCATCGAACTGGTGATGATTCCAGGTTTGAGGATTTCAAAGAATCTCTCAAGACGATGACTTTCAATCCAGAACCATCATCCTCTGCACCATGTCTTATGGCAAAAGGTGCCAAGGTAACCGAATGCTATCCATCTGAGTCTAGTGATGATGAATCTGGTGATGAATTTGGACCTAGCTATGTCAAACTTGCTTCCCTTGCCACTAAACAACAAATTGCTTTGGAAAAGGCTAAAAAAATGCTTAATAACAGCAATGATATGTTGGGTGAAGAAAAGGACCAGTCGAAAAACTTAGCTGAAAGTCTTTAGAGACTTCAGGCTAAGTTAACCACGCTTCAAAGTCATCATAACACTCTCTTATCTGATCATGAAAAGCTAAGAGTATGTTATGAAGATCTTCAGAAGGAGCGTGATTCATTACTTGCTCAACAAATCAGTGCTTCTCAGGAAGAGTATGAACCACCATGTTTAAAATGCATTGAGCGTGATAATGCTACATCTGTTGCTGAATGTTCTACTGCTGCCACTGTTGCAATATCTTCAACTACTGACGTGGTAACTAACCCCTCTGCTGAGGATACCACTACTATTGCTGATGAAAATGCTAGGTTGAAGACTTTGCTTGAAACAGGGATGTACAAAAGCCTCAAAGGGCATCAGACTCTATGTGATGTCCTCAAAAAGCAGATACTGAACCGAAACCCCAGGAAAGAGGATGTTGGGTTCGACAGGAAAATGAATGTTGATGGTTCATACTGGAAGCCTGAGCAGTATCCCAAAACCACATGGGTTGCTGCAAAGGAACCTTCAGTGGATCCATCTACCCTATCTGGCTTCACTTGTGCTAATCCTTTTATCATCGATGAATCCTTTGATGCAAACTATAAACTGTTTAAGAATAAAAATGGTGAAGTGTTTGCCAGGTATATTGGTACTAACTGCAGGAACGGGCCACCTATGAAGAAGATCTGGGTACCCAAAGGTTGTCTTGAGAAACTCCAGCAAATGTTATCATGACACCTCTTGGGAAGAAGACAAACCCCAGACCAAAGGCTTCATATGGTCCTAAGGCTTCATATAGACGAAGGACTCACCTGAGTCACCCTAACGCCAATGTTTTGCAGGGAAACCATACTCAGACCCATGAATATGAGCGTGTTTCTTCAAAGCACTATATTCATAAAACAAAGATTTTTTCTGCCTATTCTTATGAGTATTATTCTCCTCCTGCAAGATTATTTGCTAGGGCTCCAAAGCCAAAATTCTCAGATGCTGCTCTTAGACTCATTGCTTCTAAGCCACCCCTGAAGATGTGGGTGGTTAAGAAGAACTAACTTTCTCTTGCAGGGAAAGGTCTCCAGCCTAAAAATCAAAGGCGTCTGATGCTATTGCTGGGGACCTAAAACACTTGTAGGGCACAAGATCAAATGCCCAAATGATTTACTGCTCATTCTGTTCATGAATCACTTGCTAATCATCTTATCAGTCCTAACTTGGATCTAAGCTTTCATAATCCACTTGTACGTCAAATGTTTATGCTTCACAATGGCTTTTGGTGAAGCCTATCCTCCTAACTGCATTGTAGGGAGTGACACCAAAGTCTTCAGAGTGGATTATGGACAGCGGGTGCACAAATCATATGACTGGAGATCGAAGTCTTCTCATGGACTCAACATTACGTCCATCTAACAAGAGTCACATCACATTTGCTGATACTGGTAAAAGCAAAGTGTTGGGTCTAGGTAGAGTTGCAATCTCAAGGGATCAACACATGGATAAAGTCATGCTTGTTGAATCTCTTGGTTTCAACTTAATGTCTCTCTCAATGCTTTGTGACTTAAACATGATTGTGATATTTGGTAAATTTCGTTGCCTTGTACTAATGGAGTCCGACAAGTCTCTAGTATTTGAAGGATACAGAAAAGGTGATCTGTATATGGTAGATTTCTCAGCTGGACCGCAGATGGCCGTATGTCTTCTAGCAAAAGCTTCAGAGTGCTGGCTCTGGCATCGGAGGCTAGGACATGCTGGCATGAGGAACTTGCACACTCTCGCAAAGAAGAAGCACGTCGTAGGCATCGAGGATGTCAATTCAAGAAAGATCATCTATGTGGTGCCTGTGAAGCTGGGAAGATGACTAGGGCCAAGCATCCCTCGAAGACAATCATGACGACATCCAAACCCTTCGAGCTGCTTCACATGGACTTATTTGGCCCTACTCACTACTCCACGTTCTCTACCACAGCTTGTCTCTATGGCTTCGTCATTGTTGATGATTATTCAAGATACACATGGGTGCACATAATACTCTACAAGACTGAAGTGCAAGATGTCTTCAGACGCTTCGCGAATCGTGCCATGAACAACTATGGCGTCAAGATCAAGCATATAAGAAGTGTACAATGGCACTGAGTTCAAGAACACCGGCCTTGATCTTTATCTGGATACAATGGGGATCACTCATGAGTTCTCAGCCCCGTACACACCTCAGCAGAATGGCATCGTTGAGCGCAAGAACAGAACTCTAATTGAGATGGCTCGAACGATGCTCGATAAATACAAGACACCAAGAAGGTTCTGGCCCAAAGCTATTGATACACATGCCATATCATCAACCGTGTTTATCTTCACAAGCTTCTGAAGAAAACGTCCTATGAACTCCTCATTGGAAAGAAGCCTAACGTAAGTTACTTCATTGTATTTGGAGCTAGGTGCTGGATCAAGGATCCACATCACAAGTCAAAGTTTGCACCAAAAGCACATGAAGGCTTCATGCTCGGATATGGAAAGGACTCACACTCCTACAGAGTCTTCAACATCTTTCTTTATAAAGTAGTTGAAACTGTGGATGTGCGGTTTGATGAAACGAATGGTTCACAAAGAGAGACCCTACCAAATGTGCTAGATGAGGCTTCACCAAATGAATCTATCAAGCTAATGGGAACCGGTGAGATCATGCCTTCTGAAGCACAACCTGACGAGGAACTCTTCATTTCTGCCCCAAATCAACCTGACGACAATGCTCAGCCTGAAGACAACCCTCCTGATGATGACAATGTACAACATAAATCCTCATGTTGCAAATGAAGTACAAATTGAGAAGATAATTGACAGCATAAATGCACCTGGTCCACTTACTTGTTCAAGAGCAACACAGCTTGCAAATTTCTGTGGGCACTTTGCTTTTGTCTCAATATCTGAACCCAAGAAAGTTGCTGCAGCTTTTATGGAACCCGAATGGATTCAAGCAATGCAAGAAGAGCTTCAACAGTTTGAGCTGAACAACGTGTGGGAACTTGTCAAGCGTCTCGACCCTCGCAAGCACAACATAATAGGCACAAAATGGATTTATCGCAACAAGAAAGATGAGCATGGTCAAGTTGTCAGAAACAAAGCTCGTCTCGTTGCTCAAGGATAGACTCAAGTTGAAGGGATTGACTTTGATGAAACATTTGCTCCTGTGGCTAGACTTGAAGCTATTCGTATACTGCTAGCCTATGCAAATCATCACAACATACTTCTGTATCAAATGGATGTAAAGAGTGCCTTTCTCAATGGAAGGATTGAAGAAGAGGTGTATGTTGCACAACCACCTGGCTTTGAAGATCCAAAACGTCCTGATATGGTATATAAACTCAAGAAGGCACTGTATGGCCTCAAACAAGCGCCTCGTGCTTGGTATGACACACTCAAAGACTTCCTGAAGAGCAAAGGCTTCAAACCTGGATCCCTAGATCCCACACTCTTCACGAAGACATATGATGATGAAATGTTTGTCTGCCAAATCTATGTGGACGACATTATCTTCGGCTGCACTGACAAAAGCTACAGTGATGAGTTTGGTCACATGATGCAAGAGCAATATCAGATGTCCATGATGGGTGAGCTGAAGTTTTTCCTTGGTCTTCAAATTCGTCAGCAAAGCAACGGCATCTTCATATCTCAAGAGAAGTACCTTAAAGACTGCCTGAAGAAGCTTGGAATGCAAGACTGCAAAGGGTACTCGACGCCTATGCCAGCTAAACACCATTTGGGCCCCGACGCAAATGGTAAAGAGTTCGATCAAAAGGTATACCGCTCCATGATTGGTTCTTTGGTTTATTTATGTGCATCTAGGCCAGATATTATGCTTAGTGTTTGCATGTGTGCTCAATATCAAGCGGCACCAAAGGAGTCGCATCACTTAGCTGTGAAGCGAATACTTCGATATTTGGCTTACACCCCAACACTAGGATTATGATATCCACAGGGCTCAGAGTTTGATCTAGTTGGATTCTCAGATGCTGATTATGCTGGTGACAAAGTTGATCGCAAGTCTACATCAGGCACATGTCACTTTCTAGGACGATCTCTTGTCTGTTGGTCTTCAAAGAAGCATAACTGTGTATCACTCTCCATTGCTGAATCTGAATACATTGCTGCTGGATCTTGCTGCGCTCAGCTTCTCTAGATGAAGCAAACGCTCAAGGACTATGGTGTCCATCTGAAGCGTGTGCCACTCTAATGCGATAATGAAAGCGCTATCAAGATTGCCAACAACCCAGTTCAGCACTCGAAGACAAAGCACATTGAAATTCGTCATCACTTTCTCAGAGATCATGTCATGAAGGAAGATATTGATATCATACACGTCAACACTGAAGAGCAACTGGCAGATATTTTCACAAAGCCCTTGGATGAGAAAAGGTTTTGCAAGTTGCGATGTCAGCTAAATATCTTAGAATCCTCAAATATCCTGTAATCAGACACACCTCCTAACACTTATGCATATTGATGACTTAGATGTGCAACACACGAAGTAAAGTATATCTTCAATCAATGAAGACTTACATTCTAAGTGTGAATACATTAGTGTGGAATTTGACTTCGGAGCGCCACAATAATTGTGCGCCGTGTCTGGGTCTAATACTTCCTATACGGTGGGTAACGCCACCACCAAATCTTTGTTTGAAGTGTTTCTCGTGGCGTTACATTTGCAAAGTCTTCACACTTGTTTTTGTCGTCATATAGGACAAATATAGACTTGTGTTCTGTCCTCTACAACATTCACTTATAGCTAAGTCTTCTTATTTGAATCTTTTGAACTAAGTGAATGTGATCGGACCCTAACCTCTCTATGCTTCCTCACCTCAAACTCTATCTATCCAAATCATATGCATTATGTTTGGAACCGTCGAATATCTTCTCTGCGTCCTTGTCAGCAGAAGATATGGAGACAAACTTTAAATCTGATTTTAATGCTCCATCCTTTATGCCTGAAACCCAGAGAAGCCGGAACGACCACTCTGACAGTCGTGGCGTACGTGGGATCGTGGGACAACTCCCAATGTGTTACATGTCCGCCACGTGTCCCTCAGATGTGAACCACCAGGGGCACCTGCGTAATTGCGCTGTGCCGTCTCCCATGCTTATAAATGCACATCCCATCATGGTCAAAAATTCTTCTACCACCTCTCCACCTCGACCAACCATAGCGCCCCCGCTAGCTCTCGACGACGCCGGCAACGAAGCGCTTCGCTGCCGCAAACTCGTCGACGCCGTCTTCACGCCGGCCGCGGATATCGTCTACTCCGCTGTCGCCGTAGCTGTCCTCCATCGCCAAGTTAGGGCACGGAAGATCGAACTGCTCGGCATCCAATTCCTCTCCGTCTAAGCAGTTCATCGTGTGGTAAATTAAACTCTCCGTTTACCATCTTCTTGATCCAGAAAGATTCATCACTTTTACCACAAGAAGTTTCTGCCTACACATATATAGATCTATCCTTTCTGCATCTCATATCTTGCCTCGTACATTCACATATGCTTCAAACATAGTTAGATTCCTCACTTGTACCTATTCATGGATTCGTACAAATCTGGAACCAACTCTCATCATATAAGTGAATGTCTTCACGCTATGAGGTCAAAGTCTTCTAAACTGATTTATCTTCTAAAGCTTCTGAGAATGCATATGACCTCTTCCCCTTCCCTCCCATCTCTAATGCTATCACAGGTACATGTGCGTGGGAGAATCCCTTGGTTCTCTAGTCTGCATTCATTTGCAGAATTCTCGTAGCGTCAGATTCACTCTCCTGAAGCCAGTTCCTGTCTGACCAGCAGACCGAAGCATTTGCCAGTGTTGAAGCCATTCAGTTTGAAGCCTTTTAGATTGAAACCAATGGCAACTGACAAGTCAGTTAGGAAGGGTGGCAGACAGCGCTGTGGCAACACCTCTAAAGATTTGCCTCCTGATCTAAGTGAGATGTACAAGACTGATCCAGAGGAGGATTATAATCAGAGGAAGACACGAATCCAATGGATTCAAAGATATTGGGCTGAACAGTGGTTCAAGTACAGGTTTGTGACCCAAGAGTATGCTGAAAAGAACGCCATCAAGCATCCATGGGGAAATATTACCTACAAAAATCTTCCACTTAAGACTCGAGCTGAAGCCATAACTCAAGGCTTCTACCCTTGCATGGTCAGAGGGCCTCAACCTGCTGATGCCGATCCTTCTTCTCTGCTCTGGTGTCGCGACGACAATTTGTTCAAACGAAATCTTCAATATGCCAAGAACTCAGCCAAAGAGAACAAGAAGAACTGGGGATTGGACTTCAATCCTGGCCCCTCTGCGCCCCGTGCTGATGGCACGCGCGAAGCTGAACCAAACCTGGTTGGGCCTTTCTACAACCTAGAAGGCCTCATCAGTCACATCAGGGTTCAAGGGGCAGATGTGGATCAACCTGCAGATGACACTGATTCTGATGAAGCGCCTGCAACCCCGAAACCCAAGAAGAAGAAGAAATCCAAGGCTTCGAAGACCACTCCACCAATTGCTTCGAGAGAGAAGCCTTTGGCCACTGCTCCACCAGCACCAAGTGTGTAGTCTGAGGAGCACTCTCGCATCTCCAAGAGCAGACAGATAAGGAAGAAGCCCTTGCACAACCCCAGCCCAGCTCTCACTCCTGACGCTGTTCTGAAGACTGCCAATGAAGCCTTTGATCTCTCGAGCGATGAAGATCTTGGTGACGATGCTCTGGAGCAATTGATCAAGAGCAAGCAAGACGCAGAAATCTTCAATGATTTACCGCTCTTCGATGTGGAAGTGCTCAACAATTTCATTGATGAATGGTTTGACACCCCCAACCTCAGCTTCGATGATCTGCAGCTTCCAGTTGGCCTCAGCGTCTCCTTCCATGGCGCCATTGCTTCTGAGCTAGCTCTTGCTCAGAGAATCGTTGAGCTAAAGCAAAAGATTGATTATGAAAAGGCTCAGTTCAAGAAGCATGTGGACAAGCTCAGCGTCCAAGAGATTCAGAACTTCAAAGTAATGATGCATGAGCTCAAGGAAGCCTTTCGCAAGAGGCGTGATGAAGCTAAAGGTTCTCATGAGCGAATCAAGGCCTTGGCTGCCAAATGCGTTCAAGCATATAATGAAGCTGAAAAGCGCAAGGCTCTTGGGCGTCCTGACATTGACCCTAGGATGGCTGCCAAGAAGAAGAAGAAGCAACTTGTGCCCGATGCTGAAGAATCCAGGCAGGAAATGCCTAGCATTGTCTTCCCTGCCAGCATGACTGGCACGAAGCCTAAGGTCACCCCAACTACTTCAGAGTTCAAGAAAACAAAGGTGGCTGAAGCTGAAGCTCGCAAGCGCAAGCAAGAAACTGATGATGCTCCACCCACCAAGAAGCGCAAGACAAAGAAGGACAAGGCTGCTTCCACAGAGCCCATCTTTGTCGAGCCCATATCAGTTGCTCGCCCCGCATCTACACACCAAGAACGTCGCATGACAGTCCATGAGCCTGCTCCCACAGAGGCTGAAGACATTCCAGTTGTTGACCCCACCGCAGCTGAAGACATTGGTCCTCATGACAATGTTGAAGATGATGAAGTCCTTCCTCAGATCGAGTACAATGTGGAATCTTCGCCTGTTCTTACGAACAGCGAACGCATCAGCCTTGGTCGTCCATTGACGCCAATTGCACAGGATGACTCGTGGGCTGATCACCCACAAGATACACCAGCAACTCCCAATCCAACTCAGGTCACCAGTTCGGTGCTTGAAGATGAAGACTTTGAGGCCCAACAACCTCCACCCCCTCAGGCGTCGCCAGCATTTCGCAGGCTTCGCAAAGGACCAAGGCCTCAAGTCGTCACCCCAAGTGTTCCAGAAGGAGAAGAGCAACAATCTGTTCCTGAAGTTGCTCCCTCTGTGAACCTCTCAGAATCTGAAGCCAAAGCGGCTGAAGATATTTTGGCTGCATCAGCCGAAGAAGAACAACCCCAAGAAGAAGAAGCACGTGCTGCCACACACCCTATTCTTGAGGAGAACGTGTCCGACCCTCCAGCTCCTAAAGTGGAGGTTACAAATTCAGAGGCTGCCACCACCAACACTGAAGCCAATGACATGGTCATGGCTGAAGCAAATGTGGCACCTGAAGTCATAGTGGTGCTTGAAGTGATGGCGCCTGAAGCAAGTGCTGCACCTGAAGCAAATCAGCAGCCTGAAGCCACTGCCTCTGCTCCTGTTTCGCCTCCAAGGCCCCATACAATTGAGCAAGCTTACAACCAAGATGATCAGGTCATCACTGTCCGATGTCCCATTCTGACTCCGCCACCTGCTGCTGGACCGCATGCTGCTGGTCCTCAGTTTGACCATCATGTTGAGCACATGCCTCTGGTTCAGAAGCCTAAGCCAAGACTGCCAAGGTTTCCAGGTATTGCCACCTCTCAAGGGTCATTCAATGCCAATAGCTTCACTGCGCACAACACATTCTTTATAGCGCCAAGAACCCATATTCCAAGCCAAGAATATCATCAGATAGGTTCTGGAGCCATCAGCAGCGCAGTTATTACTCAAGAGTACTCTATGATCAAGGGCGCATTTTCCCTCATATGCGTCTTGACACTGAAGCTATTGCTGGACTGCCCTGTCTGGAGGAAGCTCTTGATTGCTTCCGTGATGCTGGCCTGCTCAACTTTGTGACTGACAAGGAGCATTGGAATGAAGAGCTACTCCTGCAATTCTATGCAACCATCCACATTCGAGGCTACAGCAGGGATCCGAAGACATGGGTCCTTGAGTGGATGACAGGCAATGTCCATCATGAAGCCAAAGCCTTTGATCTCATTGAGCTTACTGGCCTGCCCACTCCAGGAGAATTGTATGAACCTGGCTATCAATTGCACAATGAAGCTTTGGAGAGTATCTTCCAGAAGCGCAAGCCCAACATGAGCCAAATGCTGAGCATGATGAAGCCTTTGCCCAACGATGCCGAATATCCAAAGGAATTCTTTGTTGAAGACCTAGAGTATCTGCCATGCACCATCTATCATATCATCAGGCGTACTCTATGGCCTGTCAAAGGACATTCTTCATCAGCCAAGCTTGAAGGCACAATGAAGACATTGATCTTCTATATCTTCAATGGCATCAGCTTCAATGCTCAAGATTTCTTCATCCGGCAGTTGGCTGTGTCTGGCTCTGATCTGTTTGGTCTCAAGTTCTATCCTCCATGGATCATGCGCCTCATCAAGCTTCATTCAGCTATCACCTATCAGCCCTCTGCTCGCAACCATCATATATTCTTGCCAGAGGTTGATATGTCAGCTAAAGCTATATACCAAGAGCCTGCCAAAGAGCCTGTTAGTCTTCACAACGCCGATCACCAGAGCTTCACTCAGCAAATTGAAGGAGTTCCAGCAGTCTCTCGCGTTTATCCTCTGGCTGGCCGTACTCATCTACCTCGACATGCTGAAACTGAAACCACTGAGAGCACCATTGCCCAAAGGCCTCAGAAGCGGTCTCGTGTTCTCAATAACCAAGAGCTTCTGGTTGCCCTCCATCAGAAACAAGATAAGCATCACTACTGGCTGAAGCGTCAGATGCAAAGCCTCTTGGTGGATGTCAATCGCATTCGCAATCTTGCCATCAAGAATGCCTGTGTTGCTCATGAAACCTGTCGGAGGTCATGGAAGAGTTTAACTCTGCTGAGTGCTGAAGCGGATCTTCAAGACGATGGCTTCATAGGAAGATTCAAGTTTGACCACACTCCTCCAAGGAATGTTGTTCTGCGTCGAACTCCATCTCTTGAAGACTCTGACTACTCCTCCTCCGCTGCAACAATTGACGCTAGGGTGATAGATGATCAAGATGATGCTACCTCACCACCTCCTACTTCAGCGCGTGTCGACACTGCACCAACTACTTCTGCACCGCCAAACACCAACGCCGACCCTGCATCCTCTCCTGCTCCAACTGGGAACGAGTAGAGGCTCTATGTATTCAAACCTTTTTGGTCCTTACTGACAAAAGGGGGAGAAGCATATGAGTTGATAGTCTTCAAGCGGGTCCATATGGGCGGGTGCTTTATATTTTGCCTAGTGTTTACAACTCTCGTTTTTGCTACATTTGGTTCTTTAAGTTGTAACACTTAAACTGATGGTCGTCTGCTACGTTTTCTGCTACTCTGTAATGTGATGATAAATTCCGCATGTGCTACGTTATATTCCGCACTTAGTCATTTTTGCAGACGTCCATTTCTCATTATGCATATCATTATATTCGACATATCAATTGTGCATGATGAATTGTCTTCATAAGTTGAAGAGGATCTCCACAAGTACAACCTGCCATGTGCATTTGCATTCAAATGCAAATCAACTATATGCACATCTTCAGGGGGAGCCTTTTGCTACTTACGAAGACAATACCTTTATCCTTTACAATTTCACATACTTTTTATCCCCGTTGAAAACATCAACCAGTTTGTCATCAATCACCAAAAAGGGGGAGATTGTAAGTGCATCTAGTGCCACCCCTAGTTGGTTCTGGAGTATTGACGACAAACCTGGTTGAGGGACTAATGTGTTTGTGAGAATTGCAGGATAACACAGGTAGTAGTCCCTCATTGATTTGGTTTACCTATCGGAGATGACCCCTAAAAATGTATGAAGACATTGACAATAGTGGTGGTACATGAAGATAATCTTATTGAAGACTATGACAAGAGAAGACATTGTGTGAAGACTATGGAGAGCGAAGACTTAGATGTTTTGTTGTTTCCTTTTCTTCTTTGTTGAGTCATAGGAACAACCGTACTGTTAAGTGGGGTCCAAGTGAACTAAGTCAGAGTGACTGAAGTGATGCTCAACCAAATCCTATGTCTTCGAGCGAAGACAATGAGAACAAATCTTATCCAGAGCTGGATGAGTCAGCTTTACTTGTAGCCCAAGTAAAGTTGCGTGTGAGTGTTTGAAATCTGACCGTTGGAACACGTGTCAGTTCCTTAGTGACCCAGGGTCACTTCGGACAAATCAGGCCGGGTTGCCCAGTGGCTATAAATAGCCCACCCCCTACACCATAAATTGGTGGTTGCTCAGAGTTATTACACGGCTTTTGTCGTTTGAGAGCAACCCACCTCCGAAGCATTTGAGAGAGAGATCCTTGCGAGGACAAAGCCAAAACACCCAGAGCCAAAGAGTGTTAGGCATCACTGAAGTCTTTCTGTCTATGTGACCTGAAGACTTATTACACTTGAGGACTGTGTTTCCTCCAGCCGGTTAGGCGTCCGTTCTGAGCATCCAAGAGTCATTGTGGATCGCCGGTGAACGAAGTCTGTGAAGGTTTGGAAGTCTACCTTGAAGACTTACCAGAGTGATTGGGCGAGGACTAGGTGTCCTTAGCTCAAGGGGAATAAGGTGAAGACGCGATCTTCTGAGTTGAATCCCAGCCTCCCTAACCAGACGTACAGTTGTCACAGCAACTGGAACTGGTCTAACAAATCACTGTCTTCCCCGAGCTACTGGTTCTATCCTTTCCTTCCCTTTACTTACTGTCTTACGTTGTGAAGTCATTGCATGCCTGCCTTATCTGATTGACTTCACTGTGTGACTACTTGTTCTGATTGGCTTCATTCCTTCTTCCCTCTTGATCCTTACTGCCTAGCTGCTATTAGTCTTCATGCTTTCACTTTATTGAATACCTGACTATGGCTTGTCTAGTGTAGTCTACTTTCCGCTGCACACAAATAGGATTGGATTTACCCTTTGTCTTCGAAACTACCATGTTTTGAAGCATTTCACAAAAATCGCCTATTCACCCCCCTCTAGTCGATATACTGCACTTTCAACATGTCACTCTTGATTCATTGCACATCCCGGTACACCGCCGAAGGCATTCATATAGAGTCATATTTTGTTCTAGCTTCGAGTTGTAATCTTCGAGTTATAAGTCAATAAAAGTGTGATGATCTTCATTATTAGAGCATTGTCCCATGCGAGGAAAGGCCAAATAAAAAAAAGATGGCCCAAAAAAAATAGAGAGGGGCTAAAAAATAAATAAGTAAGAGAAGCCCCTCCAAAAAAAATGAGAGAAAAGAGAGAAGGGACAATGATACTATACTTTTCCACACTTGTGCTTCAAAGTAGCACCATAATCTTCATGATAGAGAGTCTCTTGTTTTGTCACTTTCATATACTAGTGGGAATTTTCATTATAGAACTTGGCTTGTATATTCCAACGATGGACTTCCTCAAATGCCCTAGGTCTTCATGAGCAAGCAAGTTGGATGCACACCCACTTAGTTTCTTTTGATGAGCTTTCATACACTTATAGCTCTAGTGCATCCGTTGCATGGCAGTCCCCACTCACTCACATTGATATCTATTGATGGGCATCTCCATAGCCCATTGATACGCCAAGTTGATGTGAGACTATCTTCCTCTTTTGTCTTCTCCACAGCCACCATTCTATTCCACCTATAGTGTTATATCCATGGCTCACGCTCATGTATTGCGTGAAAGTTGAAAGGTTTGCAAGATTTTTTGAGTATGAAAAGAATTGTTTGGCTGAAACTGGGGTTGTGCATGATATGAATATTTTGTGTGATGAAGAGGGAGCATAGCCGTACTATATGATTTTGTAGGGATAACTTTCTTTGGCCATGTTATTTTGAGAAGACATGATTGCTTTGTTAGTATGCTTGAAGTATTATTATTCTTATGTCAATATAAACTTTTATCTCGAATCTTATGGATCTGAACATTCATGCCACAATAAAGTAAATTACATTGAGAATTATGTTAGGTAGCATTCCACATCAAAATTTCTGTTTTTATCATTTACCTACTCGAGGACGAGCATGAATTAAGCCTGGGGATCCTTGATACGTCTCCAACATATCTATAATTTTTTATTGTTCCATGCTGTTGTATTATCCTTCTAGGATGTTTTATGGGCTTTTATATACACTTTTATATGATTTTTGGGACTAACCTATTAACCTAGAGCCCAGTGCCAGTTTCTATTTTTTTCCTTATTTTTGAGTTTTACAGAAAAGGAATATCAAACGGAGTCCAATTGACGTGCCAATTTTTGATGATTTTTTCTGGACCAAAAGAAGCCCCCGAAGTAAAAGAGTTGGGCGAGGAGAGCCACGTGCTGCCCACGAGGGTGGGGGGCGCGCCCACCCCAACTGGTGGCGCCCCCTATCTCGTGGACAGCCCGGAGACCCCCCTGACGTGAGACCTACGCCAAAAAATCCTATAAATACAGAAACCTCCGGAAAGTAACCTAGATCGGGAGTTCCGCCTCCGAAAGCCTCTGTTGCCACCGAAAACCAATCTAGACCCGTTCTGGCACCCTGCCGGAGGGGGGAATCCCTCTCCGGTGGCCATCTTCATCATCCTGACGCTCTCCATGAGGAGGGGGAGTAGTTCACCCTCGGGGCTGAGGGTATGTACCAGTAGCTATGTGTTTGATCTCTCTCTCTCTCTCTCTCTCATGTTCTTGAGATGGCACGATCTTGATGTATCGCGAGCTTTGCTATTATAGTTGGATCTTATGATGCTTCTTCCCCTCTACTCTCTTGTAATGGATTGAGTTTTCCCTTTGAAGTTATCTTATCGGATTGAGTCTTTAAGGATTTGAGAACACTTGATGTATGTCTTGCACGTGCTTATCTGTGGTGACAATGGGATATCATGTGATACACTTGATGTATGTTTTGGTGGTCAACTTGCGGGTTCCGTGACCTTGAGGATCTATGCATAGGGGTTGGCACACGTTTTCGTCTTGACTCTCTGGTAGAAACTTTGGGGCACTCTTTGAAGTACTTTGTGTTGGTTGAATAGATGTTTCTGAGATTGTGTGACGCATATCGTATATTCATACCCACGGATACTTGAGGTGACAATGGAGTATCTAGGTGACATTAGGGTTTTGGTTGATTTGTATCTGAAGGTGTTATTCTAGTACGAACTCTATGATAGATTGAACGGAAAGGATATCTTCGTGTTATTTTACTACGGACTCTTGAATAGATCGATTAGAAAGAATAACTTTGAGGTGGTTTTGTCGTGGTTTTGTCACGGCAGATGTCCTAGCAAAAGGACTTAGTCGTGAGGCCATCGCTACGGGTTAGCTTAAAGGGGTTAAAGCGGACAAGGACACAGGGATTTTATACTAGTTCGGCCCCTTCGATGAAGGTAAAAGCCTACGTCTAGTTTGGTGTAGTATTGCTAGGGTTTCGATGACCAGGGAGCGAATCCGCTTTGCCTATGTCTCGAGCTATTCTTCTCTGTCCTGAACCATCGCTGGGTCGTCCCTTTATATAAGAGGTGACGCCCGGTCCGGTTTACAGAGTCCCGAGGCCGGCTCATAAACGTGTCCGCCTCGGTCTCTATTCTTTCTATCTTACATCCCAAGTTACATAATATGACGGTTTACAATGTATGGGCCCTAACACTTCGGCTCTAATCCTCTTGGGCTAAAGCCTCTTGCTTCATATTCCGCTGGGCCTTGATAAGAATAATCTTTATAACATAAACCAGCCCCTCCTGGGCGGTTTATACCTGGTAGTAATATCCCTGACATTAGGCCCCAGATTGATTTGAACCTATTCATGTCAATCTTCAAAGTCTTGTACAGATTACCCTTTCCGCACCTTCAGCATGTTTTGTAAACCGGCGTGACGTCATCTCCTCAAATCACTTTAACCCGCCGTGACGCCATCTGCACATTTAATACTTGTACCTGTCTTTACCTTTTATTTATTAAAGCTCCGAAGATCGAGGCGACATCATCGTCCATATCCGCTTTTTAGGCTCCTCGATTCCCGCGCCTACCGTTTTATCCCTTCGGCTTATAAATAGGGCAGAGGGGTACCTCCTTTTACCCCCCTTGCCTCTTCTTCTTCCTCTGTCCTCTTGCGCTCGAGCTCCGCCGCCGTCTGTCGAACTCAGCGTCTTCGTCGAGCCCGGCCGCTGCATCAACCTAAACGTTTCCAGAGATTCGCCAGTGCCTCTCCGCACCCGTCGCCTCGGGTACGTCTTCTTCTTCCCTTCTCATAGATCTCAGTTCTAGGGTTTCCTCATGCGAGCTCGTAGATAAGTCCCCGTTCTTCGCAGTTCTTCGCCATTGGCAGTAGTTCGCCGTAGATCTCAAACTTTAGGTCAACCACCGTAAGCATGACTCCGCTCCATCGTTGTAACTTTATCTCTCCCAATACGGCTAGTTAGACTGAATCTGTTTCGGACCTTCATCACGTCTGCTGAATATAACTTGAATTATTTTTGAGTTTTCCACATGCTGTAGATCCATATTTTACTGCTGTCTGTGTGAAAGTTGTTTCCTCAAAACTTCAGATATGCGTCCTATTTGCCTGTGTTGGCGGTTTAACTTTTTTCAAACTTCATAATCCGGTAGATGTCATGGTTATAGGTTTCCCAGATATTTAACCTGGTAGATACCATTAGGCCCCTGCTTAAACCGCTGTTTAGACCAGTACCTTCATAGAGCATACCGGTTTAAATCTGCGTGGATCACAAACCAGATCTTCATTGTATTTTCAGCCTTTCCCTTCCGAAAAGATGACTACTCAAGCCAAACAGTTTGTTTCCTGAAACTGGGTCCCATCCCGGATCACCGAGGATGATTTAGAGAAAATGGCCTCAATTGGCGCTTTAGGCCCAAAGGATGTCCTTCACTGGAGGGCTCCCGAATCGGAATGTCCTCCAGAGCCCAAGGAAGGAGAAATCATTGTTTTCTTTAATCACTTGGCTCGTGGATTCAACCCTCCTGGGTCAAAGTTTTTCCGCGATGTGTTAGCAAACTTTCAGCTTCATCCACAAGACATTGGTCCCAACTCTATATCAAACATCTGCAACTTCCAAGTCTTTTGTGAAGCTTATCTGCAAGAGGAACCAACAGTGGAGCTATTCCGGGGCTTCTTTCACTTAAACCATCGTACTGAATTTCATGATGGCCCAAACACTGAACTTGGCGGAATGTCTATTCAGAAGAGGAAAGATGTTAGTTTTCCTCACGCCATTCTCCACAGCTATCCAAAGGACTGGAATCAGACTTGGTTCTACTGCATAGACACTTCACCGGAAGGTGAAAATCCAATGCCGGGTTATCGCTCCCACCGTCTTCTAGAGAACCACCCTTTTCCACAGCGTTTAAGTGCCCAGGAGCGAGCTCAATATGCCCCTCAGCTTTCAAAGCTCAGGGCCTTTGTAGCCAATTGATTGACAGGAGTTGACTTCGTCCGTTGCTGGCTTTCTTGGAGTATTCTCCCGCTAAACCAGTGTTCCGGTTTAATGTGTGAGTATACTGGGAATCCCAAGGGCCCTTTGCGCCACACAGAGACGGTGCTACCAGAAAACGAGGTTAACGAATCCGTCAAGAAGCTGCTGAATATACCTCTGGAAGACTGCAGTTAGACCGGCTTGGCACCCTTCTATGTGACCAACAAACCGCCGTTGGTAAGAAATTCTTCTGTCACTTTGCTTTGTTTTGATCCGTCTGTAGCACTTGTCTTAAAATGTCTTTATTCCTTTAAACAGGAAAATGACCCTTTCTGGAAAAGGAAGACCCAAGATAAACCAGCGAAGGCAGCTCGCCAAAAGGCCCTGGCTGTTAAGAGAAATAAGAAAAAGAGCATTGCCGCATCGGGATCTAATGCGGAAGAAGATGATCCGGCCTCCGAGGTATCACCTGATTCTTTTGTTTTCCTTGTCTTTTCTTTCTTTGCATTTTTATTAACAATAACTGTTCCCAGGCCCATGCTGAAGGCAGTAAAGCAGACGCTGTTGAGGTAATCTCTCTCTATTCCAATTCAGAACCGCTGCCACCACCAAAAATTCGTCGGACAGTCCAGAAATTTCAATTTTCTCATCCTTATGCTCATTTGGATCCAAACTTTCTTTTGAAGAAGCAACAACATGAAGCGTGCCGCACTACTCGTCATAGCGGTCATGCTATTGAATCCACCGGATTAACGCACACTCGAACCCGGAGGCGTCGCTCCGAGGTTTTACTTACTCCAACTGCTCTTTTCCCCAAAGCAGGTCTTATTTGACAACCCCTTAATCCGTCTGACTCAAATTATCAGGAAACTCCTCTCTCATCCTCTAGCGAATCAACAGCCACACAAATTCCTCCCCTCAAGACTGTTCCTGGGTAAGCTGTCTTTCACTCTGTTCGGTTTAACTTTTCATCTTTGGCTCTTCTAATTTTCATTTTCTCTAACTTGTACAGTAAGCCCAAGCCTAGCAAGAAGGCCAAACAGAGCAAAACGGCAGCTGACAACACTGCTCCTGAACCGGCAGAAGATCCTGAGCCTGCTGATCCTTTGGAAGACAATGTTGAGAATGATCCTCCTCCTATGGACCAAGAAACCCTTGTTGATCAGGGGAACGATCCCATGGAGCGTGATCTTGAACCGGCCAGCCCTGCCCGCGCTAGCCCTGCTCCTACTAATCCACCTGAGCCAACAGCCGCTTCATCTGGTGACGTTGAAATCACTGGGATTGGTTTTCCCACCCCGGGGGAGCCTGTCACTTTGGCCAAACACACTGCCAATGAAGAATTTCTCAATAAGGACAAGGGCAAGTGGAATACCAACTTGTCCAGCTATGCTCAACTCAGTGCTCAGGAGCTTCATTCCGGGTACTTAAACCGGCTACATACCAGTCGCGATTATGAAGCTGGATTAGTAAACTTAATGAAGGAATGTTATGAGGTAACTTCTTTTCCCTTGTCTTTGTCCTCTATTTCTGCTTGTTTCTTGTGATTGTACATTTACTCCATCGTAGCCCCCAAGTGCCGATTTAGCCTTTTTAGGGTGAACCGGGACTCCAGTAGATCTAGTAGATAGCTTTGTTTTGCACATGTGTAGCCCCCAAGGGCCGGTTTACTTCCTTTAGGGTGAACCAGGACTTCTCCTGTTTCTAGAACAATGTCACATTAGCCCCCAAGTGCCAAGTATATAACTTGTTTATGTGCTTGGGACTTGTCTGAAAAAATTGCCTGTTTTCACTGCAAATATACATTAGCCCCCAAGTGTCAAGTGCATGACTTGTTATGTGCTTGGGACTTTGATTGAATTGCTCCATGAATATCTGATATACTTTCATTTTTGGCAGACTGACTTGAACCGGAGGGCCTCTGAAGTAACTGAGCTCCGGGATAACTTAAAATTCCAAGAGACTGCTGCTGTTAAAGTGAAGGACGAGCTTGTACTGGCTTTAGCCAATATGGAGAAGATAAAAAAGGACTTTGAAACAGAGCGGTCAGCCTGGGAGGTTGAAAAGGCTGCTCTGGAGAAGAGAGCCAGTGATGCAGAGGATGCTCTTAATCCGGTGATAGAGGAGATGTCCGGATTGAGGCAGCAAATAAATGATATGACGTCTGCCATCTTTGGTAAGTACTCTTATCATAACCTTATCCTTGCAATCTTGTATTGTTCCGGTTTAACTTATGATTGTAACGCAGGGAGACGCATCACTCATCTTGGCGATGATGTGCGAAAGAAATTGAAAGCTGCGTACACTCTGGTGGAGCAGCTTTATTCCGGCGCTCAGAGGGCCATTAGCGCTATCTCGCACAACAAACCGGCTCCTACCACCATCCAAGGTACCTTGGAAAAGCTGTCTATTCTGCCTGCCCGCCTTGTTGAAGTGAAGAAGTCATCCGCCAGAGCCGGCGCTCTGATGGCTTTAACCCGAGCGAAGGCTTGGGTTCCTGACTTTGATCCGGCGGAGGCAATGAACGGCTATTCAAGAATGAAGGAAGACGGATCAGCCTTTTCCAGTGATGATCTATGCGCCTTAACCAAGGATATGCGGCCTCTTGCTAGCAAACTTGCTGATGAAGCCGATCTATCAAGATATCATCCGGGCTATGATGCGGAGAACATGCGGGTGGAGCGTGATGGGCCTCGAACCCCTCGTTGGTTACCCCAAGTGGAAGGTGTAAGATGCAGTATTGTAGAAGTGTTTTCCCCTAGCAAAGATGCAAGGATCGATTCCCCAGAGACTCCTAGGTTCAACAAGTAGGTGTCAATTGCAACGGCACCAGATTAGTAGCAATCAACGTGGACCTGCACACAGATACAAATAACTTTGCTCCCAACGAGTACAGAGAGGTTGTCAATCTCTCCGGCCTTGTAGTTCACAAAGGGTTAAAAGCAATGATAGTAGTGATAGATAGTTTTTGCAATAGTAAATAATAACGGAAAATAAATAGCGGATGTGATCAATGATGGTAATATGGACCGGAGTCTCATGATGTTCACTAGTGATGTCTCTCTCCCAAAAGACGATAAAACAGCTATGTGAGGTAAACAAATTACAGCTGGGCAATTGACAGGACCACGAACGCAAACCAATGCTGACTACATTGCAAGAAAGGTTGAGGTTCAAAGCATTGGCGGTACGCCAAAGTAAGTAGACTGAAATCCATCAATATCTACTACTAATCATCCACCTTGAGATATCTATCCAGAACATCTCGCTGGTATTAAGTTGCGAGTCCCACCCATAGTGTAAACTCAATGCAACAGACAACTGCATTAAAAGAACTTTGCGTAAAGTAAACAATCCTTGCACCCGCGGGCACAAGCACCGTTGTTTTTCCCCTTGTGGCAACAGCACATCCCCTAGACTCATGTTTTTGTCACTCAAGCTAGTCATCGAGGGGCATGAACCCACAATCAAGCATAACGTTCCCTCTTGGAGTCACTACCTACTACTCGGCCAAAGCAATAAATAACAACGGAGAACATACAAGAATTACTTATGAACTAGAATATAAAAGAGGTGAATCAAATATATTACTCAAGATCAATCTGAACATAATCTCATAATCCATCGGATCCCAGCAAACTCAACATAGCAACAGCATAAGGATTACATAGGTGCCTCGATCATGTAGGGCAGCTCACGAGGACTAATTAGTGAAGCACAAGAACGGGAGGAGAACATCACATAGCTACTGGTCATGGACTCATGGTCCAAGGGAGACTACTCACGAGTCATCTGGGAGGCGTCCATGGTGGTGGAGAAGCTCCCGGTGGTGATCCTCCCCTCCGGCAGGGTGCCGGGAAGAGTTCTCCTGGTGCTCCCGATCTTGGAAGCGGCGGCGGCGGAACAGAGATGGGATCGCGAAAAGAAGTTCTGTTCTGAGGGTTTCGGAGGTCCCTCTAAATATATGCCAAAGGGGGGCACCGGACGGGCTTCGGGGGGCCCAGGCGCCCCCCGGCGCGGCCCAGGGGGGGGGCGCCCACAGGGCGCCTGGAGCCCCTGTGCCCCCCCCAGGCTGCCCTTCGGACGCAGTGTTGTTTCCAGATCGCTGATTTTTTATATAATTTTTCTGGGCAGTTCTCGAAACGTGAAAACCTGAAATACAAAAACAACCGAAAACAGAAACTGGCACTGGGGTGCACTGGATTAGTAAGTTAGTCCAAATATGATCAAAAGTGTATGGAAGTGTATGAATATCATAGCAATATCACCCAAAAGTGGCATGGAGCAAGCAGAAATTATAGATACGTTTTGGACGTATCAACATCCTCAAGCTTAATTCCTACTCGTCCTCGAGTAGGTAAATGATAACAAGAATAATTTCTGTGGTGACATGCTATTAACCATATAGGACTTTCTCATAGTCATATGACAAAAGCTTACTAAGACAATGATTCTAAAGTAATTAAGTTGCCTCAAGAGAAAATCACAAATGACTGAAAGTTTTTACAACATGAAACTGAAACATCAAAAAGATTTGCAATGAACATGATGTGCAAATATGATAAAGTGATATCTAGCTTGCCCCCTTTAGTGATGCAAAACATAAGTGCAGGGGCACCTTCAAGGTTTAAGTGATGACTAGATACAATCATTTCAGAATAAACGATATCACAATCATGCAAAAGACAATGCTACTTTGGGACAATGCATATTACACTCAGAATGACAATCATGCTCTCAGTAGTTGGTGCTTCAACATAAAGGTAAAAGAAAGGTTAAGTGCTAGAGCTTTTTATTTTATTTTGAAAACATGGAAGCAATTGTGTCAACGGTAGTAGTACTTCATATGTGTCATGTATAAAACATCTTATAAGTTGCAAGCCTCATGCATCGTATACCAATAGTGCTCGCTCCTTGTCCTAATTAGCTCGGATCTCCATGGGTTATCATTGCATTACATATGTTTCAACCAAGTGTCACAAAGGGGTACCTCTATGCCACCTGTACAAAGGTCCAAGGAGATAGATCGCATTTGATTTCTCGTTTTTGATAGATCTCAACTTGAGGACATCCATACCGGGACAACATAGAAAATAGATGATGGACTCCTCTTTAATGCATAAGCATGTTCTCATAAGAGATTGAGGATTAAGGTCCAAGCTAAAACTTCCACCATGATGCATGGCTTTGGTTGGCGGCCCAATGTTCTTCTCTAACAATATGCATATTAATTCAACCCACGGTAAATCACCCTTACTTCAGACAAGACGAACATGCATAGCAACTCACATGATATTCAACAAAAGTGTGACAGTTGATGGCGTCCCCAGAAACATGGTTACCGCTCAGCAAGCAACTCATAAGAAATAAGATACATAGGCAACATATTCTTTACCACAATAGTTTTTAGGCTACTTTCCCATGAGCTATGTATTGCATGGTTAGTTTGCTGAGTACAGGTGGAGGTTTAGCAAAAAGACTGAGAGCGACCAACTAAGAGAGCAATGACGGTCATAATCATGCAGAGCGACAAAGCAATATTGAATCAGGCATGGTAGTTATATCGCTACTCAAAAACAAAAGATCATCAAGGCTTGACAGACTTTCTTTACAGTCTTGAATATGCGTGAGCATACGCCAAGTCAATCAAAATAAATTCTCGAAGGAAGATATTACTAAATCATACCACATCATAGGCGAACAAACCAAGTTGGTACTCCAATAACACATTGGGAACCCCCCAGCTATTTGAGATTAACCATAAGGAAACCTGAACTACTAAGCACCATCATGCAAGTAGCATCTTTATCATAGACACATTAACCAATGCAATGGAGGCAAACTCTCTTAATAAGGTGAGCATGATAATTAAAGAGAGTTCAAGCAACCAACTAAACAAAAGCTCTTTGAAAAGATAAGCATGAATACTAAGAGCAAAGCACGATAGTAGCTATTTAAAAGACAAAGAACACACACAGCATAGATAGATATGAAAATTCTATGTTATGTTCTAGGTAGAAGTGGAGCGTGTTTCTCTCCCACACAAAGGAATGCTGAGTTCCGACTCGTTATGAAAAACTAAAAAGAAAACTAAAAGCAGGATGCTCCAAGCATAACACATAACACATGAAGTGATTAAAATATAGTGGAACGAAAGACGAACTGATAATGTTGATGGAGAAGGGGATGCATGGGGGCATCCCCAAGCTTAGACGCTTGAGTCTCCTTGAATATTTCTTGGGGGTGCACGGGGGCATCCCCAAACTTGAGCGCTTGACACTTCTGAATCTTTTTATCATCTTCCCTCGCACACTTGAAAACTCCCTTCATACATAACTCATCATAATCTGATTAGCGAGGTTAGTACCCTTAATAAAATAATTATACCTTGCAGGAAATAAGGATATTCTTGAAGTTCTACTGTTTCTCAAGATTGCCAAAAGGTTTTTGCAAAGAAAAAACAAGTTCTTAATTTGCAAAGTGAAGGTAAGGCAAAATAGGACAGAATCTGTGAAAAACAGAACAGTAGGCAGTAATTGATCTGTTCGGGATACTTCTGCAACTCAAATAAAAAAACTCAGAACAGACGCACGAAAGAAAATTATATAGAGAACGCTGTCGAAAAAATTCAGACCAAAAAGATGATCTGGTGATTTTATACGAATTTTTCTATCCAAGGACAGAATCTGTTTCCTGGACAGCACCTCACAACTTTCGAACTTTCTAGCAATCGGAGGCTATACTTGGCACAAATATGAAAAGTAAAGATACAATGATGATGCTACAGCAGTAAACAACATCAAGACACAACAAAAGCAAAAATTTATTCATGTGGGCTGCCTCCCAAAAGCGCTTTCTTTTATGCCTTTAAGCTAGGCATAAGACTTTAATGATGCTCTCGTAGGAATAAGAGTTGAAGAACAAAAGAGAGCATCAAGAAGCAAATACCAAACACATTTAAGCCTAACATGCTTCCTATGCATAGTAATATTTCAATACAATAACTCATTGAAGCACAAAGTAATAAGCATAGGAAGACAAAACAAGTGCAGCTTCAAAACCTTCAACATAAAGAGAGGGAACTTGATATTATTGAAATATCTATAAGCATATGTTCCCTTCTCATAATAATTTTCAGTGGGATCACGAATAAACTCAACAATATAAGCATCACATAAAGCATTGTTACCATGATCCACATGCAAAAAGGTACTCCTACTCTCCACATAAGCATCATGAAGAGGATAAAACTTAGTATAAAAGAGAGACATAAGCTCTTGCCAATCAAGCAAGTGTGAGTTATCGAGAAGCTTATACCAATCTGAAGCTTTATCTATAAGTGATATGGCGAACAATTTCCTCATGACAAACTCCCTCGATACACCTGCAAGCTTAAATAATGAACATAGTTGTGACAGATATAGCAAGTGTTCACCGGGATGTCTGTCTCCTACGTAACGATTAGCCAAAACATAATCGATAAAGCAGCTGGTATTTTATAAGGCACAATTTCAGTAGGGGGAGGATCAACCACCACAGGTGTGGGGCATCTTCCCGCAAGCAACGATCCAATAATAGGGTTGTCCATAAGGACAACTAGTGAAAAGACATAAAGAAAACTGAAAGGTAAACTAACAAGACTAAAAGCAAAGGTAAAAGATAGCGTGCAACTCCCCTATCCTGAAGAGTGGAGTCCCCGGCAACGGCACCAGAAAATACTCCTTGATGGGCCTCGAACTCCTCGTTGGTTACCCCAAGTGGAAGGTGTAAGATGCAGTATTGTAGAAGTGTTTTCCCCTAGCAAAGATGCCAAGGATCGATTCCCCAGATACTCCTAGGTTCAACAAGTAGGTGTCAATTGCTACGGCGCCAGATTAGTAGCAATCAACGTGGACCTGCACACAGATACAAATAACTTTGCTCCCAACGAGTACAGAGAGGTTGTCAATCTCTCCGGCCTTGTAGTTCACAAAGGGTTAAAAGCAATGATAGTAGTGATAGATAGTTTTTGCAATAGTAAATAATAACGGAAAATAAATAGTGGATGTGATCAATGATGGTAATATGGACCGGAGTCTCATGATGTTCACTAGTGATGTCTCTCTCCCAAAAGACGATAAAACAGCTATGTGAGGTAAACAAATTATAGCTGGGCAATTGACAGGACCACGAACGCAAACCAATGCTGACTACATTGCAAGAAAGGTTGAGGTTCAAAGCATTGGCGGTACGCCAAAGTAAGTAGACCGAAATCCATCAATATCTACTACTAATCATCCACCTTGAGATATCTATCCAGAACATCTCACTGGTATTAAGTTGCGAGTCCCACCCATAGTGTAAACTTAATGCAATAGACAACTACATTAAAAGAACTTTGCGTAAAGTAAACAATCCTTGCACCCGCGGGCACAAGCACCGTTGTTTCCCCCCTTGTGGCAACAACACATCCCCTAGACTCATGTTTCTGTCACTCAAGCTAGTCATCGAGGGGCATGAACCCACAATCAAGCATAACGTTCCCTCTTGGAGTCACTACCTACTACTCGGCCAAAGCAATAAATAACAATGGAGAACATACAAGAATTACTTATGAACTAAAATATAAAAGAGGTGAATCAAATATATTACTCAAGATCAATCTGAACATAATCTCATAATCCATCGGATCCCAATAAACTCAACATAGCAACAGCATAAGGATTACATAGGTGCCTCGATCACGTAGGGCAGCTCACGAGGACTAATTACTGAAGCACGAGAACGGGAGGATAACATCACATAGCTACTGGTCATGGACTCATGGTCCAAGGGAGACTACTCACGAGTCATCCGGGAGGCGTCCATGGTGGTGGAGAAGCTCCCGGTGGTGATCCTCCCCTCCGGAAGGGTGCCGGGAAGAGTTCTCCTGGTGCTCCCGATCTTGGAAGCGGCGGCGGCGGCGGAACAGAGATGGGGTCGCGAAAAGAAGTTCTGTTCTGAGGGTTTCGGAGGTCCCTCTAAATATATGCCAAAGGGGGGCACCGGACGGGCTTCGGGGGGCCCAGGCGCCCCCCCGGCGCGGCCCGGG
>LR738710.1:883899396-883947199 GCA_902687465.1 Secale cereale
CTGTGGCCCCCCAGGCTGCCCTTCGGGCGCAGTGTTGTTTCCGGATCGCTGATTTTTTATATAATTTTTCTGGGCAGTTCTCAAAACGTGAAAACCTGAAATACAAAAACAGCCGAAAACAGAAACTGGCACTGGGGTGCACTGGATTAGTAAGTTAGTCCAAATATGATCAAAAGTGTATGGAAGTGTATGAATATCATAGCAATATCACCCAAAAGTGGCATGGAGCAAGCAGAAATTATAGATACGTTTTGGACGTATCAGAGCGCTCGTCTTATGATATTGAAAACCTTATTCCGCCCATTCGTAAGCACACCTTTGCTCCTAACATTGATCTGTCAGATCTCATAACTGACGAAGTTTATGTCCGAGCTCTGGCCAAGATTAACTGGACCACCACTCATTTCCAGCAGCTGGAAGAAAACACCGAAGATCCGGAGCAAGCTGACCCTCAGCCTTCACGGCGATCTGATGCAGAATCTTAAACCAGCACCGGTTTAACTTTATGTCTTAGTATTTCAAAGAAAAAACTAATATTCTTTTGGGCCTTCCAGCGCCTTGTAATAGGATAGCTGAGATACTCTACGTTTGTCCCATACTTATATTTTGTGAGATTGCTTTGTTTGGCAACTTCTTAAATATATCCTGTTCTCCACACTTTTGATGGTTTATTGTACCTGTTTGTGCATAAAACAATGTTCAAAGTGTCCCGGCGGTTTATCGCCGGACGGGTCATAATGCCCAAACACATGATCTAAGTTGATAACTTGAACTGTGTATAAAGTATAAGTATGCATCATACCTGTGATTAAGTGTATCAAAATAAACCTTAATCCGGCAGGAAGACATAATGATTCAAGATGTAGGTGCCTTGACTCCTTTTATTATTTTGTCGGTTTAGCATAAAAACCGAACCGGGTTATGATGAACTCCGGTTTAACTGTAGTTAGTACTGGTGTTTATAACCCAGACTAGAGCTCTTTAAATACAGATGTAGTGGCAACTTATAGTCATCCACTCCTTAAACGATGGACTTGGTTGAAAAACCAATGACCTTGAGGATAAAAATTTGATAAAACATAAAAAATAAAAATAAAGTTTTGGGCAAATAAGACCATGTAGCCGAGGCTTTTTACGAGCTGCCAGGATCCAAATTCGAGCCTTTTTATGAGCTGCCAGGCTACTATCATTAACCATTTTGCAAAGCCTATTAAGATGGTCCTCAATCCTTAACCAAATCATCAATGTCAAAAGCTACCAAGTTCAAAAAATCTTGTAAAGATTTGACTTGTGTAATCACTTGATGATCGTCAATTTAACGTTACCAAGTTCAGGGTCTATATAGATTGACTTGTGTGTACGTTCGACGGGTCGTACCAGGTTTGCCTGGACGAAGTGACTTACTTGATGCAGGCAGGTTAATCCGGGGTTTTAGGTGTATACACCAAGCTTCCAAGCCGTCTTTACTACAAGGGTTGTCAACTCATTGATGTCTTGCATCAGGAGCCCCCAGGCAGCATTTGAGCATTGCTCGTCGGGGCCTATGTTTGAGTTATGCTAGGCATCAAACTCTCTTTTGCCCCTCATCATCATGTGGAAATTGCTGAAGCAACCAGAGCTATGCTCTTATGATGGCCTTGATGTGGTCGCCGGTTAAAGAGGCCATAAGAACTCCCTTGCCCACAGAAGCCCCCATGTGATACTCTTATGAAAAAGGCGGCTGATACCCCGCTTTATCAGGGGCGCCGGTTTATTATATTGATCATAATATATACATTGGAAAAATATATACATAAAGCGGCGCCTATGGCTCAAGCGTAGTAAGGTCGAAGAAGAGCGATGTTCCACGGCCATCTGGTCTCCTCCTCCACCGTACGTGACTCTTCATGTTCTTGAACGTCGACAAGGTAGTATGATCCATTGTGCAGGTTCTTGCTGACCACAAAGGGTCCTTCCCAAGGTGGGGATAGCTTGTGCATGTCTGTCTGGTCTTGGATGAGCCGGAGCACCAGATCTCCTTCTTGAAACGTCCTGGTTTTAACCCGGCGACTGTGGTACCGGCACAAATCTTGCTTATAAATCGTCGATCGAGCTGCTGCCGTGTCCTGTTCTTCATCCAGCCGGTCCAACACATTCTTGCCTTGCTTTTTCGTTATCCGCTTCAACGTAAGCCGCCACCCGCGGCGAGTCATGACGGATATCACTAGGGAGGACCGCTTCAGCTATATATACCATGAAGAAAGGCATGTACCCTGTGGATCTGTTAGGTGTAGTATTGATGCTCCATAGTACAGAAGGTAACTCCTCCACCAAACAACCCAGTGTTCTCTGCAAAGGAACCATAAGCCGGGGTTTGATGCCTCTCAGGATCTCTTAATTGGCTCTTTCAGCTTGGCCATTATACTGAGGGTGAGCTACTGATGATACATCAAGGCGGATGTGCTCTCGTTGACAGAACTCCTCCATAGCCCCTTTGATAGATTGGTGCCATTATCAGTTATAATGCTGTGTGAAAAGCCAAACCGGAAAATCACCTTTTTGATGAACTGAACCGCCATTGCCGCATCACACTTACTGACAGGCTCCGCTTCAACCCATTTGGTAAACTTGTTCACCGCCACCAAAAGGTGGGTCTTTTTATCTTGGGATCTCTTAAAGGGTCCAACCATATCAAGCCCCCAAGTCGCAAACGGCCAAGTAATTGGAATCATCCTCAATTCCTACGCCGGTATATGAGCACGCCGTGAGAATTTCTGGCAAGCATCACATTTTCTGACCAAGTCCTCTGCGTCGGCATGAGCCGTCAACCAGTAGAACCCATGACGAAAAGCTTTAGCCACCAAAGATTTTGAAACGGCATGATGACCACAATCTCCTTCATGAATCTCTTTAAGAATGTCACAGCCCTCTTCTGGTGACACACACCGCTGAAACACCCCAGAGACGCTGCGATGATGAAGTTCTCCATTGACAATAGTCATTGACTTGGATCGCCGGATTATCTGTCTAGCCAAGACTTCGTCCTCTGGTAACTCGCCTCGGTTCATGTACGCTAGGTAGGGAAGCGTCCAATCCGGAATAACATGAAGTGCCGCGACCAATTGTGACTCCGGATCAGGAACAGCCAAGTCCTCTTCTGAAGGTAACTGCACCGACGGATTGTGCAATTCATCCAAGAAGGTATTGGGTGGAACTGGTTTATGCTGAGAACCCAGCTGGCTTAACACGTCAGCCGCTTCATTCTTTTGCAGGTCGATATGATCTACCTGATAACCCTTGAAGTGTTGAGCAACAGCGTCTACCTCTCGTCGATATGCTGCCATGAGTGGATCCCTGGAATCCCACTTGCCAGATACTTGCTGTGCCACCAGGTCTGAATCACCAAAGCATTTAACCCGACTTAAGTTCATCTCCTTGGCCATCCGCAGACCATGGAGGAGAGCTTCATACTCAGCAGCATTGTTAGTACAAGGGAACATTAAACGAAGGACATAACAGAACTTATCACCTCGTGGGGAAGTTAACACGACTCCAGCCCCCGAGCCCTCCAATTGCCTTGATCCATCAAAGTGAATAGTCCAATATGTGTGATCCGGCTTTTCCTCAGGTGCTTGCAACTCTGTCCAATCGTTGATGAAATCCACCAATGCTTGGGATTTTATCACAGTACGGGGCACATACTTCAATCCGTGCGGGCTAAGCTCAATGGCCCACTTTGCAACCCGACTAGTAGCCTCTCTGTTCTGGATTATATTCCCCAGCGAAGCTGAACTGACAACGGTGATTGGATGGCCTTGGAAATAGTGCTTTAGCTTCCGGTTTACCATTAAGACTCCATATACCAATTTCTGCCAGTGAGGGTATCTCTGCTTTGATTCAATGAGCACCTCACTGATGTAGTAAACCGGCCGCTGAACCGGATATTATTTGCCTGCCTCCTTACGCTCTACTACAATGGCAACACTTACTGCACGGGCATTAGCAGCCACGTACAACAAGAGCGGCCCATTGTCAACTAGGGCTGCAAGGACTGGTGGCTCTGCTAATTGCTTCTTCAGGCCCTCAAACGCAGCATCAACAACATCGCTCCAGACAAAGCGATCTGTCTTTTTCATCATTTGATAAAGCGGGATAGCCTTCTCCCCCAAACGGTTGATAAACCGGCTGAGTGCCGCAATACGGCCCGCCACGCGTTGGACATCGTTGATGCACGTCGGTTTAGCCAAGGATGTAATCGCCTTGATCTTCTCCGGATTAACTTCGATTCCCTTGTTCGATACTAAGAACCCCAGGAGCTTTCCTGCCGGAACACCAAAAATGCACTTCTCCGGATTAAGCATCATTTTATAAACCCGGAGATTGTCGAAGGTTTCCTTCAAATCTGTTATCAACGTCTCTTCTTTCCTGGATTTCACCACAATGTCATCCACATATGCATGAACATTCCGCCCAATCTGTCCATGAAGGCAATTCTGCACACAACGCTGATAGGTCGCCTGGGCACTCTTAAGCCCAAACGGCATAGACACATAGCAGAAGGCTCCAAAGGGAGTTATAAAGGCCGTCTTCTCCTGGTCCTTGACTGCCATCTTGATCTGATGATAACCTGAATATGCATCCAAAAAACTTAGTCGCTCGCATCCTGTCGTAGCATCAATGATATGATCAATACGGGGGAGGGCAAAAGGATCAGTTGGACAAGCTTTGTTTAGACCTGTGTAATCAACACACATTCGCCAAGTGCCATTTTTCTTAAGTACTAGCACTGGATTAGCCAACCACTCTGGATGAAACACCTCAACTATAAAGCCTGCCGCCAAGAGCCTAGCCACTTCTTCTCCAATAGCTTTGCGCCTTTCTTCATTGAAGTGGCGCAAAAATTGCTTGATCGGTTTAAACTTAGGATCAATATTGAGATTGTGCTCAGCGAGTTCCCTCGGTACACCTGGCATATCAGAAGGCTTCCATGCAAAGATGTCCCGATTCTCACGGATGAACTCGATGAGCGCGCTTTCCTATTTTGGATCTAGGTTAGCACTGATAGTGAACTGCTTGGATGAATCGCCAGGGACGAAGTCAACCTGTTTTGTCTCTTTAGCTGATTTAAACTTCAAAGCTGGATCATGCTCTGTGGTTGGTTTCTTCAGCGGAGACATATCCGTCGGATCAACATTGTCCTTATAAAACTTCAGCTCCTCAGTTGCACAAACCGCTTCAACATAAGCTGCATCACCTTCCTCGCATTCCAATGCAATCTTGTGACTCCCATGGACCGTAATAGTTCCCTTGTGGCCTGGCATCTTGAGCTATAGATAACATAACATGGCCTTGCCATAAACTTGGCGTAAACCGGCCGCCCAAACAAGGCGTGATACGGGCTCTTGATCTTTACCACTTCAAAAGTCAAGGTATCCGACCGGGAGTCATGTTCATATCCAAAGGTAACCTCTAAATCAATCTTGCCAACTGGATACGCCGATTTACCGGGCACCACCCCATGAAAGACTGTATTTGACTGCAGGAGCTTCTTCTCTGTCAGCCCCATGCGCCGGAAAGTCTCATAATATAGAATGTTGATGTTGCTGCCTCCGTCCATAAGCACCTTGGTAAACTTGTAACCACCCACCTGAGGAGCCACAACTAGAGCTAGCTGACGCGGATTATCAACCCGGGGCGGATGATCCTCTCTGCTCCACACAATGGGCTGCTCCGACCAACGCAGGAAACGTGGCATCGCCGGTTCAACAGAATGTACTGCCCTCTTTAGAACTTTCTGAGCACGCTTGCACAAGCTTGTGGTGAAGACATGATACTGCCCACTGCTCAGCTCCTTCGGATTATTCTGATATTCGGATTGTTGCTGCTATTGGCGCTGATGATTCCCCTGATTGTTATAACCGCCCTGGCCATGCTGTTGGATATGCTGATTGTGCCCGTTGTGGTTGCCGTTATTGCCTTGGTACCCTGAACCGGATCCACCACCTTGATAACCCGGACCCTGAAAGCCATGGCCTGATCCGCCGGATGGTCCGTGATCGTGCCGAGACCGGTTCATGAATTCCTGCATAATAAAACAGTCTTTCCACAGATGTGTAGCTGGCTTTTCTGCTGTACCGTGCTTCGGGCAAGGTACGTTCAACTGGCGTTCCAGATTAATAGGCAGCCTCCCATTACGTGGAGGCGGTCTACCCTTGCGGCACTGTCCATCCTCCTGAGCATTGGTGTTGGCCACAAAATCCGAATTACCATCCGCTTTACGCTTACCGTTGTATCCTTGATTCGCCAGGTTGGGCTGCGGTGCCTTACCATTCTTGCTCGCCTTCCCTGACTTGTCACCATCGGCGTCTGGGTGTTTGGTATTATTGGAGTCCGCATACTTCACTAAAGCGCCCATGAGTATCCCCATGTCATCACAATCACATTTAAGCCGTCCCAACTTTAGTCTTAGAGGTTCAAACCGGCAATTGCCCTCCAAGGTTACTACTGCCGTGCTTGGGTTGATGCTATTGGAGGAATGCAAGATCTTTGACACTCAAAGCACCCAACTGCTTGTAGACTCATGCTGTCCTTGAATGCAGGCAGCTAAATCGACGACAGACATTGGCTGCTTGCATGTGTCCTTGAAGTTATTGATAAACCGACGCCGCAATTCGGCCCATGATCCGACAGAATTAGGTGGTAAACCCTTCAGCCAAGTGCGAGCCGTGCCTTCCAGCATCATTGTGAAATACTTAGCGCACGCTGCATCATCCACATCCAGCATCTCCATTGCCATCTCATAACTTTCAACCTATGCCTCCGGAGCCAGATCCGCCGTGTAATTGGGCACCTTGCGCGGTCCCTTGAAATCCTTGGGTAGTTTCACATTCCGCAAAGCGGGAGTCAGACAAGGCACTCCCAAGGACCTAGACATGACCCCTGGTTAAACTATGGTAGTGGGACGAACCGGCGTCGCCCTACGGGCTTCATACTGTGCTGTTACTTCAGCCTCCCGGCGCTGCCTGCCCTGATCCACCATGTTCTGAGCGTTCGCGTCTCCTCCTGTCGGATTGTCCTGCCTCGGCAGATTACGTCTTTGTGCACTGCTCGACACAGCCGGTTCATCCAGACGCCTAGTATAACTCTGGCTTGGGCGGGGAGTTGAATGAATCCTGTCACGGTTGTGAGAACAAGCTTGCTGTTGAGTTAGCGCCGTCTCCAAGAACTCCCTGGCCCATCGTGCCTCCACTACTATGGGGGATGCTCCTTCAATGGGAAGGGCGGCCAGCCGTGAAGCGGCGGCGACTATGTTATCCAATAGATTAGAATAATGACCCGGAGGGGTGGGCACACGCTGTGACGGTATAACCTGGCGGGTTGGCTCTGCGGCGGGCGGCTGGACTGACACTCCTGTGCCCGGTGCCCCTCCCCGGTTCACCTCCGGCTGGTTACTGGTTCGTGCTCTTAGCGTGCTGAAGAGATTCCTTGCCTCATAAACCGGTGGCAAGCGAGATCATTGCCTTCTCATCATTACCTCGTGTGAAGTGGTCTGATCCAACATGAGTCGATAGGCCTGAGCATCAAGCTCCGCGTGCCTTGTAGCCATCCTGGCTTTCTCAGCAGCTATGTCCAACTTGGCTTGTTCAATACGGCTCTTCACCTGAGTGACCTCCGCATCATGCTGCTCCTTGTTGGCCTGGGCTACCTCTGCTGTTAATAGCGTTGTCAAAGTATCGACCAAAACGGATAAAGTTTCAGATGGTGACGGGGCAGGATCTCCAACCCTAGCCCCCACCGCGTCGGATGTCAACGCCGCTGTTGTTGAGGACTGCTGCACAGGTTGTGATCCGGCCATAAAGACAACAAGCCGGTTTGGCGGATCGAGGGGGTCCGGAATACTGTCACCATCGGAACCTCCCTCAGATCGGCCGTCCTGCAGCAGATATAAAGATTCTGTCTCTCCGAAAGAAGATTCATCACCGGAGCAGACAACAGTCTCGCCGCCAGAGTCCGATCCGTCCTCGGCTTGCACTCCATGCACTGCTCCAACGAAGACGTGCTTCACGGTGGGCTGAATCCAGGCAGGTCTCGCACGCTGAGCCGGCTCGACGATGTTGGGGAAGATGTCCGGCTCAGGGCCCGGTTCGCCGATCTTGCCGATGAAGACGTGGATGCCGCCGAAGGGGACCCGGTACCCGTATTCGATTGAATTGGCCTCGGGGCCCCAGCCTGCATCGTCGATGTAGATCTTGCCGCGATGACTCTTAGTCATCTGGCCCACTGCGTAGCCCTTGAGTCCTTCAAAGCTTCCCTTCAAGAACTCGAAACCATCGTGCGATAGCCCCACGGTGGGCGCCAACTGTCGTGGTTTTGTCACGACATATGTCCTAGCAAAAGGACTTAGTCGTGAGGCCATCGCTACGGGTTAGCTTAAAGGGGTTAAAGCGGACAAGGACACAGGGATTTTATACTAGTTCGGCCCCTTCGATGAAGGTAAAAGCCTACGTCTAGTTTGGTGTAGTATTGCTAGGGTTTTGATGACCAGGGAGCGAATCCGCTTTGCCTATGTCTCGAGCTATTCTTCTCTGTCCTGAACAGTCGCTGGGTCGTCCCTTTACATAAGAGGTGACGCCCGGTCCGGTTTATAGAGTCCCGAGGCCGGCTCATAAACGTGTTCACCTCGGTCTCTATTCTTTCTATCTTACATCCCAAGTTACATAATATGACGGTTTACAATGTATGGGCCGTAACACTTGGGCTCTAATCCTCTTGGGCTAATGCCTCTTGCTTCATATTCCGCTTGGCCTTGATAAGAATAATCTTGATAACATAAACCGGCCCCTCCTGGGCGGTTTATACCTGGTAGTACTATCCCTGACAGGTTTCGTACCCTACCATAATCTCTTCGTTTGTTCTCCGCTATTAGTGACTTTGGAGTGACTCTTTGTTGCATGTTGAGGGATAGTTATATGAACCAGTTATGTTCTTATTGTTGAGAGAACTTGCACTAGTGAAAGTATGAACCCTAGGCCTTGTTTCCTATCATTGCAACACCATTTATGCTCACTTTTATATTTAGTTACCTTGCTGTTTTTATATTTTCAGTTTACAAAAACCTATATCTACCATCCATATTGCACTTGTATCACCATCTCTTCACCGAACTAGTGCACCTATACAGTTTACCATTGTATTGGGTGTGTTGGGGACACAAGAGACTCTTTGTTATTTGGTTGCAGGGTTGTTTGAGAGAGACCATCTTCATCCTATGCCTCCCACGGATTGATAAACCTTAGGTCACCCACTTGAGGGAAATTTGCTACTGTCCTACAAACCTCTGCACTTGGAGGCCCAACAACGTCTACAAGAAGAAGGTTGCGTAGTAGACATCACGCCCCCCCCCCCAGCGACGTGAGGAGCAGGGTGATAACCCACAAGTGTAGGGGATCGCAACAGTTTTCGAGGGTAAAGTATTCAACCCAAATTTATTGATTCGACACAAGGGGAGCCAAAGTATACTCTTAAGTATTAGTAGCTAAGTTGTCAATTCAACCACACCTGGAAACATAGTATCTGCAGCAAGGTAGTTTAGTAGCAAAGTAATATGGTAATAGTGGTAACAACAATAAAAGTAACGGTAGTGTTTTTGTAGTTTTTGTAACAGTAGCAACGGAAAAGTAAATAAGTAACAAGCAATATGTGAAAAGCTCGTAGGCATTGGATCGGTGATGGGGAATTATGTCAGATGCGATTCATCATGTAAAAGTCATAACCTAGGGTGACACAGAACTAGCTCCAGTTCATCAATGCAATGTAGGCATGTGTTCCGAATATAGTCATACGTGCTTATGGAAAAGAACTTGCATGACATCTTTTGTCCTACCCACCCGTGGAAGCAGGGTCCTAGTGGAAACTAAGGGATATTAAGGCCTCCTTTTAATAGAGTACCGGACCAAAGCATTAACACGTAGTGAATACATGAACTCCTCAAACTACGGTCATCACCGGGAGTGGTCCCGATTATTGTCACTTCGGGGTTGCCGGATCATAACACATAGTAGGTGACTATTGACTTGCAAGATAGGATCAAGAACACACATATATTCATGAAAACATAATAGGTTCATATCTGAAATCATGGCACTCGGGCCCTAGTGACAAGCATTAAGCATGGCAAAGTCATAGCAACATCAATCTTAGAACATAGTGGATACTAGGGATCAAACCCTAACAAAACTAACTCGATTACATGGTAAATCTCATCCAACCCATCACCGTCCAGCAAGCCTACGATGGGATTACTCACGCACGGCGGCGAGCATCATGAAATTGGTGATGGAGGAAGGTTGATGATGACGATGGCGACGATCTCCCCTCTCCGGAGCCCCGAACAGACTCAAAATCAGCCCTCCCGAGAGAGATTAGGGCTTGGCGGCGGCTTCGTATCGTAAAACGTGATAATTCTTCCTCTCTGATTTTTCTCTCCCCGAAAGTGAATATATGGAGTTCGGGGGTACGTCGGTGGAGCAACAAGGGGCCCATGAGGCAGGGGGCACGCCCAGGGGGAGGGGGCACACCCCCACCCTCGTGGACAGGGTGTGGGCCCCCTGGTCTGGATCTTTCCGCAGATATTTTTTATATTTTCAAAATAATTCTCCGTGGATTTTCAGTTCATTCCGAGAACTTTTTAATTCTGCACAAAAACAACACCATGGCAATTCTGCTGAAAACAAAGTCAGTCCGGGTTAGTTCCATTCAAATCATGCAAGTTAGGGTCCAAAACAAGGGCAAAAGTGTTTGGAAAAGTAGATACGTTGGAGACGTATCAACTCCCCCAAGCTTAAAGCTTTGCTTGTCCTCAAGCAATTCAGTTGATAAACTGAAAGTGATAAAGAAAAAACTTTGACAAACTCTGTTTGTTCTTGTCGTTGTAAATATGTAAAGCCAACATTTCAAGTTTTCAGCAAAGATCATGAACTAACCACATTCACAATAACTTTCAGATCTCATGTCTACTCATATCAATGGCATAATCAACTAGCGGGCAATAATAATAAACCTTGGATGACAACACTTTCTCCAAACAATCATGATACAATATAACAAGATGGTATCTCGCTAGCCCTTTCCGAGACCGCAAAACATAAATGCAGAGCACCTTTAAAGATCAAGGGTTGACTAGACATTGTAATTCATGGTAAAAGAGATCCAGTCATAATCATACTAAATGCAAATTAATAGTAATGCATGAAAATGACAGAGGTGCTCTCCAACTAGTGCTCTTTTATAAGAGGATGATTACTCAGCATAAAAGTAAATAGATAGGCCCTTCGCAGAGGGGTGCAGGGATTTGTAGAGGTGCCAGAGCTCGATTTTTAAATATAGATGAATAATATTTTGAGCGGTATACTCTCAATGTCAACATAACAACCAAGAATCTCGATATCTTCCATGCTACATATATTATAGGTGGTTCCCAAACAGAATGGTAAAGTTTTTACTCCCCCAACCACCAACAAGCAAACTCCACGGGTGGTCCGAAACAATGGGTACCGTCCAAACCAGTAACAACCCTGCGGGAGTTTTGTTTAATTATTATGATTTTGAGCATGGGACTGGGCATCCCGGTTACCAGCCATTTTCTCATGAATGATGAGCAGAGTCCACTCATCGTGAGAATAACCCACCTAGCATGGAAGATATAGACATCCCTAGTTGATACATGAGCTATTCGAGCATACAAAACAAAATTTCATTTGAAGGTTTAGAGTTTGGCACATACAAATTTACTTGGAACGGCAGGTAAATACCGCATATAGGAAGGTATGGTGGACTCATATGGAATAACTTTGGGGTTTATGGAAGTGGACGCACAAGAAGTATTCCCGCTTAGTACAGGTGAAGGCTAGAAAGAGACTGGGAAGCGACCAGCTAGAGAGCGACAACAGTCATGAACATGCATTAAAATTAATCAACAATGAATGCAAGCATGAGTAGGATATAAATCACCATGAACATAAATATCATGGAGGCTATGTTGATTTGTTTCAACTACATGCGTGAACATGTGCCAAGTCAGACCACTTGAATCGTTCAAAGGAGGATACCACCCTATCATACCACATCACAACCATTTTAATATCATGTTGGCACGCAAGATAGACCATTATAAACTCCTAGCTAATTAAGCATGGCATAAGCAGCGATGATCTCTAATTGTCATTGCAAGCATGTTTCATTCATAACAAGCTGAATCAGGAACGATGAACTATCATATTTACAAAAACTAGAGAGGTCGAGTTCATACCAGCTTTTCACATCTCAATTAGTTCATCATATATCATCCTTATTGCCTTTCACTCGCACGACCGAATGGTGTGGATAATAATAATAGTGCACGTGCATTGATTAAGTTGGAATCTGCGAGCATTTAATACAAGAGAGAAGACAAGGTAATATGGCTCAAGGTTAAATCAACAAGAAAGCATATGAGAGCCACTAAGCATTTTCAATCATGGTCTTCTACTCTTGACCCCCTAAGAAAAGAAAAGAAACTATTTACACGGAAAGCTCCCAACAAGCGGAAGAAGAACGTTAAATCTTTTTGGGTTTTCTTTTAATTACTACTACTGCATGCAAGGAAAGTAAACTAGCTAAAAGCTACAACTAATATTTTTTTTGTTTTTCTTAAGGTTTTTTCTAACACACAAGAAAAAAACTAAGAAAAAGAATTGAAACTAAGCATGGATAGTACAATGAAAGAGTGTGAGCACCAACGACTAGAATAAGTGTGTGAACATGAATGTAATGTCGGTGAGAAACACGTACTCCCCCAAGCTTAGGCTTTTGGCCTAAGTTGGTCTATGGCCACGGATCGAAGCTACTCTCTCAAGTGTACTCAGAAGTGTCCTCTGGGTGCCACTGGTTGGCAAGCTCATCCGGATCCCACCCATAAACAGACTGACGGTAAGGATCGAGTGGTGGCTCCGGCTCAGGCTCTGAAGCTCGTGCCTGGCTCTGGTACTTGTAGAAGTCATCTGACGTAATGAGGTATATGCCTTAAAACATATCAAACAGAGATGGTGCAGGAAAGGTAACAATCTCACAATATTTTTCGTCAAACCTCAATTTATAATTAAGCAACTTCTCTGTGTCTTCAACAATAAAAGCATGTGCTATCATGCTCTTATAATCTAGATAGATAGCGGCAAGAAAGTTTTCTTCCTTCTCATGATGCCTAATAGGTATTCTAAAATGTTCAACAAGGCGAGAAGCACATATGCCTCCAAAGACGGGACCTTTGGTGCAATTAAGAATTAATCATTTAGCAACAACGACACCCAGGCTAAAAGTTGTGTCCCGAAACAAAGCATGGCGCAAAATGCAATATCAGGGCACTAAGATTCCCACTGTTCCCGTGACCAATTAAACATCTACTAGCAAATAAAGCAAAGTAGCGCAGAACAGGGAAATGTATACTAGTAATTCTTGCCCCTGAAACTTGTCTAGTTTCCCCTACAGCTATCATGTCAATAAACCCTTCAACCTCTTCACGACGTGGTTCATCAAGACTACCTTCAAAGGGTATCTTGCATACTTCACAAAACTGAAAGAATGACATCTCCTTAACCTCATCATATAAACGAAACTCCACTGAAGGTGGTGATTTCTTAGCATGAAAATGAAAGTTTTGCGTAAAAATATTGGTTAAGAGATACTGTTCACGCTGGTCGTGGAGGAAGTCGGTGAGGCCTGCATTGTTCGCCAAATAATAAAAGTCTTCGTAAATCCCGGCGGCTTTCATGAACTCATTACAAGGCCATTCACACGTCCGAACTTCTGCAGTGCGAGGAAGATTATATTTGGGCTTCTTATTTTCTTCCTTCTTCTTATCCTCTGAACTTTTACTGAAGGAGCCTCTCAACAATCTCTTTATCATTTTCAACAAGGCGAAATATCTGAAATTTATAGTAACTCAAAATAAAAGTGAACCAAACTCAACAAGATTGATAGCAACAACTCCTACAAGTGCCTAGAGACTATATTATGCATTAGAACTACTTGGGACCAAAGAAATTTGACATGCAAGCTCAAGAACAAGGTCACCACAGCAGCAAAAATTTGCAATAAATAAAGCACTAGAACAAAAACTAATTGGGCCAATGGAGGAGTCACATACCAAGGAACAGTCTCCCCAAATAGTTTTGTGAATGGAGCTTTGAGCAAGGAGATCGAAAATGGCAGCAAGATGAGCTAGAACTCGTGCTTGAGCTGGATAGTGATTTTTTTGGGAGGAAGAAGAAGGGTATGGGTGCAGGAATAAGTGGAGGGGGGCCACATGGGGCCCACGAGACAGGGAAGGGGGCGCCCTGTGTGGGTGGGAGCGCCCTGGACCCTCGTGGCAAGGTGCTGGCTCCCCTCGCTGTGTTTTCTATGCCATATATTCTCAAATATTCTAGAAAAAAATCATATTTCATTTTTAGGGCATTTGGAGAACTTATATTTTTGGGGTATTTTTTATTGCACGGATAAGTCTGGAAACAGACAGAAAATACTATTTTTGCTTTATTTAATCTAATTAACAGAAAGTAGAGGATACAGAAGGTTGTGCTATCTAGATTCACCCATCTCATGCTCATCAAAAGGAATCCATTAACAAGGTTGACCAAGTCTTGTTAATAAACTATTTCCGAATAACATGAAACCGGAGTATTTTCGAATAACACTAGGTTACCTCAATGGGGATATGTATATCCCCAACAATAAGAATGTCATATGTCTTCTTGATAGTAGGAAGAGGAAATTCAAAACCTCCAATAGTAATAGTTGAATTTTTTTCAATATAATTGATAATGTGGACCTGAGGTTGTTTCCTCGGAAAGTGTATCGTATGCTCATTACCATTGACATGAAAAGTGACATTGCCTTTGTTGCAATCAATAACAGCCCCTGCAGTATTCAAAAAGGGTCTACCAAGGATAATGGACATACTATCATCCTCGGGAATATCAAGGATAACTAAGTGCTTTAGAGTAGTAACATTTGCAACCAAAACAGGCACATCCTCACAAATACCAACGGGTATAGCAGTTGATTTATCAGCCATTTGCAAAGATATTTTAGTAGGTGTCAACTTACTCAAGTCAAGTCTACGATATAAAGAGAGAGGCATAACACTAACACTGACTCCAAGATCACATAAAGCAGTTTTAACATAGTTTCCTTTAATGGAGCAAGGTATAGTGGGTACTCCTGGATCTCCTAGTTTCTTAGGTATTCCACCCTTAAAAGTGTAAATAGCAAGCATGGTGGAAATTTCTACTTCGGGTATCTTTCTTTTATTGGTAATAATATCTTTCATATACTTAGCATAAGGATTTGTTTTAAGCATATGAGTCAAACGCATACGCAAAAAGATAGGTCTAATCATTTCAGCAAAGCACTCAAAATCCTCATCATCCTTTTTCTTGGATGGTTTAGGAGGAAAATGCATGGGTTTCTGAACCCATGGTTCTCTTTCCTTACCGTGCTTCCTAGCAACAAAGTCTCTCTTATCATAACGTTGATTCTTTGATTGTGGGTTATCAAGATCAACAACAGGTTCAATCTCTACATCATTATCATTGCTAGGTTGAGCATCATCATAAACATCATCACTAGGTTCATGTTCATTACCAGATTGTGTCTCAGCATTAGAAACAGATATATCATTGGGATTCTCAGGTGTGTCAGCTACAGGTTCACTAGAAGCATGCAAAGTCCTATCATTTTTCTTTTTCTTCTTCTTAGAAGAACTAGGTGCATCTAAATTAGTTCTCTAAGAATCTTGCTCAATTCTCTTAGGGTGGCCCTCAGGATACAATGGTTTCTGAGTCACTTTACCACCTCTAGGTGCAACTCTAACAACAAAGCCATTATTCTTACTATTTAATTCATTGAGCAAATCATTCTGATCCTTAAGTACTTGTTATACTTGAGTGGTGACCATAAAAGCATGTTTACTAATGAGTTTCAATTCACCTTTAACTCTAGACATATAATCACTCAAGCGTTCAATCATATAAGCATTATGCTGCAATTGTCTACCAACATAAGCATTGAAGTTTTCTTGCTTCACAATAAAATTATCAAACTCATCAAAGCATTGGCTAGCAGACTTATAACGAGGAATATCACCTTCATCAAATCTATAAAGGAAATTTACCTTTACTACCTGTGTCGGGTTATCAAGACCATGTATTTCTTCAATAGGTGGCAAATTCTTAACATCTCCGGCTTTAATACCTTTTTCTTTCATAGATTTCTTTGCCTCTTGCATATCTTCAGGACTGAGAAATACAACACCCCTTTTCTTCGGAGTTGGCTTAGGGGCTGGTTCAAGAAGTGTCCAATTATTTTCATTGGCCAGTATAGTATTCAATAGTAATTCAGCTTGATCAACTGTTCTTTCCCTGAAAACACAACCAGCACAACTATCCAGGTGGTCTCTGGAAGCATCGGTTAGTCCATTATAAAAGACATCAAGTATTTCATTCCTCTGAAGAGGATGATCAGGCAAAGAATTAAGTAACTGGAGAAGCCTCTCCCAAGCTTGTGGGAGACTCTCTTCTACAATTTGCACAAAGTTATATATTTCCTGTAAGGCAGCTTGTTTCTTATGAGCGGGAAAATATTTAGCAGAGAAGTAATACATCATATCCTGGGGACTACGCACACAACCAGGATCAAGAGAATTAAACCATGTCTTAGCATCACCCTTTAACGAGAAAGGAAATAGCTTAGGGATATAGTAATAACGAATCTTTTGATCGTTGGTAAACAGGGTGGCTATATCATTCAACTTAGTAAGATGTGCCACAACAGTTTCAGATTCATAGCCATGGAAAAGATCAGATTCAACCAAAGTAATTAACTCATGATCAACAGAGAAATCATAATCCTAATCAGTAACAAAGATAGGTGAAGTAGCAAAAGCAGGGTCATATTTCATTCTAGCATTCAAAGACTTTTCTGTCAGCTTAGCTAATAATTTCTTAAGATCATATCTATCGTTGCAAGCAAGAAAGTCTCTAGCAGTTTCTTCATCCATAACATAACCCCATGAATAACATGCAATTCATATCTAGGGGGAGAAGCTTCATCATCACTATCATAAATATTATCAGTTTCAATATTTGCATTCTCCCTAACCTTAGCAATTTGTTCATCTAGAAATTCACATAGTGGCACAATATTATCAAGCACAGAAGTAGTTTCATCATACATAGCGGAAGTAGCATCATCAAGAACATACGATATATCAGATTCAATAGCAGGAGTAGGTGTCGCAAATTTAGGGCCAGTTCTTTTGGTGGCTTCTAGAATAAGCTGCAATAAGCTGCCCCCTACCCAGCTTATTCTAGAAGCCCAAACAAATTTATTTTTGTAGAAGCTTACTAGTTAAGACTTGACTAGTAGGCTTCTAAAAAGGAAATTTGGGTTGGGCTTCTAGAATAAGCTGGGTAGGGGGCAGCTTATTCTGGAAGCCCAAAAAAGCTAGCAAAAGAACTGGCCCTTACTCATAACAGAGGGTGAATCAAGTGCAGAGCTAGATGACAGTTCCTTACCTCCCCTCGTAGTTGAGGGATAGATCTTGGTTTTTGAGTCCTTTAAATTCTTCATAGTGATCAACAGATATAAATCCCAAGTGACTTAAAGAATATAGCTATGCTCTGCGGCAACGGCGCCAGAAAATAGTCTTGATAACCCGCAAGTGTAGGGGATCACAACAGTTTTCGAGGGTAAAGTATTCAACCCGAATTTATTGATTCGACACAAGGGGAGCCATAGAATACTCTTAAGTATTAGCAGCTGAGTTGTCAATTCAACCACACCTGGAAACTTAGTATCTACAGCAAGGTAGTTTAGTTGCAAAGTAATATGGTAATAGTGGTAACAACAATAAAAGTAACGGTAGTGTTTTTGTAGTTTTTGTAATAGTAGCAACGGAAAAGTAAATAAGCAACAAGCAATATGTGAAAAGCTCGTAGGCATTGGATCGGTGATGGGGAATTATGTCGGATGCGATTCATCATGTAAAAGTTATAACCTAGGGTGACACAGAAATAGCTCCAGTTCATCAATGTAATGTAGGCATGTATTCCGAATATAGTCATACGTGCTTATGGAAAATAACTTGCATGACATCTTTTGTCCTACCCTCCCGTGGCAGCGGGGTCCTAGTGGAAACTAAGGGATATTAAGGCCTCCTTTTAATAGAGTACCGGACTAAAGCATTAACACATAGTGAATACATGAACTCCTCAAACTACGGTCATCACCGGGAGTGGTCCCGATTATTGTCACTTCGGGTTTGCTGGATCATAACACATAGTAGGTGAATATTGACTTTCAAGATAGGATCAAGAACACACATATATTCATGAAAACATAATAGGTTCAGATCTGAAATCATGGCACTCGGGCCCTAGTGACAGGCATTAAGCATGGCAAAGTCATAGCAACATCAATCTTAGAACATAGTGGATACTAGGGATCAAACCCTAACAAAACTAACTCGATAACATGGTAAATCTCATCCAACCCATCACCGTCCAGCAAGCCTACGATGGGATTACTCATGCACGGCGGTGAGCATCATGAAATTGGTGATGGAGGAAGGTTGATGGCGACGATCTCTCCTCTCCGGAGCCCCGAACGGACTCAAGATCAGCCCTCCCGAGAGAGATTAGGGCTTGGCGGCGGCTCCGTATCGTAAAACGCGATAATTCTTCCTCTCTGATTTTTTTCTCCCCGAAAGTGAATATATGGAGTCCGGGGGTACGTCGGTGGAGCAACAGGGGGCCCACGAGGCAGGGGGCGCGCCCAGGGGGAGGGGGTGTGCCACCCACCCTCGTGGACAGGGTGTGGGCCCCCTGGTCTGGATCTTTCTGCAGATATTTTTTATATTTTCCAAAATAATTCTCCGTGGATTTTCAGGTCATTCCGAGAACTTTTTATTTCTGCACAAAAACAACACCATGGCAATTCTGCTGAAAACAGCGTCAGTCCGGGTTAGTTCCATTCAAATCATGCAAGTTAGAGTCCAAAACAAGGGCAAAAGTGTTTGGAAAAGCAGATACGTTGGAGACGTATCACAAGGAAGTATGCGAAAGTAGGTCCTCTATCGGGGTGATCCTCGCCAAGCTTCCCACCCCGGCAGAGGGCCTGTGGTCGCCGAGGGCGCCGCTGGTGTCGCCCTTTGCCTCCTTGGTCCTGTCCTAGTTTCCGGTCGCCCCAATGGAGGTCGGGGGTGGCGCAAGGCGGGCCCCTCATCTGGCGATATGAAGTAAGGCTCACGCCTGTGATGATCTCTGCCCGTGACACTCTCACGTAATAATGAGTGGGGTTGTACACGCCCCGGAGTCTCAGGAGAGCCTCCCTCGGGCCTCGGGGGATCCCTCCCACGTCCTAGTGGCAGCACTTAGCTCCGCGCTGGTGAGAAGACTAAAGACTAGATAGGTGCCGGACGCGGCTATTTGCTTTCCTCGCCTTCCTTTTTGTAATTGGATTCACCGTGTCTTCCGAATCGAACTTGAAGCCTTGTTTGTTGCCAAAATGGGGGGGGGGGATTTTCGTTGATTTCTGCTGAATTTTGTCACCTCTAGCTGTCGTAAAGATTTTACCCCGGACCCTCCGGCTCGGGGACTGGAAGGCCAATCTCATTAGGCGTACCATTGCAACCTCAGCAGGACCCCCACGGGGCAAGGGTCTATTCGCCGCAACTTTGCCGCATAGGTGATACGTCTCCAACGTATCTACTTTTCCAAACACTTTTGCCCTTGTTATGGACTGTAACTTGCATGATTTGAATGGAACTAACCCGGACTGACGATGTTTTCAGCAGAATTGCGATGGTGTTGTTTTTGTGCAGAAATAAAAAGTTCTCGGAATGACCTGAAACTCCACAGAGATTTATTTTGGAAAATATAAAAAATATCTGCAAGAAGATCCATACCAGGGGCCCACACCCTGTCCATGAGGGTGGGGGGCGCGCCCCCTGCCTCGTGGGCCCCCTAGTGCTCCACCGACGTATCCCCAGATCCTATAAGTTCACTTTCGGGGAGAAAAAAATCAAGGAGAAAGAATTATCGCGTTTCACGAGACAGAGCCGCCGCCAAGCCCTAATCTCTCTTGGGAGGGCTAATCTGGAGTCCATTCGGGGCTCCGGAGAGTGGAGATCGTCGCCATCGTCATCATCAACCTTCCCCCATCACCAATTCCATGATGCTCACCGCCGTGCGTGAGTAATTCCATCATAGGCTTGCTGGACGGTGATGGGTTGGATGGGATCTATCATGTAATCGAGTTAGTTTTGTTAGGGTTTGATCCCTAGTATCCACTATGTTCTGAGATTGATGTTGCTATGACTTTGCTATGCTTAATGCTTGTCACTAGGGCCCGAGTGCCATGATTACAGATCTGAACCTATTATGTTTCCATGAATATATGTGTGTTCTTGATCCTATCTTTCAAGTCTATAGTCACCTACTATGTGTTATGATCCGGACACCCCGAAGTGACAATAATCGGGACCACTCCCGGTGATGACCATAGTTTGAGGAGTTCATGTATTCACTATGTGTTAATGCTTTGGTCCGGTACTCTATTAAAAGGAGGCCTTAATATCCCTTAGTTTCCAATAGGACCCCGCTGCCACGGGAGGGTAGGACAAAAGATGTCATGCAAGTTCTTTTCCATAAGCACGTATGACTATATTCGGAATACATGCCTACATTGCATTGATGAACTGGAGCTAGTTCTGTGTCACCGTAGGTTATAACTTCTACATGATGAATTGCATCCGACATAATTTCCCATCACCGATCCAATGCCTACGAGCTTTTCACATATTGCTTTTTGCTTATTTACTTTTCCGTTGCTACTATTACAAAAGCTACAAAAACACTACCGTTACTTTTATTGCTGCTACCGCCACTATCATATTACTTTGCTACTAAACTATCTTGCTGCAGATACTAAGTTTCCAGGTGTGGTTGAATTGACAACTCAGCTGCTAATACTTAAGAGTATTCTTTGGCTCCCCTTGTGTCGAGTCAACAAATTTGGGTTGAATACTTTACCCTCAAAAACTGTTGCGATCCCCTACACTTGTGGGTTATCAAGACTATTTTTTGGCGCTTGCCGAGGAGCATAGCTCTATTCTTTAAGTCACTTGGGATTTATATCCGTTGATCACTATGAAGAATTTGAAGGACTCAAAAACCAAGATTTTACCCTCAACTATGAGGGGAGGTAAGGAACTGCCATCTAGCTCTGCACTTGATTCTCCTTCTGTTATGAGTAAACTTGTGACACCTACTCCTGCTATTGAATCTGATATGTCGTATGTTCTTGTTCATGCTACTTCTGATATGTATGATGAAACTACTTCTATGCCTGATATTGTGCAACTAGGTGAATTTCTAGATGAACAAATTGCTAATGTTAGGGAGAATGAAAATATTGAAACTGATGATATTTATGAAAGTGATGATGAGGCTATCCCAATAGATATGAATTGCCTGTTGTTCCCGAGGGTTATGTTATGGATAAAGAAACTGCTAGAGACTTTCTTGCTTGCAATGATAGATATGATCTTAAGAAGTTATTAGCTAAGCTGAAAGAAAATTCCTTGAATGCTAGAATGAAACATGACCCTGCTTTTGCTACTTCACCTATCTGCGTTACTGATAAGGATTATGATTTCTCTGTTGATCCTGAGTTAATTACTTTGGTTGAATCTGATCCTTTCCATGGCTATGAGTCTGAAACTGTTGTGGCACATCTTACTAAGTTGAATGATATAGCCACCCTGTTTACCAACGATGAAAAGATTCTTTACTAATTTATCCTTAAGCTATTTCCGTTCTCGTTAAAGGGTGATGCTAAGACTTGGTTTAATTCTCTTGATCCTGGTTGTGTGCGTAGTCCCCAGGATATGATGTATTACTTCTCTGCTAAATATTTTCTTGCTCATAAGAAACAAGCTGCCTTACGGGAAATATATAACTTTGTGCAAATTGAAGAAGAGAGTCTCCCACAAGCTTGGGGGAGGCTTCTCCAATTGCTTAATGCTTTGCCTGATCATCCTCTTGAGATGCATGATATACTTGATGCCCTTTATAATGGACTAACCGATGCTTCCAGAGACCACCTGGATAGTTGTGCTAGTTGTGTTTTCAGGGAAAGAACAGTTGAACAAGCTGAACTACTATTGAATAATATGCTGGCCAATGAAAATAATTGGACACTTCCTGAACCAGCCCCTAAGCCAACTCGAAAGAAAGAGGTGTTCTATTTCTCAGTTCTGAAGATATGCAAGAGGCGAAGAAATATATGAAAGAAAAAGGTATTAAAGCTGAAGATGTTAAGAATTTACCACCTATTAAAGAAATACATGGTCTTGATAACCCGACACAGGTAGTAAATGTAAATTCTCTTTATAGATTTGATGAAGGTGATATTCCTTGTTACAAGTCTGCTAGCCAATGCTTAGATGAGTTTGACAATTTTATTGTGAAACAAGAAAACTTCAATGCTTATGTTGGTAGACAATTACAACACAATGCTTATATGATTGAACGCTTGAGTGATTATCTGTCTAGAGCTAAAGGTGAACCGAAATTCATTAGTATACATGCTTCTATGGTCACCACTCAAGTAGAACAAGTACTTCAGGCTCAGAATGATTTTCTCAATGAATTAAATAGTAAGAATAATGACTATGCTGTTAGAGTTGCAACTAGAGGTGGTAAAATGACTCAGGAACCTCTGTATCCTGAAGGCCACCCTAAGAGAATTGAGCAAGATTCACAGAGAGCTAATTTAGATGCACCTAGTTCTTCTAAGAAGAAGAAAAAGAAAAATGATATGACTTTGCATGCTTCTAGTGAACCTGTAGCTGACACACCTGAGAATCCCAATGATATATCTATTTCTGATGCTGAGACACAATCTGGTAATGAATATGAACCTAGTGATAATATTAATGACGATGTTCATGATGATGCTCAACCTAGCAATGATAATGATGTAGAGATTGAACCTGATGTTGATCTTGATAACCCACAATCAAAGAATCAACGCTATCATAAGAGAGACTTTGTTGCTAGGAAGCATGGTAGGGAAAGAGAACCATGGGTTCAGAAACCCATGCCTTTTCCTCCGAAACCATCCAAGTAAAAGGATGATGATGATTTTGAGCGCTTTGCTGAAATGATTAGACCTATCTTTTTGCGTATGCATTTGACGGATGTGCTTAAAACAAATCCTTATGCTAAGTATATGAAAGATATTATTACCAACAAAAGAAAGATACCTGAAGTAGAAATTTCCACCATGCTTGCCAATTACACTTTTAAGGGTGGAATGCCTAAGAAATTAGGAGATCCAGGAGTACCTACTATACCTTGCGCCATTAAGAAAAACTATGTTAAAACTGCTCTGTGTGATCTTGGAGCCGGTGTTAGTGTTATGTCTCTCTCTTTATATCGTAGACTTGACTTGAGTAAGTTGACACCTACTGAAATATCTTTGCAAATGGCTGATAAATCAACTGCTATACATGTCGGTATTTGTGAGGATGTGCCTGTTGTAGTTGCAAATGTTACTATTCTAACGGACTTTGTTATACTTGATATTCCTGAGGACGATAGTATGTCTATTATTCTTGGAAGACCCTTTTTGAATACTGCAGGGGCTGTTATTGATTGCAACAAAGGCAATGTCACTTTTCATGTCAATGGTAATGAGCATATGGTACACTATCCGAGGAAACAACCTCAGGTCCACAGTATCAATTATATTGGAAAAATTTCAACTATTACTATTGGAGCTTTTGAATTTCCTCTTCCTACTATCAAGAAGACATATGACATCCTTATTTTTGGGGACATACACATCCCCATTGAGGTAACCTAGTGTTATTCAAAAATTCTCCGGTTTCATGTTACTCGGAAAGAGTTTATTAACAAGACCCGATCAACCTTGTTAATGGATTCCTTTTGATGAGCATGGGATAGGTGAATCTAGATAGCACAAATTCTGTACCCTCCTTTTACTTTCTGTTAATTAGGATAAATAAAGCAAACATAGTATTTTCTGTCTGTTTCCAGACTTATCCGTGCAATAAAAAAAATATCCCGAAAATAAAAGTTCTCCAAATACCATGAAAATGAAATATGATTTTTTCTAGAATATTTGAGAAAATATGGCAGAGAACACACATCGAGGGGAGCCAGCACCAGTCCATGAGGGTCCAGGGTGCGCCCCCTGCCCAGGGCGCGCCCCCTGCCTCGTGGGCCCCACGTGGCCCCCCTCCACTTATTCCTGCACCCATGCTCTTCTTCTTCTTCCCACAAAAATCACCAACCAGCTCAAACCCGAGTTCTAGCTCATCTTGCTGCCATTTTTGATCTCCTTGCTCAAAGCACCATTCACCAAACTATTTGGGGAGATTGTTCCTTGGTATGTGACTCCTCCATTGGTCCAATTAGTTTTTGTTCTAGTGCTTTATTTGTTGCAAATTTTTGCTGCTGTGGTGACCTGGTTCTTGAGCTTGCATGTCAAATTTTCTTGGTCCCAAGTAGTTCTAATGCATGATATAGGCTCTAGGCACTTACAGGAGTTGTTGCTATCAATCTTGTTGAGTTTGGTTAACTTTTATTTTGAGTTACTAAAAATTTCAGAAAACTTCAGAAAAATGCCTATGAAAAACTTCCAAGGTGGTTCTTCTAGGAAGCAAGAACCGAGTCTCGCGTTCCGTGAGCCAGACGATGAACTACCGAGGGATGCTGATGTGCGGCCTTGTGAATGGCCGTCCGATGACTTTATGGATTAGGCTGGCATCAAGGATGAATTTTACGCATACGTGTGCAACGCTGACCTCGAGGGCTTCATACAAGATAAGTGCCTTCAATACCATGGCTTAACTGATAGCTTTGTGAGAAGGTTTAAATTTTCATCTGCACGTAATTCTCACACTGTCCTGTTTGACCTTTATGATAAATCCTATACCATGGACTTAGAGGATTTTAATGATGCTTGTAAGCTCCCTCAGTGGGGCAGTATGGGTGATCCTCGCAAATCTGAATTTAGAGATTTCCTTACTAGTATCACTGTGGGGGAATCTAGAGAAATCACACAGGCTACCATAGGGAGCATTCATTTTCCTGCTATTCATTACTTTGCTCTCTTTATCGGTACATGCATAAACGGTAAGGATGAGGCATGCCACATGTTTGTCCCTGATCTTAGCGTTCTCAGGATTGCTATACTAGGTGATAGACAATATAACTTGGGAGCCATTGTTGCACGTAGGCTGCACCATAATGGATTGCATGGAGATTTATTTGGTGGGATTTATGCCACTCGCATAGCCCGCCATCTTGGTGTGCCTGTCCATGAAAATGATGAACCTTTACCTCTTGCTCATTTAGATTGCCATGCTATGACTAGTCACCGGTTTATAGAGTGGGATGATCAAACCCTCAAATATCGATTAATCTTTAACAGGCAGCATGCCATCCCTATTTTTCTTCCTGCCCCCACTTTGTTTAACTTTCAGGCAAAAGGAAGATACACTATAACTATGGCGGAGGCAAATGCTTATTATAACATGACGGAAGCAGCCCGCCTTCGAGCTACAGCTCAACATGTAGTGGCTGCTGCATCTCAGTACAACCCCAACTACAACTCTAGATATCCGTCAGGCCAATACTGGCCATAGACCAACTTAGGCAAAAGCGTAAGCTTGGGGGAGTACGTGTTTCTCACCGACCTTACATTCATGTTCACACACTTATTCTAGTTGTCGGTGCTCACACTCTTTCACTGTACCATCCATGCTAAGTTTTAATTTCTTTTTCTTAGTCTTTTTCTTGTGTGCTAGAAAAACCCAGAAAAATTTATTAAATATTAGTTGTAGCTTCTAGCTAGTTTACTTTCTTCACTTGTAGTATTAGTTAAAATGAAAACTCAAAAAGATTTCCCGTTCTTCTTTTGCTTGTTGGGAGCTTTCCCGTGTAAATAGTTTTTTTCTTTTCTTTGGGGGTTAAGAGTAGAAGATCATGATTGAAATTGCTTAGTGGCTCTCATATGCTTTGTTGTCAACTTAACCTTGAGCCACATTACCTTGTCTTCTCTCTTGTATAAAATGTCTACAGATTCCAGCTTAGTCCAATGCACGTGCACTATTATTATTATCCACACCGTTCGGTCGTGCGAGTGAAAGGCAATAAGGATGATATATGATGAACTAATTGAGATGAGAAAAGCTGGTATGAACGCGACCTCTCTTGTTTTTGTAAATATGATGGCTCATCGTTCCTGATTCAGCTTGTTATGAATGAAACATGCTTGCAATGACAATTAGAGATCATAGCTGCTTATGCCATGCTTAATTAGCTGAGAGTTTATAATGGTCTATCTTGCGTGGCAACATGATATTAAAATAGTTGTGATGTGGTATGATGGGGTGGTATCCTCCTTTGAACGATTTAAGTGATCTGACTTGGCACATGTTCACGCATGTAGTTGAAACAAATCAACATAGCCTTCACGATATTTATGTTCATGGTGATTTATATCCTACTCATGCTTGCATTCATTGTTGATTAATTTTAATGCATGTTCATGACTATTGTTGATCTCTAGCTGGTCGCTTCCCAGTCTCCTTCTAGCCTTCATCTGTACTAAGCGACAATACTGCTTGTGCATCCACTTCTATAAACCTCAAAGTTATTCCATATGAGTCCACCATACCTTCCTATATGCGGTATTTACCTACCATTCCAAGTAAATTTGTATGTGCCAAACTCTAAACCTTCAAATGAAATTCTGTTTTGATGCTCGAACAGCTCATGTATCAACTAGGACTGTCTATATCTTCCTTGCTAGGTGGGTTATTCTCACGATGAGTGGACTCCGCTCATCATTCATGAGAAAATGGTTGGTAACCGGGATGCCCGGTCCCATGCTCAAATCATAATAATTAAACAAAACTCCCCCAGGGCTATTGCTTGTTTGGACGGTACCCCATGGATTCGGATGGTTGTGGAGTGTGCTTGTTGGTGGTTGGGGGTGTATAAACTTTACCATTCAGTTTGGGAACCGCCTATAATGTGCGTAGCATGGGAGATATCGAGATTATTGGTTGTTATGTTGACAATGAAAGTATACCGCTCAAAATGTTATTCATCTCTATTTAAAAATCGAGCTCTGGCACCTCTACAAATCCCTGCTTCCCTCTGCGAAGGGCCTATATATTTATTTTTATGCAGAGTCATCATCCTCTTATTAAAGAGCACCAGTAGGAGAGCACCTCTGTCATTTGCATGTATTACTATTAATTTGCATTGAGTGTGATCATGACTGGATATCTTTTACCATGAATTACAATGTCTAGTTAGTCCTTGATCTTTAAAGGTGCTCTGCATTTATGTTTTGCCGTCTCAAAAAGGGCTAGCGAGATACCATCTTGGTATATCATATCATGATTGTTTTGAGAAAGTGTTGTCATCCGAGGTTTATTATTATTGCTCGCTAGTTGATTATGCCATTGATGTGAGTAGTCTTGAGACCTGAAAATTATTGTGAATGTGGTTAGTTCATGATCTTGTTGAAAACCTGAATGTTGGCTTACATATTTACAACAACAAGAGCAAACAGAGTTTATCAAAGTTTTTCTTTATCACTTTCAGTTTATCAACTGAATTGCTTGAGGACAAGCAAATGTTCAAGCTTGGGGGAGTTGATACGTCTCCAACGTATCTACTTTTCCAAACACTTTTGCCCTTGTTACGGACTCTAACTTGCATGATTTGAATGGAACTAACTCGGACTGACGCTGTTTTCAGCAGAATTGCCATGGTGTTGTTTTTGTGCAGAAATAAAAAGTTCTCGGAATGACCTGGAACTCCACAGAGATTTATTTTGGAAAATATAAAAAATATCTGCAAGAAGATCCATACCAGGGGGCCCACACCCTGTCCACGAGGGTGGGGGGCACGCCCCCCCCCCTGCCTCGTGGGCCCCCTGGTGCTCCACTGACGTATCCCCAGATCCTATAAGTTCACTTTCGGGGATAAAAAAATCAAGGAGAAAGAATTATCGCGTTTCATGAGACGGAGCCGCCGCCAAACCCTAATCTCTCTCGGGAGGGCTGATCTGGAGTCCGTTCGGGCTCCGGAGAGTGGAGATCGTCGCCATCGTCATCATCAACCTTCCTCCATCACCAATTCCATGATGCTCACCGCCGTGCGTGAGTAATTCCATCGTAGGCTTGCTGGACGGTGATGGATTGGATGGGATCTATCATTTAATCGAGTTAGTTTTGTTAGGGTATGATCCCTAGTATCCACTATGTTCTGAGATTGATGTTGCTATGACTTTGCTATGCTTAATGCTTGTCACTAGGGCCCGAGTGCCATGATTTCAGATCTGAACCTATTATGTTTCCATGAATATATGTGTGTTCTTGATCCTATCTTGCAAGTCTATAGTCACCTACTATGTGTTATGATCTGGCAACCCCGAAGTGACAATAATCGGGACCACTCCCGGTGATGACCATAGTTTTAGGAGTTCATGTATTCACTATGTCTTAATGCTTTGGTCCGGCACTCTATTAAAAGGAGGCCTTAATATCCCTTAGTTTCCAATAGGACCCCGCTGCCACGGGAGGGTAGGACAAAAGATGTCATGCAAGTTCTTTTCCATAAGCACGTATGACTATATTTGGAATACATGCCTACAATGCATTGATGAACTGTAGCTAGTTCCGTGTCACCGTAGGTTATAACTTCTACGTGATGAATTGCATCCGACATAATTTCCCATCACCGATCCAATGCCTACGAGTTTTTTCACATATTGCTTGTTGCTTATTTACTTTTCCGTTCCTACTATTACAAAAACTACAAAAACACTACAATTACTTTTATTGCTGCTACCGCCACTATCATATTACTTTGCTACTAAACTATCTTGATGCAGATACTAAGTTTCTAGGTGTGGTTGAATTGACAACTCAGCTGCTAATACTTAAGAGTATTCTTTGGCTCCCCTTGTGTCGAATCAACAAATTTGGGTTGAATAATTTACCCTCGAAAACTGTTGCGATCCCCTACACTTGTGGGTTATCAATAGGCATCCCGCCGCGGCCAGCGGAGCACCCCTATCCCTGTTCCCCGGAGCAGGGCCACGCATTGCTCAGGAGGCCCATGGTCGTGGACCGCCGGCAATCCACCCTAGGATGGAGGCGAACCCGCAACTCCGTAACCCGCCCGAAGACAGGTAAGATCTAAGTGAAATACAATGGCAACTAAGCTCGGGAAGCTCAAGGACGCACATCCCAGGTTCGGATTCAAGCACCAAAGGAAGGAAAATGGAATATCAGTTTACACACATAGGGGGCTCCCCGCATCAAGACGCCCTCACACCCTACATGGTCTCTTGCAATTCTGTTCGTGCAGGGTCAGAGCAAAAAGACACAAGCTCAACTGGACACATCGCTCGCCGCGCCGTCCGAGTCGCTCTCGTGTGCGCCGCCGGCGCTGTCGCTCGACACGTCTCCATCATCTTCAACCACGCCGCCTTCATCCGCCACAACCACGGCTTCGTCATCGTCGACGGTGAAGGTCTGGACCAGAGCATCCACGTGGTTGTCCACCCAGTGCGCCAAGTTGTCTCGGACAGCCCCAGGCATGGGGGCGATGGCAGCGTCGAAGTCAAAGTCAGGATTAATGCTCTGTAGGTAGCTGAAGACCCGGGAGAACGCACGCCCCAGGAGGCTCCGGCTCTTCTCTGCGACAAGACGGAGGGCCTTCATGACCTCGTTCTCCAGACGCGTCACAACTTCGGTGAAGAAGACAAGATGACCAGCGTAATCCTCCATGTGGGGACCGGGGGCATTCTCCTCGCAGATGGCCCCCAACGCCCGGTTGACCTTCGCCCGAAGAGTCCGCAGCATGGGGACGTGCTCGTGCTGCACCAGTAGTCGACGGCCGGCCTCGTCCTCTCTTTGCTGCGCAAGAACTGCGACGTAATCAGCTCGTCGCGGGAGCAAGGCCAAGTCCTCCTGCGCGGAGGCCAGCTCAGCCTGGGCTGCAGCGGCGGCCCTCTCACTCAGCTCTGCTTCTCTCAGCCTCGTCCTGAGGGCAGTAGTCCTCCCGTCGGCCTCCGCTCGCTGGAGCTCTAACTTCAAGTTATTCCCCTCGGCGAGGTCCGCGCGAGCCTTCGCCACCCTACGGTCGATTTCCTCCTGGACCCTGGCCTCGCGAGCGGAGACGGCGTCCTCAGCCAGGGTCACGTGGCGCTCCCTCGCCTCCAGCCTCTCAAGCTCAAGGTTGCGCTCCACGGCTTCTAGCATGAGCGCCTCCTCGTGCCGTAGGATCTCCGCCTTTTCGAAGGGCATTCCCCTCATCGACGCCAGGGCGGCCCTGCGTGCCTCAGCTCGCTCCTCCAAGTCGGCGTTCAAAGCCTGAAGCTCCAGCAGGCGCCTCTCCGCGGCCTCGCTGCGGGCATTGGCTTCCCTGGCCTCCTCCATGGCTTGGGCGCAGGCTTCTCGAGAGACCGCGAGGGACGCGTCTGCCTTCGCATTAGTGCGCTCGTGCTGAAGGCGCCCGAGGTTAAGGGCCACCCCCAGTCGGCGCCACTTGTCCAACAGTTGGAGACCCTCAACCTCAAGACAGGCGTCGCCTCCCTTGAGCTCTTCCCCAAGTCGGCCCAACGCATTCATCGCCTCCCGAAGAAGCTCGCGGTGGGCGGCCCTACGCCTGCGCGCTGACTCAAACAGAAGGCCAGGGCCATCCTCGGTGCCAGGAACAGTTAAAGAGGCCTAAGGAGACTCGCCTTCCTCGGGAGGCGGGGCATGGGTCTCCTCCGCCTCAGTTGTCTCTCGGGCCCTGGCCAGGACCTGGAGGGGCTGGGACCCACTAGTTGAAGAAGACGCCAGGGCCCAGGCGGCCCCGCCGTGTCCAACGATCATGGGGGGAGCCCTTGGCACGCCCCCCAGTTCCCGGGAGGGGCCGCGAAGAAGGAGCGGCCAAAACGCGGGGTCAGTGCGCCAGGCCGGCGCATCCGACCTCGCAGACGTCCTCGTGCCAGAGGCGGCGTATCGACCGAGGGCGCTCTGAGCTAACAAAGAGCTCGGGGCTGTAGGGGGCGGCTCCGCAGTAGGCGTCGTCGCCTTGACAGGAGGGGCCCTAAGGAATGATGGTCATGAAGGAAGGCAACGCACCAGAAGTTACGAAGATAAGCTAATCACTCGTCTATGGCGATGTATTTCCTCAGCTTCAGCGGTTGGAAGGCAACGTCACCACGGCTGGGAGACCAGGTCCTCTTGCGGGGAGCTTCGAAGTTCGGCTGGAGCCGGCCGAAGTCCCGGAACCGATTGGCGATAGCAGGCACAACCGGGGCGTCTCCGGACGAGGCGCCCCCAGAGGCGCCAGGTCGGGCGGGGCCCCTGCCTCCGCCTCAGGACGATGCGAAGAGGCCACGGGGGCTTCGGCCTCGGGAGCATCAGGCGGCGCTTCCACCTCAGCCGCCCCTTCCGGGCAATTCTCCTGAGCTCCGGAGGGCTGCACCTCAGGAACCTCAGGAGGTGTCAACGCGGAAGTAGAGGTGTCACCAGCACCCAGCAGCGGCCGTCCCCCTGCACCCACTTCTGGATGAACATGTCAACAGCAGCAGGCAAGGGATCCACACAGACAGGGTTCTCGCGAGACCCAACAAGGCCGAGCGGACGAAGCCTCCATTCATCAAAGGAGGGCATCTGCCTCACAAACTCCACCCTGTTTGAGCAGCAGTACAGGAGGCAACCCTCCTCTGGCAGGCGGGCTGGCGTTGGGTCTCCCGTCAAGACCTCAAGCACCGTGCCTCGCGAGGGAGGACAGACACTTGGAGCCTCATGCGGTCCCCCATGCCCGAGAAGGCCCACATCGGTCGGGAGTGGCACTGAAGCGGGGCGATGCGGCGCTGGATGAACTCCCTCGCCACCATAGGCGCCGTCACTCCAAGCCTCTGCAGCCTGGAGAATCAGATCCAAACGGGAGCCAGCTTCCAGTCCACGAGCCTCGTGTTGCTCCAGCCAGAGCTCGGAGCGGCTGGAATCCATGGTGGAAGCAGCAGGGGGCTGCGCACCTAACATCGACGAACACCCACCGCTTCCTGAAGCCGCCAACAATCATCGCCAGGTCGAATTCGATGCTCGAGCCAGCCGTCGCCGCGATGGTCTGGAAAGACACGCATCCGGAGCACTGGAGCGCATCCTTCAGATGGAACGAGAAGAAGTGGCGAAGCAAGGCCACGGAGGGAACAACGCCCACCATGGCTTCACAGACAAAGGCAAAAATAGCAAGGAGGATGATGGACTGAGGATCAAGATGCAGCGCGCTGATCTGATAATGCAAAAGCACCGCATTGAAGAAATCAGAGAAGGGGGGATCAGGCCAGCCCAAAGGGCATGAAGATGGGGGGGGGAGGATCAGGCGAGCCCAAAGGGCGTGAAGATGGAGGGGGGCCTCGATGGCCGACCTATCGATCTCGGCGTGGGAAGCGGGCTAGGCCACTGTCTCCCCCCATTCGTTGGAGTCAGCGGCAAGTGCTGGGCGCACCTTGTCCATCATCTCTTCGTTGATCACCACCGACTGCTCGGTGGCGGGCCTGAAGACTGGCAGCGTGGGAGCCGAGGCGCAAGGCTCCGCCCCCTCTTCCCTCTATCTACCGGAGGCCATGATGGTGGAGGAAGTTGGTGATGAGGCAAGCCGGGAAAGAAGGTTCATAAGATGAAGGAACCACAGGGCACGTTGCTAGCAGAGGAGGCAGAGTTGAGCAGGTAACAGTGGCCGTCCGGCCGGGCAAAAATTGAGGCTATATGGGGAAGTGGAGACACCCACGTCCCGTCAGTCGCCACGCGTCAGTCACGGCCGCAGGCTTTTGGGGCCCACGGACTTGGCCCTTGTCTTCGCTGCGAAGCCAAGCCCGAGCGCACATTCGGCCCAGGGGCTACTATCGGCGTTCTGGGAACGAGGGTACCCAGACTTTCCTGCCTGCGGCCCAGGGCGTGGCTCACCAGGCGGCCTGTTACGGCCCGACATCTTCAGCGACCACTCAAGACCCTTGCGAGGGGCAAAGCCTCGCGAGGCGGATGACACAAGGCATCCCCTGAGGCGGCCTCACCAGGCCGGCTTGTGAGGATCGGAAATATCGAGGCGAGGGACACCTCGTGAGGTCCTCGTGACGTGAGCAGTGACGACCAAGGCCAGGCGGGCGCCAGCGGGCACAGAGTGCCAGTTTCCTCTTTGGTGCTAAAGGAGTAGGTGCAGGCGAAGAGTCCCGAGGCATCAGGCAAATGTTTCCATATCGGTGCAACAAGACCAAGACCAGCAGGATAGCAGAACGGAGGTCATCGCGGAGCCCATGACGGCGTCACCACCAGAGCCTTTGGCAGGCGAAGAGCACCTTTTGTGAGGATAGCTTGTACTACCTGCCCCCCTTCAAATTTGGCCGTTGTGGGATCCCTTCCCGCTCAATATTTGGGAAGAGGACCCGGACCACTATAATAGGACTAGCCACCACCATTGGGATCATTTCATCTTGGGCTGATCAGATAGAAGGACACACACCATAAGCTCACCCGAGCACAAGAACCCCTCTCCACATGAGGCAGTTCATCCATGTACTAGTTCTTCATCAGTCTACAAGGCAATCCACCACACCACACTGGATTAGGGTATTACACCACAACGGTGGCCCGAACCAGTATAAACCTTGTGTCCCTTGTTCCTCGGATCTGACGAGCTAGGCCTAGGGTTGTTGGGTAGAAGAGCTAGGGCGGAAGGAGAGATCTTCGTGCGCACCCCAGAGTTCGAACCTTAAGGGTTTTGCCGGAACCCGAGATCTGACACACGTGAATGCCCGTTTCCATCCGACCGGACATGGCAAATTCTGCCCAAATGCTCGGAATGACCGACACTTCCCATATCCAGTTCATATCTGGGGCGGATATGGGGACACCCATATACACCGGCCACGTAGGATCCGTCCCTGAAAGTGCAACTAATCCCCGGGTGGTTTTGGCAATTAATAACAACATATATATCATTGAACTAATAGTTACTTGAGAATCATTTCAGAGAAGTTCAGTGATATGGGTATGGCAATGACTGAAGAAGTGGACCCCTCAAAATGCTAAGGCAAGCATTGGCAAAAGCTCAAGACTCCATTTTTGGTTTAGTGATCAAAGATCACATTGAGTCCATAGGAAAAGCCAATACTATTAAAAGGGGATGAGGTTGTGTTGATGATCTGGTTGCTCAAGTGCTTAGTGATATATCTCCTTTAACTATCAGCAACTTTCACTACAATACACACTCATAAGTAATCTCGGACAAACCGATTCTTCCAACTCAGTCCCACCGAGATGAACCACCTCAGCCATAAGCCAAACCCTAGAAATATCGGTCAATGCGAGTTTGAGATCGATCTCACCGAAATACGGGCTGCCAACCTTCTGTAACCGTTTGACATCATTTCGGAATATCCGAGTTGATGATTTCGGTCTCACCGAAACTGGCAAGTTCCTATCTTTACTCAAATCGGACAAACCGTTTGACATCATTTTCTATCTTATTGTGTGAGCATGTTGAATGCATGATTTTATCCATTCGAGGACATCCATTTGTTGTTTTGATTGTTTTGATTTTTCTGGCCAAATGGATGGACAAGAATGCCTAAGCACCTTCCCTAGCTATCTATGCTTTCTTGTCTCAAATTCTATTCATGCTCATATCACAAACTTTGAACAAGTCATTTTCGGACCCTCCGAGTGAGGAGCACTCGGAGCCACCGATCCGTCTAAGGCTGACTTCCAAAACCTTCTAAGTCAATTTCGGTCAGACCAACTTCTCCCACTCGGTCCAACCGAAACGCTTAGACTGATCTAGGTTTCATCTCGGTGAAACCGAGTTCTACATCTCGGCGTGACCGATATGCGTAACTGCATAGCAGTTATCCATCTCGGTGTCACCGTGTTTTTCAACTCGGTCCCACCGACAGCAAGGGGATATAAATACTGAGGGCAGCGCGCGATTTTTCCTTCAAACGTTTTCGCCCCCAAGTCCCCTGCTGCCGTCGCCCTGATCTCCGGATCGTCGCCGTCGTCGTCAACGGTTTTTCTCCTCCGCGCCGTTGCCGCCGTAGAGGGACTCCACCAAGTTAGGGTGAGTCTCGATCCCTCTTGTGCTCCCCATCCGACTCTTTGCACGATTGGTTTGCCCTGCATCTGGCCACGATTGAAAAATTCCTTAACATCAGATCGTTCTAGTTTCGAGCAAAATTCTTAGGTTTAGGTTTCCACGGAACACATCTCGGTGAAACCGGTTTTAATTTTTCGGTGTGACCGATTTGGCCTCTGGCCATTGCACTGCACTTTCGGTCTAACCGAGTTGTGCAAATCGGTGTGACCGAAGTATGGTTTTAGTGAAACCCTAGAGTATCGGCAGGACCGAAACCCATTTCGGTCCAACCGAAAGTGGTGTGTAAGTTTCTGTTATACACTTCGGATTCACCGAAACTGAAAATCGGTTTGACCGAAATGCATTCTGTGAAAACTTAAAACTAAGATTTGAACTCATTTTTTTGCAAAAACCTCTGCAGTTTGTGATAACTCTTCTACTCTGCCTATACCTTATCTATTCACAGGTTGTCAGCCAGTCAGATGCCAGTGACAGCCAGAACAGGTCAGAATCACCGTTTGCAGAGATTCCTGAGGCAGATACTAGTCCTGAGGCTAGTAGTCCTATTGATGATGGTGAGAGGAGTACACCTAGTGGCTTGCCTCCTGCAGCCACCAGAACCAGAAAGCAGAGAAATTCTGATGATGAGGACTCTGACTTCATTGCTGAGGAAGTAACCTCCAAGCCCAAGAGAAAGGTTGTTGCCAAAGAGCAACAAGGGCAGCAGTCGAAGAAAGGCACCAGCAAGGTCAAGCAATCAGTTGTTGCCAAGAAGCTGAACTTGGAAGAGCCAGCCCCAAGTAAAGTGAAGAAAACTTCCAAGAGGAAGAGGGTAGTGTATGCTGAACCTCATGCAGATGCAGCAGTTGAAGAAGAAGAAGAAGAAACACCCCAGCCTGCTCCTCAGAAGCAGAAACTCATGGGTGATGCAATTAGGGCTCAAGCCACTTCTAAGCCCAAGAAGCCTGCTCAAGCTAAGGCAGCTCCAGCAAAGCCTTCTGCCAAGCCCAAGAGGACAACCAGGAACATTCCAGCGTCTGAGAAGAACAAAGGTGATGTGCCACCGTCTGAGTCTGAAGAAGAACATGTGTTGCTGAAGCTCCGTCCAAAACTGCCACTCCACAACGATGCTCATCCTCAAGCCGAGGATATGAAGGCAAGGAAAGATAGATGTCTCAGGCTATGGAGACAATCTGATCCATATGCCGTGAGGAGAAGGACTGCTGTGGACCCCAGATTCCACACCAGAGAGCAGCAGGACTTCTATGAGACTGTGCTAATGGACAAGAAGCCTATTGTTGCAGATACCAGGTACGTTGACTGGAAGTACATTGACAGTGAAGAGCACCGAGATTTCTTTCCCCATGTGCATGAGAGCTTCACTGCATGTGGAGTTGATGAGTTCGTGGGTTAGAAACTGACAGATTGGAACGATGAGATGATTATGCAGTTCTACGCCACAACCCACTTCTATCCTGATGGCAAGATCACCTGGATGACTGAAGGTCAAAGGTTTTCTTCGTCTGTTGAAGAATGGGCAGAACTTCTGAATGCTCCAGTGCAAAGAGAGGACGACATTGATGTCTATGGGATTCCTAAGAAGAACCATGATTCCATGAAGAACATGTACAAGGAGATCCCCGCAGCAGATTTGGAAGGGTGGAAGCTTGGCTCAGTGTACTATCTCCAGGCAGGTCTACCTACCACAAACACTATTCTGAGGCATACCTTGATGCCCAAGTCTGGAGACCATCGCATGATTCGAGGCTATTCTATCAACATGCTGCACATACTTGATGCGAAGGCACCTTTCAAGGTGATGGACTTAATGGTAGAGACCATTAAGAGGACTGCAGCTGACCAGAAGAGGTCATGTGGATTTGCCCCGCAGATTCAGATGCTTATCAATGCCAAGTTTTGCACGGGCAAATTCATGTTGGATAGGAAGCACTTACCACTGCAGCCAGAGCATGAAGATAATGTTGTTGTGATGGATGAGGAGGATCCAACTTCGGTTGAAGGTCAAGCCAAGATTGAAGCTGCTAGGAAAGCCAAAGCTGATAAAGAGGCAGCAGCAGCAGCAGCTAAACCAAAGAGCTTCAGAGAGCAGATTCTTGAAGCTACCCAGAGGATTGAACAACGCCTGGCCAGCATTGAACAATCTCAGGAGAGCCTAGAGAGGATTGTTGACGACAAGATCCACGCTCTGGACGTGAAGCTGACCGAGATTCAGGTGACCGTCAACAAGCTTGAGGCAGACATGGAGGAAGCAAGGCAGGACAGAGCAGAGCTCATGCAGGATGACCTAGTCCAGGACTCTCATCGCCAGACTGCTCAGGTTCCCAGAGGATCCCGATCAGCAGCTATCCCAGTGACTGACTCCAGGGCTACCACTTCAGCACCTCCTACAGCTCCAGCAGTCACTCCAGCCACAGCTCCAGCATCCACTCCTCCAGTGCAGACATCAGCTGAAGTCTTCGCCGATGCCGTCATATCTACTCCGACATCTACCCAGACAGGAGCCGCCAGCAGAGCCCACAGTGACGTTTAGCTCTATGCTTTTTCGAACTTTTTGGTAACTTGTTGCCAAAGGGGGAGAAATTGTATAGATCATAGGGCTTCGAGAGAGAGAGTGCTCTTTCGTTCTTTTGCCGGTTTTCTTTGAGATACATTTGGTTCTTTTGGTTCTTGAAACTTTCAGTGTGCTTGATACTACGTTTGATGCTACCTTAATGAGTGCTTAGTCATACTATGCTTTAATGTGTGCTTAATGCTTATCATATGCTATTCCTTTTTGTATGGCTATTTACTCATGTCTTGGTGATTTGGTGCATGTTATTCATTCTTATCATTTTGTGCGCTCCACCAAAATGTATGTGACATGGAAGAGTGACCCATAATCCTAATCGATTGTGCATTTGCATTCAAACGCAAATTTTAAATAATGCACAAATTTAGGGGGAGCTCTTGCTTATCACATACTTCTCAAAGCGACGATATTATTCATTGATTATATCCTTTGTCGAAGCTTTGATCTATATGTTGTCATCAATTACCAAAAAGAGGGAGATTGAAAGTGCAACTAATCCCCGGGTGGTTTTGGCAATTAATAACAACATATATATCATTGAACTAATAGTTACTTGAGAATCATTTCAGAGAAGTTCAGTGATATGGGTATGGCAATGACTGAAGAAGTGGACCCCTCAAAATGCTAAGGCAAGCATTGGCAAAAGCTCAAGACTCCATTTTTGGTTTAGTGATCAAAGATCACATTGAGTCCATAGGAAAAGCCAATACTATTAAAAGGGGATGAGGTTGTGTTGATGATCTGGTTGCTCAAGTGCTTAGTGATATATCTCCTTTAACTATCAGCAACTTTCACTACAATACACACTCATAAGTAATCTCGGACAAACCGATTCTTCCAACTCAGTCCCACCCAGATGAACCACCTCAGCCATAAGCCAAACCCTAGAAATATCGGTCAATCCGAGTTTGAGATCGGTCTCACCGAAATACGGGCTGCCAACCTTCTGTAACCGTTTGACATCATTTCGGAATATCCGAGTTGATGATTTCGGTCTCACCGAAACTGGCAAGTTCCTATCTTTACTCAAATCGGACAAACCGAGATGGTATTTTCGGTCCCACCGAAAACCCCAACGTTCGCTATATTTGAACTTTCGGTCAGACCGAGTTGTCAACTTCGGTCTCACCGAGATTGCTCAATTATGTGTGTAACGGTTGGATTTTGTGTGGAGGCAGAGTTGAGCAGGTAACAGTGGCCGTCCGGCCGGGCGAAAATTGAGGCTATATGGGGAAGTGGAGACGCCCACGTCCCGTCAGTCGCCACACGTCAGTCACGGCCGCAGGCTTTTGGGGCCCACGGACTTGGCCCTTGTCTTCGCTGCGAAGCCAAGCCCGAGCGCACATTCGGCCCAGGGGCTACTATCGGCGTTCTGGGAACGAGGGTACCCAGACTTTCCTGCCTGCGGCCCAGGGCGTGGCTCACCAGGCGGCCTGTTACGGCCCGACATCTTCAGCGACCACTCAAGACCCTTGCGAGGGGCAAAGCCTCGCAAGGCGGATGACACAAGGCATCCCCTGAGGCGGCCTCACCAGGCCGGCTTGTGAGGATCGGAAATATCGAGGCGAGGGACACCTCGTGAGGTCCTCGTGACGTGAGCAGTGACGACCAAGGCCAGGCGGGCGCCAGCGGGCACAGAGTGCCAGTTTCCTCTTTGGTGCTAAAGGAGTAGGTGCAGGCGAAGAGTCCCGAGGCATCAGGCAAATGTTTCCTTATCGGTGCAACAAGACCAAGACCAGCAGGATAGCAGAACGGAGGTCATCGCGGAGCCCATGACGGCGTCACCACCAGAGCCTTTGGCAGGCGAAGAGCACCTTTTGTGAGGATAGCTTGTACTACCTGCCCCCCTTCAAATTTGGCCGTTGTGGGATCCCTTCCCGCTCAATATTTGGGAAGAGGACCCGGACCACTATAATAGGACTAGCCACCACCATTGGGATCATTTCATCTTGGGTTGATCAGATAGAAGGACACACACCATAAGCTCACCCGAGCACAAGAACCCCTCTCCACATGAGGCAGTTCATCCATGTACTAGTTCTTCACCAGTCTACAAGGCAATCCACCACACCACACTGGATTAGGGTATTACACCACAACGGTGGCCCGAACCAGTATAAACCTTGTGTCCCTTGTTCCTCGGATCTGACGAGCTAGGCCTAGGGTTGTTGGGTAGAAGAGCTAGGGCGGAAGGAGAGATCTTCGTGCGCACCCCAGAGTTCGAACCTTAAGGGTTTTGCCGGAACCCGAGATCTGACACACGTGAATGCCCGTTTCCATCCGACCGGACATGGCAAATTCTGCCCAAATGCTCGGAATGACCGACACTTCCCATATCCAGTTCATATCTGGGGCGGATATGGGGACACCCATATACACCGGCCACGTAGGATCCGTCCCTGAAAGTGCAACTAATCCCCGGGTGGTTTTGGCAATTAATAACAACATATATATCATTGAACTAATAGTTACTTGAGAATCATTTCAGAGAAGTTCAGTGATATGGGTATGGCAATGACTGAAGAAGTGGACCCCTCAAAATGCTAAGGCAAGCATTGGCAAAAGCTCAAGACTCCATTTTTGGTTTAGTGATCAAAGATCACATTGAGTCCATAGGAAAAGCCAATACTATTAAAAGGGGATGAGGTTGTGTTGATGATCTGGTTGCTCAAGTGCTTAGTGATATATCTCCTTTAACTATCAGCAACTTTCACTACAATACACACTCATAAGTAATCTCGGACAAACCGATTCTTCCAACTCAGTCCCACCGAGATGAACCACCTCAGCCATAAGCCAAACCCTAGAAATATCGGTCAATCCGAGTTTGAGATCGGTCTCACCGAAATACGGGCTGCCAACCTTCTGTAACCGTTTGACATCATTTCGGAATATCCGAGTTGATGATTTCGGTCTCACCGAAACTGGCAAGTTCCTATCTTTACTCAAATCGGACAAACCGAGATGGTATTTTCGGTCCCACCGAAAACCCCAACGTTCGCTATATTTGAACTTTCGGTCAGACCGAGTTGTCAACTTCGGTCTCACCGAGATTGCTCAATTATGTGTGTAACGGTTGGATTTTGTGTGGAGGCTATATATACCCCTCCACCCCCTCTTCATTCGTGGAGAGAGCCATCAGAAAGAACTACCACTCCTACCTTACACTTTCTGAGAAGAGAACTACCTACACTTGTGTTGAGATCAAGTTGCTCCATTCCTACCATATGAAACTTGATTTCTAACCTTCCCAAGCTGCTTTCCACTCAATCCTTTCTTCCACCACAGCCATATCAGTGAGGAGAGTTGAGTGTTGGGGAGATTATCATTTGAAGCACAAGAGCAAGGAGTTCATCATCATCTACAACATCTATTACCTTTTGGAGGGTGGTGCCTCCTAGATTGGTTAGGTGTCGCTTGGGAGCCTCCGTCATCGAGATGTGGAGTTGAACCAAGAAGTTTGTAAGGGCAAGGAGATCGCCTACTTCGTGAAGATCTACCCTGAGTAAGGCTAGCCCTCCGTGGGCGTAGGCCATGATGGAATAGACAAGGTTGCTTCTTCGTGGACCCTTTGTGGGTGGAGCCCTCCGTGGACTCGCGCAGCCGTTACCCTCCGTGGGTTGAAGTCTCCATCAACGTGGATGTACGATAGCACTACCTATCGGAACCACGGGAAAAATCATTGCGTCTCCAAATTGCGTTTGATCTTCTCCACCTCTCTTTACTACATGTGCAATTTACTTTCCGCTGCTTATACTCTAGAATTGCATGTGTAGGGTGATACTTGACTTGATCTTAATTGTGAAACTACCTAAAACTGTTGTTTGTCAAAGGCAGAATTTTTATATTTACAAGTAGTCTAATCACCCCCCCTCTAGACATACTTTCGATCCTACAGTCCCACTATGGCCCACCCGACCCCACATAGATTGGATTCTATCCGCATTCCGGACGAAACCCTAGTCGCATTCCACTTCACTCGCCTCCACGCACAAGATCTCGTCTGGCGATCTTCGACCATCTCCCGCATGTCGGGCATCGGATCTGAGTACTACACATCCTGATATGTTGAACCGGAGCTCGTCCCACGTGGCCCCGAGGAGGAGATGACGATCCTTCTTGCGCTCTGCCGCTCCCGGGAGGAGTCTGCCCAACAACAATAGTCGGACTCCACCCAATGGGAATCCATTGTGTCCGTCGGAATGGCGCATGTATCCGAAACCAGGGGGTAGTCACGGCTACTCATCAGAGGCGGTGCAATCCGTCTGGTGTCAGAACGTTGTGGCAGATGCGCAAGCCCTTTGTTGGCGCACTGAGTTGGAGATGCACAACCACTTCAGGTCGAATGCAAATATGGCACGCCGTGCGAGGCAACGGGTGTGGCAGAACCCAACGAGGCGGAGTCGCACTCTCCGGCGCCTCATATGGTGTCGGGCAACCCCTAGCGCCAGAACCGCGTCGTGGTGGACGTGGCCGGCTCCAACCTCAACGGATCCATAATCGACCTCACATCCACCGACGACGTGCAAGACAAGGGCTTCGACGAGGAAGAGTAGGGCATATGGGAGACGGCGACGCCTGGAGTCCGTGTGCCGGTGCGTGTCCCCTGTCCTACTCTACCGGTGACCGTACCAACACTCCGAGGGGCGAAGCCAACCGTAGGACATGGGCACGAACAGAACAATAAGGACGGTCCAGCGAGAATTTATAAATGGGGTATCCAGCTATGGAAATATTTTTTGTGTGTTGAACGATCACTATCCACGGACACACCCAGACACGTTTGGGAACGGATTTTGCGAGTTGTGGTTGTAGATGCTCTAGAAGACATTGAAATGTGGGAGGCGTGGAGGTAAAAAAAAAAGAGTCAAACGCCAACGCCAGCTATTCTGAACAAGCTAGCCATGAGGCTGGTCACAATGGGCAGGAACATAAGGTAGTAACATACACACTTATCTAGACTATGTTACTACCTCCACAGTGGGTAGGAACATGTAGGTAGTGTCATGCAACGATGCATTTATTAGCTTATAGACTCATTGTTTCTTGAAGTGTGTGATGTTCCGGTAACTTAGGCTGACCATAGTGGGAGTAACATAGCTAGTAACATCACACATCCCAACACAGTTTTGCTTATGTGGCATGTAATTAATGAGGAGAGAAGTGCTTGTGGTAACTAGCTATGTTACTGTAACATCACACATACCAATGCAAATTGAGTCTATAGACTAATAAATGAACTCTTGCATGACACCACATCTATGTTTCTACCCACTATGGAGGTAGTAACATAGTCTAGTAATACGTGTATGTTACTAGTGTAAGTTACTCCCCACTATGACTAGTCTTAGCTAGTTACCACAAGCACCTCACTCTTCATTAAATATGTGCCACATAAGCAAGTTGTATTAAAATATGTGATGTTACTACTAAGTTCCACCCATTGTGACCAGACTGACCTCCAAGGTTGGGGACCTCGCAGGCGCATGCAGTAAAGCCATCCGTGCCAATTGGTCACAGTCCTCACCATCCGTGCCATGAGGACTGGAATTTCCGATGAGCAATAGTTCAACGAGGCTTTTAACTTCTTCCTTTTGGGAAATGTAAAGCCTAGCCCCTTCAGATTCCACCCCAACCATTTACTGACCCTGCCGTTATCAGTACTGAGCACCGCAGCGAAGCCATTGGTATAAGCAGCACCTCAACTCGTCTTCTTCCTCACCACAGATCCTTCCCCAGCAGTTTGACGTCACCACACCCCACCTACGAACATGTCCTCGTCGAGCATGTCGAGCAACGGCGGACCAACCGTCGCCGTGAAGCTGTTCATCGACAAGGCGAAGAGAAGGGTGCTGTTTGCGGAATCCGACAAGGAGTTCGTCGACGTGCTTTTCAGCTTCCTCACCCTGCCTCTCGGCAGGATCGTTCGTCTCTTCGACAAGCAGTCTCAGGTCGGATGCCTCGACGAGCTGTACAAGAGCGTGGAGAGCCTCGGCGAATGTCACTTCCAGGCCAAGGCGTGCAAGGCGATGCTTCTTGCGCCGCTCAACGCCGCAGCAGCCCATTGCCACCGGCTTCAAGTGAAAGTTGACGACAGCAACCCCGTGTATCGTTGCAAAAGTCCATGGTGCGCCTATTCATTGTTTAGCTCCGTCCCTGATGCTGTTTGCATTTGTAGAAATGTTGTCCAGTACATCCAGGAATGGACAACTCAGAATCCTCGTGTTGTTGTTGAGGATGGGGTTTTTGCCATTAGTGGCTCCAAGTTCATCATAACTGATGATCTCCAAGTTTCTCTCGCTTCGACAAGGGTTATGTTTTCCCTAATTGACCAGTTTGGGATGCCAGGAAACGGGAACATCCAGGAGAAGGTGATCCAACTCGACTCTGCCAAGGTTTGTCTCTCTATCCTTACGTACAGATTACATTGCAGGAGTTATTTCTGAATATTTGGTATTAAATAGGTGTATTGCATCTCTTCCAGATGACTAGCTTGCTTAGGAGAGCACTGCTGACAAAGCAGCCTCTTACCGGATTGTATTTTGATGTTGCTATTGAGGCAAATGGTGCGTGTCCTTGTATGTTTCCTGAGAACGTGTTGGCAGAACAAGCAGCTGAGGCTGACACTGACCCCAACTTCAAAGCCATCAAGGTGAGGGTTGTTCAGGCCAAGGATGATTCATCATTACTGTATGCTGAAGTTGGGCAAGATTTTGTCGATCTTGCCTTTGGACTCCTTAGCATTCCACTTGGAACCATCATGAACACTTTTAGTCAGTTGCCCCGAAACGGATGCATGGATAATCTTTCCAAGAGTGTAACTGGAAGTGTAAAGCAAGAATGTCAAAGCGTACTTCTATTCCCAAAGGCAGCGCCCTTCTATGGTTGCAGCAATAATGTACTGCAGGTAGAAGAATTGGTTCGTAGAGAAGGCCTTGTTGGATACGTTTATTGTTATGAAATGAATCCCAGATCCCCTACTGATACTGCTGTTAGAACCTACATCAAAGGTAGCCCAATAAACTTCATGGTGACCAACGATCTCCAGATTACGCCGATATCCCTGACCAACACCATCCAGCTCCTGCATGCATCCAATATTCCTAAGAATAAGCTTGGAGAGAAAGAACTCACGCTCAACAAAAGCCAGGTATTATTTTTGCTCCATTGACGGTAAACAATGCATCCTTCGGAGAGAGTTGATCATATATTAGTACTTCTGAAGAAAGCAGTTCTCACTGGTTTTCTTGTGATGCCTCAACAGGTTCTGAAGATCGTCAGAGCTGCATTCGAGACGCGTGAAGCACTGAGCAGCGTGCTTCTCCCTTGAAAGCAGTAACGGCGTTGCCTAAGCTAGTCCTGAGAACCTCCTCCAGCCCTCCACTGATCTGGAGCCCTAAAATATGAGAAGATGTTACTAGAAGTTTTGTTTTCTCAATGTTTAATGTTTGCAATCTTGCTAGCTCCTTGTTAGTTGTTACTTTATTGTCTTCGATCATCATGTTGTGGACATAAATCGCCAACTCAATTTGAGTTTGAAATGAACTTTATTACCCTTTCTAGTTTCTACTTCGTAGACATCCCTTAGATTAACTAGTCACCAAGCTGTATGTGCAGCGCCGATCGAGGAGCTATGTTCCCTGAATTGGTCCACTAGTATGTACTCCTTTTGTTCCAAACCAATTGAAGTTATAAGATGGAGTTCATAAGTCAAATATCATTAAGTTTGACCAAGTCTATAAAAAATCAGCAAAGGTCTATGATATCAATTAATATGAAAATGTATTTTATAATGAATCTAGTGAAATGGTTTTGGTTTTGTAGATGTTGATATATTGTTAAGTAGACCTGGTCAAACTTGATGAAGTTTTGACTTGGGACAATTCTAGAACCTTAGTTATTTTTGAAGGCCCACAACCCCCAACCACCCCTTGAACGGCGCCTCCAAGGTGGACCGAGACGCCCGAACGCCTCCGTCGTCCGGCCAAAAGGCCAAGACTTTCGCCCAGGGAGGAAGTTGGAGGAGGGGGGAGCTGATCTGGAAGCTCGACCTGCCCTAAAGAGGGAGAACGACATCGGAGCGCCGCTGACGTCGAGGTTGACGCGGAGTCGACCAGGGGTTTCCCCCATTCCAAGACTCAACCACCCCATCCTCGACGGCCAGATCTGACGGGCCAGCCAACAAACCAGCGAGAGGAGACCATTGCGAGGGGAAGGGTCCAGGAGGAAGAAGAGCCACCCGCCCAGGGACGGAGCTGGCATGTAGGCATTGGGGTCAATTGACCCCAATGAAATTACTAAAGCCTTCATCAATTTAGTATTAATCATTGTTGATTTCTCCTAGATGACCCCATTGCCATGGATATGACCCCATCAAGCGTTTTTTCTAGCTTCGTCCCTGCACCCGCCGCTGCATCAAGACCTCGCCGCCCTCACGCCACCCACGCAGCCGGAGAGGACGTCCAGCCCCCGCGTGCGCCATCCACCGGAGAGATCGACGCCGCCATCTCCACCAGGGCCGCCGCCCTGGCTTCCAGAGCCTCTCACATGGACGCGAGGCAGCAGATCCATGCCGCCACCTTCATCGGAACATGTGCGTCAGCCCGCGAGCTCCTCAGGTGGCGGCGGGGAGGAGGGAGGAGAGGAGTCCACGGCTAGGGTTTGGGGGGCACTCCCGTGTCGCCCGAGAGGGACGACCTGAGAGTCATCCCGGTTCTTGATGGTGAGAGTGAGGGCACTTCACATTATCAAGTTTGTAGGTGTGAGTGGCGACTTTGGATGGTTTTGATGTATGTTCTTGTCAGATCATTGTTGAATAATTAATAAAGATGACTACATACATCAGTTGATGCAGAGGCCGGGGTTTTCAACCTCTTTCCAAAAAAAGGAAAAAATCTGGAGATACTCCAGGGCCAGTTCTTCTACAAGGTGGGCACCTCTGGTTGTACTTGAAAAACAAACAAAGTGGCTAACAAATCACTCCAAAAGAGATCTAAAAAAAGATGGCGTGAGAATTAGCAAGTACTCCATCCGTAGGCATCGATGGTTAGCGTGTGGTCTGACGTTTGTTTCGTATCAGACTACAGAGAGGGAGCGTTTCCCTTTACATTTCCCAACGTGAAGATGTTGAGCCTCTTTGGGTTATTATTATGGGAAACGCTCCAGTCTGATACGAAACAAACGTCAGACCACACGCTAACCGTCGATGCCTGATTAATCCCACGGCCAGAGAGGTAGCACATGCATGCAATTCTTGTCATTGCTAAGAGCATCTCCAGCCCGTTCGGCCCCCAGAGCGTCTAAAAAGAGCGGCCTGGGGCGAACCGACGCCAGCTCGGCCCCTGGGGGCGACCTAACTCCCAGTCACGTCCCCAAGCGCCGGCCCCAGGATGCGGGAAATTTGAACTAGGTCATTCCCGCTCACAAAAGCAATGCACGTCCTTGACGTGGCACGTGCCTCACAAACCACACACACGGGGCGGGAACGTTGAGGACCTGCTGCGTTCGTCCGCGAGACAGAGTCTTCGGTGGGTGATCCCGTGACAGAACGGGCCTAGACTTGGTTTGTCATCTCGCGATGACATGCACTAACACGAAGAAGCAGTTATTCACCGTGGCCTACACCCTCTCGGTGCCGAACAATTCCCTAGACCGCTGGGTCCACTGGATGGGTGCTTGATCTAGAGACCGTCCGATTGAGTTGGTGAGCCCCTACTCAATCTCGTTTTTTAAACAAACACTAGTGCAGAACCGGGCAATAGCACCAGTTCGTAAGGCCCTTTAGTGCCGGTTCCATAACCGGCACTAAAGTGTGGTCACTAAAGCCCCCCCCCCTTTAGTACCGGTTCAGCACGAACCGGTGCTAAAGGACAACCACGTGGCACGAGCCAGCTCCGGGGGCCGGGAGCCCTTTAGTACCGGTTGGTAAAACCAACCGGTACTACAAGGTTTGGTTTAT